>JAFEMH010001462.1:0-470139 GCA_022495995.1 Adenophora triphylla var. japonica | reverse complement strand
TACCCAAGGATGGTTTGGTATAGTTTATTCACCACTAGAATGTCTAGTGATCACTAACCAAAACCTAGGAAACTGGGGACAAGCATGAATGCAAATCCCCCTTTAAAATCACATTCTCTTTCTTGAGAAGTTGCTGTCCAGGTAGCGTTTTACAGATTCTACTCAATCCATGGTCTAATTTTTTGGACACAGATAAATGTCGAATTTGGTGTTGACTACAAAACACTTTTTGTAGCCAACATTCATGTCTTTCCATACATATTTTTAGTTTATTTTTTTCAGATGAGTAAAACTCCTCTTTTCAAATTTTCTTTCAGAGGCTAGTTCATCAGCTTCAAAATCCAGATATCATATCTGGGGTTTCCAGAAGGTTTTGACTCCTCAAATCTTCTCCAAAATGGAAAATTACTTCGCAAAAATCTTATTTAAGGTGTCTGGGACAACTTCCATTCTCTGAGTTTATCCAGATTATGAAGTTATAAGACCCTTGAATCCATTTCAAAATCAAAGGTCCACTGCCTTTTTCATTCTGGCAGAAATGATGCTGTCAACTTGCAAAAGGTCTTTTGAGTACCAAATCTCAATCAGGAAATATTCCAAAAATTCATGGGATCAGTTTAAAGTCTTAAAAAGATATCCTAATTTTTACTTTTCTGAGTTTCAAATTATTTTGGCCAAAACACACACACACACACACACAAATGATTTTCAGCTTGGAAGACTCGTTTTACGAGGCATACAGGGTGCACACTAAGCGTCCTTCCCAGCGTGTAACATGACCTCCGAACCTAAATCTCTGATCTCGGGCTTTTTTCAAAGTTTTGACCCTCAAAACAAAAATGGCGTGGCGACTCCGTTTCGTTGATTTTTTCAAACAAAAATGGGAAAATTTTCGGACACACATCATCACAGTGGCGACACTGCTGGGGAATAAGCTTTTTTTAAAAAAAAAATGATACTTGGTATATTGGTGGAAACCATTAAACTTCCCGTTATCGCCTCCTAACACGAGTCGGGGATAAATTGTGGTTTAACAATCCCACGTACCGGTATCACCGTTTTTAAATAAAAAAAGCTTTTGAGGGTCAAGCTTCCGTCAGGCTTTGAAAATCATTTTTTGTGTGTGTGTTGATTTTTGCACAGTTTTCGTGTTGTTTTGGCCGCCTCGAGAAAGTCAAAATTTTGACTGTTTCGGAATAATGTCCCTAGCTGTGGAATTTTCGTGCTTACGTGCTTATGTGTTCATTAAATTTCAAAAAAAAAAAAAAAAGGATTTTCAAAAAAAAAAAAAGAAAATTTTCAAAAAAAAAATCATGCATCATATTTTTAAGACACATAAAAAAATCTCTATTTTACTCAGAAAAAGAATATAGACTGCTTGCACACTACGCGCACGTGACCGTCCCTAACCCGGGGAAATCCTTGTCGCGGTCCGTTTGGTCTTATTACGCCTCTCGGATGAGCACAGGACTACCCAAACATCCCATGGAGCCTCGTGTCGACCATGCACTTGTCCGTGACACACTTTGTCCGAGACCCGGTTGGTTTTTAGTCTGGTCTGTGTCATGCCCTGTCTGTGTATAGACCTTTCCTTTCAAGCCTTATTGGCATACCGACTCAATATCTTTCGGGGACCCTAATCAGTCGAAGTTCTGCCGGTTTTCCGCCGCAGACTTTGACCAAGATATTGACCGGCGCCTTGACTTCGGCTCTGACTGGCACAAATTATACACTGACTCCCAGCATTGACACTGAGTCATCAAGGATTAATGATTATTCCATGCCTAATTACGGCCTAATTGACAACAAATCAAGATCAATTGTGGACGCTTATCAGTCCAAATCATGCCGACTTTTCGTCGAGCCCTCGGACATGATCTTGACTTTCGACGTCAAAGCTATGTCCGTAATTTACATCGAATGCTCGTAAGACTGGATTCCCGCCGACTTTTAGGATCGTTTTTCTCGATCGGTGGGACCCGCTTGCCCTATCAGGACCCCTCCATCCGGATGTCCACCCCTGGGAGGTGGAAATGCAGGTGGAATACGAGGGGCTTATGGGCGTAGTGACGGGCCCACTGATCCAGAATCGAGTAGTTTGCGAAAAAGAAGAGCAATCTTTCCAACCGATTAGGTTAATAAAACATGTTTTAAGTAAACGTGAACAAATAATCGCATGTTGCGTGAGCTAAAGCCCAAACACCTACCCTCCTTCAAATCCCAGACATCTGAACCTTCGTGTCCTTTCCCCAGGCGGCTCCGCACAAAGCTTGGTTTCGGGCACCGGGTCATCGTTTGATTAGTTGGGAAGAGTCAAGCGCGTCATCGGCTTCGCCGTTTGTTCCGACTCCGGGTTTCAGAATGTCTCGCATCGCCGGTAATGATGGGGATAACGTTGCTCCGTCCTCCAAAATCCCTCGGCAGACCGGTATTGGATCCAGTTGGTAGAGCGGATGAGACTTCGACATGAGGCTCAAATTGATGACCTTCTGGGGTTGTCGCAAGTCATGGTTTGACTGTCGGTCTGGATTCCGATGGCACTTTTACCGCCAAAGAAGGAAGAGGGTTCTCCTCCTCTTCTTAATGAGTCCGGATACATCAAGATGCTCCCCCAAGATTCCTATGTTTCCACCGCCGGGACTCCTGCCCGTCGACTTACAGGGCAGCTGGCCCCCGACAGCGGTGGGGACGGAAGAGTTCGGTATATGCCTGTCATTGTCCCCTCTCAAAGTGATGATCCCACAAATGTCAACCTGGGTGATGAAAATCAGGGACGGTTGAAGAAATATGGTCAGCCATCGAAGCCCTGGAAGAGCGCAGGAGCGGGCAGCGGCCTGGATTGAAGAGGCCACACGCCACTTCGGGACCTTAACGATATCCCGGCTGGCTGGGGCAATGCCTTGAAGGACAAACATGTGCCGTTCCCCCGGGACCTCGATGTCTCTCATTATCCGGCGGAGTCCAATCACTCGGCTTCCAGACGAGCCCGGCCAGCCAGATCCCCCAGACCAGTTCCACTCAAAGTCATTCCAGCACCGCTCAACCTGAGGTCCCAAATCCGCCACCAGCCATAGAACACATTTGGTGGGATATCTGTGACTGCCCCGACTGCCTTGAAAGGGACTGTCAGAACTGGATACACGAGGACCGTCCTCCTAAGAAAAGAGAAAATTTCCTCCAGCAAAAATTGAAGGAGAGATTCGAGGCCGGTGAGTAACGAGTGTGGGAAACGCCGAGGAGCCATCTGGGGATTTGATTATTATGTACTCTACTGCGGTCAGTCTTCCCCAAAGCAAAAAGGGGTAAAGAGGCAGAAAAGCCTTGCAACGACAGAATTGAGACCTTTCGGATACCGCAGTGCTCAGGAGAGCAGTGTCCAATCCCCTGGGGTCAGCCAAGGTTCAGGTTTGTCCAAGCTCCCAGTATACACCGATGAAGAAAACCAGACGCCGGTCTGGCGCTCCCACTCAATCAACATGTTGACTGGAGATGGCAACCGCCACAAAAGGCATCAGTATAACCCAGGGGCTTCGGCAAAGGCTCTACCTCGCAAGAAAAAGGCACGGAAGCGGCTGGTTTGATGACTCTCTATCCCGAGACATGGACCAAATCTATGATCCTCACCTATATGGGAGTATGATCACCTTCTGCGAATGAAGATTTGCAAGAGATGTCTCCCAACACAATGAAGCTTATGTACATCACTATTCGGCTCAACACCATGTCACTCCCTGGGGTATTAGTGGACAATGGATCATCGATAAACGTCCTTCCTCAGCATGATGAGGGCCCTCCGCATAAAGTGAAAGGCGCATGATCCCATCTACCCGGGCTGTCAAGGCCTACGACGGTCGTCTCGTCCCATTCTGGGACGGTGACTTCTGGAACTGTAGTACGAAAACCCAAATGGTGCCCGCGAAGTTCCATGTAATGGATATCCTCCGAGTTCACGCCCTACTAGGGCGTCCTTGGTTGCATCACATGAAAGCCATAGCCTCCACTCTCCACCGATGCGTCAAATTCATCAACCGGCAGGGAGACCTTGAAGTCATAAGGGTGGCAGCTTCCTCATAGGGAACGAACTGAAACAATAGCCAAGAATGTCCCGCGGTGGAACACCGGGCTACATCCTTCAAGAGGCAAGTCTCGCCAGCATCCTTTGGAATCCAACGATGCCAACTATGTCAACACACTCAAGCGAGCGGACTCCGAAGAAGTTCGATTCATCAAATTTAATTGCTATTTCCAACACTTGGAGGCGTAGCTGGAAGGAAACGCTGAACACCGCCATGAGTGCAGGCACACGGAGTCTGCGGTCCTCAAGCACAGATTTGTCAGCATTCTGCAAACCCATTCTTTGGCCTCGCCGGGCGAGGAGATTTTCATGATAAAAGTCGACAAACACCGACAGACTCGGCTCGAATCTATGAACGTCGTATGGGACGTCCTCCTTGCTGAACTACCTGTCAAGCCTTTCCGCTCGAGTATGGGACATGAGATTTTTCTAGCAGCACACCGAGACGCGATGCGTCCTTACATCTGGATTGGGCGGTCGGGTTCTGACGAATGGAAATCCCAGGATTGAGGAAGATCCCTACATCCACATGCTCAGCTTTCAACGCCAAACACAATTGATTCTCGTTCGACAAAGAGATGATAGCAACGGCTGAAGAGGGAGCACAGAGACCATGCCTTTCCCGAGTTGTGAAGCCACCGGCAGCGATGCCGCTAATGAATTGGGAAACTCTCTCAGGCCCGTCCGCGACCAAAGAGGAAATGATCACCAAGCTTGGATTGGTCCCCCGTCCTTTCGTGTCAACCTTTGTAAAGTCCTCCGAGTCTCTCATTGCTGAGTTCGAGTCTCTCAGAGTCGTCCAATGGCCTTACGCCTGAAGACTACGAGTCTGTAGCGAACGTTGTATTCCCTTTCGTCTTCAATGAAATGATGAACCTTTCTGAGTATCCCTTAATTGCCACTTTAACTAATGATGAATTAACTAATAATCTAAAAACAGTTAATAACGATTCACTAGATGAAGAGCGGACACATTAAATGAACAATATATCAAAGAAATCTTTAAGCAGGTTGTCTGGAAAGAGGAAAATCGAGCCCAAGCTGCGAAGAGATTTTGACGAGTGTGAATTTGGGAAGCTCAGAAGAGCCTAAAGAGACGCAAATTGGTAGTTTCTTCGAAGGGACTGAAAGGGATGCCCTAATTGAGCTGCTAAAAGAATTTGTGGATGTGTTCGCATGGTCCTATAAAGATATGCCAGGCCTCGATCCTTCCATAGTTGAGCACCGAATACCGCTCGACCCAGAAGTCAAGCCAGTAAAGCAGAAGCTAAGAAGAATTAAGCCCGAATGGTCCCTACAAGTGAAAGAGGAAATAGAAAAGATGCTCAGAGCAGGTTTCATCAGGTCATTGAATACCCAACATGGCTTTCCAACATAGTGACGGTGACCAAGGCCAACGGAAAATCCGGTGCTGCGTAGACTTCAGAGGATTGAACAAAGCCAGTCCAAAAGACGATTTCCCTTGCAAACATCGACATTTTGGTAGATTCCACGGCCAACCATGAAGTCAAATCCTTCGTCGACGGTTTTGCCGGCTACAACCAAATCAAAATGGCAGAAGAGGATCAAGCCAAAACAGCCTTCACAACCCCTTGGGGCACCTACTGCTACACGGTCATACCGTTCGGACTAAAGAATGTTGGGGCTACGTACCAAAGGGCAGCTACAGCTCTGTTCCACGACATGATCCACAAAGAAATTGAGGTCTATGTGGACGACATGATAATACATTCCAGAGGATCGGATGGCCAGCACTTTGTTGATTTGAGAAAATTCTTCGGCCGCCTCAGAGACCACAGCATGAGACTGAATCCCGGCCAAGTGCACCTTGGTGTAAGACGAGGTAAGGTGCTAGGATGTATGGTGACGTAACGGGGAATCGAAGTAGATCCCCAGAAAATCAAGGCGATAGTTGAAATGAAGCCGCCGGACACTGGCAGAAGTGAAATCCTTTATGGGAAGGCTCCAATACATAAGCCGCTTTGTAAATCAGGTGACCTCGATCTGCGAGCCGATCTTCAAGTTGATGAAGAAAAATGCCTACACGGAATGGACTCCAGGAATGTCAACTTGCCTTTGACAGATTAAGGCATACCTTGTGAATCCCGATTCTCTCGCCCACCACATCGGCAAAAGCCACTCTTGCTATATCTGGCTGTCACGGATACGGCAATTGGGGCTATGCTAGCTCAAGAGAAGAAAGATTCCAAACTCGAAAACGCCATCTATTCGAAAGCGGAAAGCTCCAAGGAAGCGAACTCAATTACTCTGCTTGCGAGAAGACTTGCGCAGGTTTGGTCTGGGTAGTGGGAAAGTTGAAACACTACATGCAGTCTCACCCGATACATCTTGTCTCAAGGATAGACCCCATCAAATATCTCGTTCGACAAGCCTTCCATCTCCATGAGGTTGGCAAAATGGTCGTTCTTTTTGGCCGAATATGACATCACTTATGTTTCAAGGAAATCCGTAAAAGGACGCATAATGGCAGAACACGGCTGATTTCCCAAGTGATGAGTCAGAGGACCTGAACCTCAATTTCCCGATGATGGAATCTTCGCTCTAGAAGGAGAAAATCGCTGGCAACTCTTCTTCGACGGGCGTCAAACAAAAGGGGAACGGGATAGGAATGCTTCTAAGTCGATCCTGCTGACGAACACACCCCCATGGCAGTAAGGCTGAACTTCGAAGTCACCAACAACGCTGCTGAATATGAAGCTTGCATAGCCGGGTTGGAAGCCGCCCTTGAAAGAAATATCAAGGAATTGGAGGTGTATGGTGACTCTGCCCTCATCATCAATCAGGTCTCTAACAAATGGAAGACCGTGGACCCGGGTCTACAGAAATATCACACTTACATGGAAGAGTTAGTAACTCAATTCAAAGAGATCAGCTTTCATTACTTGCCCCAGGGAGATCGTAACAGGTTTGCAGATGCTCGCAACACTGGCCTCCTCGTTGAAATACCCAAAGGGAAATCCGTCAAACCATTCAGAGTCGGTAGAAGAGAAAATCCCGCTTATTGCTTTGAAATCGAAGCAGAAGCCGAACCGGCCAATGATCCCTGGTACACTCAGATTTACCAGTACCTGAAGGATGGCGAGGCCTCTTTCAAAAATGAAGATGGGGAATATAAAGAAGGAATCAAAGCGAAAAGTCTCTCAGCCCTGAAGCGGCTTGCCTCCCATTATGTTCTTTTGGGAAATATGCTATACAAGAAGCGTTATCAAGGCCCCCTCCTGCGATGTATCGGCAAACAAGAGGCTACCGAACTCATGAAAGAAATACACGGTGGTACCTGCGGCCCTCACATGAATGCTCGAGCTCTGATGCAAATCATACTGAGAATGGGGTACTTTTGGATCTCCATGGAAACCGACTGCATCCAGTTCGTCAAAAGCTGCGACAAATGCCAGCGATACTCCAACCTTAATCACTTGCCTCCTCACGAGTTATACTGCATGACAACCCCTTGGCCTTTCGTCACTTGGGGAATCGATGTCATAGGCAAAATCACGCCACCGTGCGGCAATGGCCACGAATTCGTCCCCGGTAGCCGTGGATTATTTCACCAAGTGGGTTGAAGCCAAGTCCTACAAAATCCTCAACTCAAGGAAAGTAGCCCTCTTCATCAAAGAGAACATCATATGCAGATACGGGTTGCCGGCCGAAATCATTTCAGATAATGGATCCCACTTCGAAGGGGAATGTGAAAAACTGCTGGCAGAATTCCGAATAACCCGTCACAAGTCATCTCCCTACAGGCCCCAAACCAACGGAGCCGTCGAGGCAGCAAACAAGACTCTGGAAAATATCATCCGGAAAATGGCTGTCCAAGGCAGAGATTGGCCCGAGAAGTTACACCTGGCACTCTGGGGCTACAGAACATCAGTCAGAACGGCAACTGGGAAACACCGTTTGCCCTCACATACGGAATGGAAGCCGTACTCCCAATCGAGCTGGAAATCCCCTCGCTCCGTATACTGCTGGAAAGCCAGATCAACGAGGTCGAATGGCTCCAGAGTCGCCATGATGAATTGGCCCTACTAGATGAACGCCGACTGAAGGCCATGGAACACATCCGAGCCTACCAAGGAAGAATGGCCAGAGCCTTCGACAAGAAAGTAAAGCATCGGGAGATCCGAGAAGGTGATCTCGTTTTGAAAGAAAAGCCC
Organism: Adenophora triphylla var. japonica; assembly: GCA_022495995.1. Classification (NCBI taxonomy): domain Eukaryota; kingdom Viridiplantae; phylum Streptophyta; class Magnoliopsida; order Asterales; family Campanulaceae; genus Adenophora; species Adenophora triphylla. The sequence goes on along the minus strand of JAFEMH010001462.1, from coordinate 461,889 downwards.
CCAGTCCGTATCAACCCCCTCGGCAAATGGGAGCCTGTATGGGTCGGGCCATATGTCGTCCAGAAGATCTTCTCCGGAGGAGCCATGCAACTTGCAGACCTCGACGGGAATCCCTTTGTACACCCAGTGAATGGTGACAAGCTGCGCAGATACTACGCGTAAAAAAAAAGAGTGCTAAAAGAGTAATACCCAACTAGGTTGAAAACCCAAGAAGGGCGGCCTAGGTAAAAAACAGGGTTGCACCAAAAAAAAAACAACAACAAAAAAAAGACAAAAAAACAACAAAAAAAAAAACAACAAAAAAAAAAACAACAAAAAAAACAAAAAAAAACAACAAAAAAAAATCAGGTTGAACTACGAAGACCTGAGCTCCTCAAAATGAGGGGAACGTAGGCAGCCGGAAACGGTTCGGTCTAAAACACAAATAAAAGCCATACTTTGGCATCAATACAATTGATCAGACCATGAAAGCGTCTCGAAAAACTCTAAAGCAATTCAAATATTCATTACAAGTTAAAAGCTCTTTGATGAGTCTAAGCCCGATTCATTCCTACAACTGGCAACCTGCTAAAAGAAACTAAGATACATAATCAAATTAATGTGTCTGCCATGACAAGAAAGGGATACTCGGAAAAAGTCACTCCAAGCCGCTCGTACCGGCCTCTCCCCTCTTCTTCCCCCTTCGAGTCTTCTTTTTCTGAACAGGAAAAATGTCGGTGTTCCTCCTACCAAGCTCTGGTATAGGGACAGGGTCTATCAAACCAGCCTCTGTCAGGGCCTTAGTAGCCCTAGCGTCATCCCTCATCTCCTGTAACCTAGCTGGTAGCATAGGAGCCCTCCTCTCCTGTCTCTTGACGTAAGCCTCATAGTCGGTCACAGCGTCTCCGCTCCTATCATGAGGATTGGCCCTCGCCTCGGCCCTCCTCCTCTCAGAAACAGTCAGGTCCTCCGCACCCACAATGGCCTCACGCCGTCTCAAAATAGCCACCTGAGTCTCTCCCAGATGCCTCTCATACCAATCCAGGTACCAAGTGGTCAGGAACACCGGTCCCGGACGCCTGAGAATGACCCGAGGAGGAAAGGCATCATACCTCCATGCTCGGGAAAGAAATGGAAACACTGAGGGATCATCCATAGAAGCAGGAGCCACCACCCTGGTGGCTATATCATCAAAGCCCTCCAAAGGAACCTGCTCCAGGCCAAACTGTCTCAGAACTAAAGCCGGAATATAGAAGCTGGACTGAGAAAGCCCCGGAAGCATGACCACATGGGACCCGTCCTGAAGCACTCTGCGAGTCTCCACCCGCCAACAAGGCACTGACCATCTGATATCCTCTGTCTGGAGACCAGCCATCCAACGCTCCCATGAGCCCTGATCATCGAAATCCACTGCAACCCCCCTCCTGGCAAATGTCCAAGGCTTGATCATGTCGGGAGTTTCCCGAAGAACCCCCAAACGCTCCATCAGCCCACGGGTCAAGAGGAACGGGCGCTCCCCGTGCATATACCGTCTTCCGGTAGCCAGCCTATCAAGAGCATGCAAAGTCTCCCCAGAATCAAAGGAACGACATCTCTACCGGGCGACAGTGAACGACAACATCCAGCAAAGACCGATGGCAAATCCCAAAGGAATAGACCATGAACAGGGTGCCAAACATACAAAGTGCAAAGGCATCCCAATAGGCATCATCCAAGCCTAGGCCCCTAAATCTGTCGGGAAGACCGGAAATATCGAAATGATCGGGACCGCGGATCATACCTTGCGCTTCCTCCGGGGAAAGATGAAGGAGGACGCACAATCTGTCAACAAAAGAAGCCCCTCCGGGCAAAGGAACCGCTATCTCTTCCACCTCCGGACCACCAAGCAAGGCCCGAAACTCTTCGACAGTCGGAACAATCTCGTTGAAGGAAAGGCAAAAGACATGCCTTCTAGTGTCCCAAAATGAGGAAGAAGCCCTCAAAAGCTCATAATCCGGAATCAATTCCTTGAGAGACCATAAGCACTTCACCTTGTACCTTTCTTCAAAGAAGGACCTCCTCTCATGCATAATCTCCCGAGACCAATCCTTGAACTTGTTGAAGAATGACATTTGGGATTCTTGGGACAATTTTGATGGAGCTTTTCTAAAGTTTTCCATGGTTTTTCTCTCTTTCTCCCCGAAAATGGCTGTTTGGACTGGAGGTTGAAGAGGATATTTGAATTTGAAATAAAGTGAGACCAGATCTGAAGCAAAATTAAAGGACAATGTCAGATGCAGGACCCTATCCGCGCGGACATGTTTGTCACTTATCAGAAAAATCTGCAACAGTCCAAGCTGCTACATCAAAAGAGGAATATTCCGTCCCGGTTGCTCGAAACCTGTGAAAAAACCCTCCCCAAACCAGTCCATATACCAAACACTAACACCCTTGCCAAAAAAATAAGGCTCATGCAACACTGCATTCATACTGCATTGCATTCATAAAATAAAATCCTAAATTATTACATTCCAAAAAAAAAAAGAGTGTGCATAAAAAAAAACAAACAAACATCAATAAAATCCTAAATTATTACATCCCAAAGAAAAAAAGAAAAAAAAATGTGCATAAGCTGTACAAATCTCAATCCCAGTCATAAATCTCAAAATCTCAGAAAATCAGTCTAAAAAAAAAAAATCAATCGGAGTCTCTAGCGCCCGATGTCTGCCCCCGGCCCCTCTTGCGACTCGGGCCCGCCTCCTCAGGAGCCCTGAAAATCTCGGGCTCAGAATCGTCCTCGTCTCCAGAAAGAGGCTCGTCAGGACCAACCGGCACGCTCTGATAGGGCAAGCCGAGATCTGCGAAAAAATCGTATCCGAAGGTGAAGGCGTCGGACTCCTGGACGTACGAAGACGACCCGCCATGCTGCCATACGTGTCCCTGCCCGTGTGGATCCCCGAGAATGACGTGATCCGAAGGCAGCACCGCGCGGGGATCAAGGAGAGGAGACAGAGGAGTCTCTGAAGAAGTCTCTGAGCGAATAGGGGAAGCCTCCCGTCTGACAGGCGCCGGCCGTGGTCGCCTCGCTCTAGCCTGAGGAGCCCCGCAAGCGACCATCCTCCTGATGAATCTCTTGGCTCCGATCACTTGCTTCGTCAGCTTCTCGACGACCACCTCCGAAAACTGCACAAAAGCAAAAGCGTCAAAAAAGGAAGTGATGCTAAAGATGATGAAACAAAAGAAGGGGAAAAGGTGAAGCCATACCTTCATACCCGGACGAGGCCGGAAAGCTCGTGGAAGCCGCTCGGGCTGAGGAATCTCCACCCTCAATCGGACCCCATCCTGGATATATGAAAAATCCGTCCGAGGGTACCGCGGGATCCCAAGCCCCTCTCTATCCAGAACCTGAGGCATCCTCAGCCTCCTCAAGACGAATGTCGCATATGGCTCAATCGCCACGAAATCCGAGAAGTGCTGGCCGGCTCGGTAATCATCCCAGGTCACGGACCGATCGCTCGGGTGCATCATATCGGCGGGAGGCTCCACCGGTGTCCTCAAAGGCGAGTTCACGCCATGCTGGCGCGTCACCCTCTCTCCCAGATAATATGCATCGCAGGTCAGACCTCTCAGAATCCTCCGCTGCACAGTCCAAATCTCAGTGCCACCTCGAAGCGATCCCAGGGGAAGAATATCATCCCCTCATCTGTATCGGCCTCCGTCAAAGGAAGGCAATCCGCGTACCTGAGAGTCGTACGCCCCCTGGAGCTTATCTTCTCCCGGGCATGCTTGGACCAAGAATGCATGGCCGGATACGCCCCGACGTACTCCGCCGGCTGTCGCCACATCGTGACATGGAAAAACTCCAACGCCCATACCTGCGAAAGGTAAAAATCCAATCAATCCAGTGCAAAGAAAAGTGTGTGCTAAAAAAAAAAGGGGCAGGAGGGGAAAGCAAAAAGAGAGCTTATACCTCCAGGGCAAACTCAAAGCAGTACAAGTAAAGCTCTGCCAGCCCGGCCTCTCCCCACGAGACATCTCCGACCGTCTCCATGTCCTCCAAGGACCTCAGCAAGGCAAAGACTGCCGTCCCCTCAGCATGCCCAAAGAGGGTGCTCGAAAAAGCAAACCACAAGAAGGCCCTAGCGATCTGCTCAGCGCCTATCCTCTCCTCCCCAGCCTCGTAACTCACGATGGTCTCCACAATCTTACCGTAGACCACGGCATACTCCATCCCCATCCCCTTTTTGGGAATAGGGGAAAATCCCAGAAGAGCCTGTAGATCCGCATCGCTGTAGCCATCCCGCCACTCAATGCTGCGTCCATTGAAGGACAAACCCGTGATCGCAGCATAGTCAGAAGGCGTAACCGTAGCCTCGCCCCAGAAGAAGTGAAAGGTGTGGGTCGCATCCCACCAGTGCTGCGCTAAAGCGAACATCAGGCCCTTGCTCTTAGGGAACTTGACCAGTCCCCTCAAGCACTCGACAAACTCCCAAAGCCCGGTCTCAACAACAATCTGTCGCGGACTCGGCAAAGCTCCTCGGCCCGCATCCGGAAGCCGATCCCACAGGTCAACTACGGACTCCACTGATCCTCGAGTCTTCATTTTGTTCAGCTGCTCCGTCACAAAACGGTTTCCGCCCTGCAAAAAAAAAAAAATGTCAAAAAAATTGCATTTGCATTTGCACAAAAAAAGAGCATACACATGCATTAAAAAAAAAAAGAAAATTTCGGCAGCATAACGGCATGCAATAGACATAGCCCCATTTTTCTCACAGAAAAGACAGTTTTCAGCAAATCCCATTCAACAATTTTCAATAAAAAAAAATGCATACATGCATATCCTACAAGAAGTCGACGGAAATAAAAACTCCGTCCCATTTTCAAAAAAAAAATGCATACATGCCTATCATCCATCTTGCATGCAACAGGAGGAAAAATCCGTCCCACTTTTCAAAAAAAAAAAATCCTAAACATACATACATCTCATATTGGCAAAATGCCCATTCTTTCCAAACAAAATGCATGCATTGCATCATTCATCAATATCAATATTCAATTTCAAAAAAAAATCATCATCACAATTTTCGAATTTTCACATGCAATTTTCGGATACAAAAAAAAATGGCGAAAAGGCCAATTCTTTCTCCAAGCAAAATACATATTTTGGGATACCCACATAATCATTGCAACATGCAAAGCATCAAAATCAAGATTCAAAGCCAAGAATATCAATCATTCGAATTTTCAAAAAAAAAAATTCAAAAATCACCCAAAATTCAAATTTCAAACAAGAAATCAACAAAGGGAATGAAAAGATTCGAAGTATACCGTTCGGAGACTCGGATCCGAAGCCCAATGTTGCCAAGCATCGGGGTAATGCTCCTCCGCAACCGATTGCGAAAGGGTGTAATGCCTCCTCATTCGGACAAGCTCCAATCGTCTCTCCGCGACCGGGCCACGTCCTTGGCCTTGAAAAACGCCTTCCCCGTGTTCCATTGCTTGAAAATCGAAGAAAAACGGAAGATTTTTGAAGCTTTTTGAGCAACAATGGCGGTTCTCCTCGGTTTTTTCTCTCTCTCTCTCGTCTGTTTTCAAAAACTGAATGGGGAAGGAGAAGGGCGTTGGCCCTAATTAATACCCCTGACTTTTCAACCCTCTCCGCGCGGACAGGATTGCAAGGGTCAAAATGACCCTTTTGCCCCTTAAAATTCCAGGACTCTGCAATTCAGTCCCCAACTTGACAGAGTTAACCAAAGTTAACCAAAGTCAGCCCCTTGTCAAAAAAATCAATCTCCGGCAGTCAAACGTAAGACCGATCTCCCCGAGAAAGATAACGGATCCCGTATCTTTCATCAAAATCATCCCCGGCAGTAAAACGTAAGACCGATCTCCCCGAGAAAGATAACGGATCCCGTATCTTTCATCAAAATCATCCAACGGCAGTCAAACGTAAGACCGATCTCCCCGAGAAAGATAACGGATCCCGTATCTTTCATCAAAATCATCCCCGGCAGTAAAACGTAAGACCGATCTCCCCGAGAAAGATAACGGATCCCGTATCTTTCACCAAAATCAATCTCCGGCAGTAAAACGTAAGACCGATCTCCCTGAGAAAGATAACGAGATCCCGTATCTTTCATCAAAATCATCCCCTAGCAAGAAACGTAAGACCGATCTCCCCGAGAAAGATAACGGATCCCGTATCTTTCACCAAAATCAATCTCCGACAGTAAAACGTAAGACCGAGTGCCCCGAGAAAGATAACGGATCCCGTATCTTTCATCAAAATCCTCCGGCAGCAAGAAACGTAAGACCGAGTGCCCCGAGAAAGATAACGAGATCCCGTATCTTTCATCAAAATCCCCCGGCAGTAAAACGTAAGACCGAGTGCCCCGAGAAAGATAACGAGATCCCGTATCTTTCATCAAAATCATCCCCGGCAGTAAAACGTAAGACCGATCTCCCTGAGAAAGATAACGAGATCCCGTATCTTTCATCAAAATCCCCCGGCAGTAAAACGTAAGACCGAGTGCCCCGAGAAAGATAACGAGATCCCGTATCTTTCATCAAAATCATCCCGGCAAGAAACGTAAGACCGATCTCCCTGAGAAAGATAACGAGATCCCGTATCTTTCATCAAAATCATCCAACGGCAGTCAAACGTAAGATCGATTTCCCAGACGAATACGTCTGATTTTCCCCAGCAAAGTTAACGGAATCCCAAAAGCCAACGGAATCTCGAGTAGTACTCGAACTACGAAAGGGCTTGATTCCCACTAGGGATATGTAGGTAGCCTATCATTAGGTCCAGCCCCTCGACCAAAACGGTCACCCTCTCCTTCGGCAGCAGACGAAGTCCACCGAAAGGCCATTTCAAATTAAGGTCCGAGGCGCCTAAAATACCATCATCATTAAGGTCCGAGGCGCCTAAAAAGCCATCATCATCAAGGTTCGAGGCACCTAAAACGCCATCTCCAAGGTTCGAGGCACCTAAAACGCCATCTCCAAGGTTTGAGGCACCTAAGACGCTATCACTAGAAAAACGATAAATCACAAAAATCCCCAGCAGAGCGGATAGCCATCAGACCGAAAATGATCATTCCTATCCCCAGCAGAGCGGATAGCCATCAGACCGAAAATGGTCATCTCTTATCCCCAGCAGAGTTTCTTTCCAGCAACCGACTGCAGAACTCGCTCATCAGGTTCGAGGCACCTAAAACGCCATCATCTCCAGGGTCAAAGACCCGAACTACGACTGGCTTGATTCCCATTCGGGATACGTAGGTAGCCTATCGCTAGGTTCAGCCACCCGATCACTCGATCATCCCGCCAAATATGGAGCCTTACTCTTATCGACGACCCCGCTTCCTTCGAAAGCGCCGTCGCCGAGGGGCTACTGTAAGTGCTCCAATTTGAGCTTGTTAGAATTTTCGTTAGAAAATTAACGAATGTTATAACATTTCTAACAATTCCTAACAATCCTAACTTTTCTAACAAAGTGAGGGTAAAATGGGCATTGTTATTTAAGGTTAAACCTCAAAAAGAATCTCAAAAAGTAAAACAAAAGGAATAAAACCACAAATAGAAATGGTCAGAACAATAAGGCCGTTAATTTGAAATTTCAAAAGAAATATTCCTCTTGTCCAAAGCTGGAGCTGCATTTAATGAACAGTGCACGCTGAAGGATCCCATCCGCGCGGATAGGTTTGCATCTTTCAGAGGGCTATAAATTGAGCCCTCCAGTCACAAAAATAAGGAGCCACAACACCAATTGCACCGAACCTCTGGCGAAATATAGAGAGAAAACAGTGAGAATTCTTCAAGAATTGTCACCTTTTTCTCTCCAATCTTTCCCAACTCACACTCATCCACTCACTCTCATATTCAAGCCTTAAACACTCATACACTTAAGCCAAAAACTCAAGAACACAAAGAAGATTGGTAAACCCTCCTTCTCCTTACCCTAAACTCCAACCATGCATGCATTTGCAAACTACAAAATGTAGTTCTTTCATCTTCTTGCTTTAGATCTAAGAAGATCACCATGGAAGACCATCTCCATGGATGATCTTCTACAAAGATCAAAATTATTTTCAAGTTCTCTTACTTTCTTGCAAAGAAAACTCATTTTCAAAACCCTAAAAACCATTTTCAAGCATCAAATCTCATTTTCAAAGGGTAAAATCCCCCTCCCCAAGCAAATGAAATGCTTAGTCCTAATGTACCCCAAGGATGGTTTGGTATAGTTGATTCACCACTAAAATGTATAGTGATCACTAACCAAAACCTAGGGAAATGGGTACAAGCATGGATGCAAAATCCCCTTTAAAATCACATTTTCTCTCTTGAGAAGTTGCTGTCCAGTAGCAATTTTCTCAGACCTCAGTCCATGGTCTAATTTTTTGGACACAGATAAATGTGGAATTTTTGTGTTGACTACAAAACACTTTTTGTATCCAACATCCATATCTTTCCATACATATTTTTACTTTATTTTTTGGGTGAGTAAAACTCCTCTTTTCAAATTTTCTTTCAGAGGCTAGTTCATCAGCTTCTGGGAATCCAGATCTCATATCTGGGGTTTCCAGAAAGTTTTGACCCCTCAAATATTCTCCAAAATGGAAAATTCTTTCGCACAAATCTTATTTAAGGTTTCTAGAACAACTTTCATTCTCTGAGTTTATCCAGATTATGAAGTTTTAAGACCCTTGAATCCATTTCAAAATCAAAGGTCCACTGCCTTTTTCATTCTGGCAGAAATGGCTCTCAACTTCAAAAGGTCTTTTGAGTACCAAATCTCAATCCAAAAATCTTCCAAAAAATCATGGGATCAGTTTAAAGTCTTAAAAAGATATCCCTATTTTTACTTTTCTGAGTTTCAAATTATTTTGGCCAAAACACACACACACACACACATATGATTTTCAGCTTGGAAGACTCGTTTTACGAGGCATTCCGGGTGCACACTAACGTCCTTCCCGGCGTGTAACATGACCTCCGAACCTAAATCTCTGATCTCGGGCTTTTTTCAAAGTTTTGGCCCTCAAAATAAAAATGGCGTGGCGACTCCGTTTCGTTGATTTTTTCAAATAAAAATGGGAAAATTTTCGAATACACATCATCACAGTTATAGGTGGCGCCACACATTTAAACCTCACCCAAAATGGTTGGTTTTTGACACGCCATTTTCAAATACACTAAAATGAGTTGCTTTAAAATTCTTAATAGACCTTCGTACCTCCCCCAAAACCTAGCACATATGGGCATGTTGCCAACGCAACATGGTTTCACGAAAGGACATGTCGTTTCCACGACATGTTCTAACGAGAGATCATGTCGCCTTGTCAACATGCACCGACGAGAGGTCATGCCGGATTTTTCCTTGAAATTCTTCAGGAATACCCGTTATGCTGCCCAAATTTCTCCAGAAATTGGGGCTGCTCGTCCGTCCCATAAATGCTTTGGTTTTGTTTAGGTATTATCGCCTATTATTAATTTTGAACCAATACGTTTGGTGTATTTGTGGATGATGCGTCCCTAGGGTTCCCCCGAGGTCTAGATTGCGTGAAATAAAGGATTAGCCTTTTCCAACCGTCTCTAGGACTTAAAACACCGATTTCTACTTGAAGATTAATAAAGTGTTGCACGAGTCCGTCTCCTTTCCCGCTCTTCCCTCTCCCATACCACCTCAAAGTTCTATACCCTCCTCCTTATACACGCTCTCTCCTCTCCAGTTAAGGCAAGTTTGGTGCGCGATCCGATCCCCGGTGCTCGTTCAGTTCGCGTCTTGAGGCAGTGTCAGCAGAGCTTGCATCCGATTTGATTTCAGAGATGTCTAGTACGGAAAAAGATATGACCACTCAATCTGAGGATTCATCTGCCGCGGATCAACAAGTCATGCATAGTCTGTCTATGGAAGAGATGAGGGCTAATTTGGAAGCGGCTCTAGCTAGAGAGCGTGAGACTCAATTACTCGCTCAAGCCAGGGAAGAGGCAGCACATTCTAAGTTCGTAGAAGCAATGAGAAGCCGTGGTATTGCTGTGATCCGACGCGCTGATAGAACTTATGAAGAGATTACCGAGGTTAATGACACTGATCTAGGAGCCGAGAATGTTTCTCTCCTTTTTTCAGCCTCAGACCCAAGGCGCACAATTCAGTTATGCTCAGAATCAGGGTCTGCCGGTGAACTCTCAAGTTGGTTTTGGTGGACCACAGCTGATGTTCCATGATTTGGCCTCCTCACCCATTTCCAATGCTTCCGTGCCTCTAAGCCAATTTGGGTCCCAGCTTTCGAACAATCAAGGTCTGTGGTTTCCAGGTTCTCAGTATCAGCAAGGTCAGTCTCATGGTCCTCACTTCCAGAGTAATGCTCTATATCCGAACCAGCACCATTACTCCGGGAATCAGTTCAGCCAGGATGGATTTATGCAGTTTCCTACTAGACAGCCTCAGTCTCAAGGATATATGTCTCAGCCTTCAATGGATTCAGTTTTTGGATTTGGCCCATCATCTATGCAACATCCGGGGTCAATTCCTTACAGGCCTGGCTGTGCTTTCCCGCAGAATCAGAATTTCCCAACCGGTCAATTTAATCATTTGCCAGCTCCAGCATCCGTGTCAGTGCATCCACCTCTGGTCCAATCAGCCAGCTTTGAGCCTTATTCAACTGCCGCTCCCTCTGTTCCTCAGCTCCCGGGAATGACCCCAGAGGTGATTGCATTATTAAAACAGATGCAGCAGCAAATTGACAAGTTGACGACAGGATCAAGTGGACTTAAGGTTGTTGACCCAAGGCAAGTAGAGTCTCTTCCTTATAAGTTCAAGATGCCCAAAATACAATATGGTGGCTCGGCATGCCCGAAAACTCATGTGGACACATACGTGATGACTATGGGGGCAATAGGTTATACTCCCGAATTTATGGCTTAACACTTCCATCTCACACTCAAAGGACCTGCTTTGACATGGTTTCTAACCCTTAAGTCAGAAGCTCGAGCTACTTGGAGTCAAATCACTGAAGCCTTTCTTGAAAAGTACCGTGGAAACCTTGAATGGCGCACAACCAGGGATAACTTGGTCGGTACAATTCAGAAACAAGATGAGTCAATCACCGAGTTCTACAAGAGGTGGAACGCTAAGCTGAATGAACTCTCTGAGTCAATCCCGCTGCAGGATCAAAAGGACATCTTTCTTTCGTGTGTGAAGCCAACTCTTTGTGAAGCCATAGGTACTGGATGGTATCCCGATTTAAGGGAGATGGTAGGCATGGGAGCCCGCAGCGAAAACAGACTCTTTAACCTTGCATCAAACACCAATGTTGGCAATAATAGTGGATTTCGACATAGAGCTGCAATTCCAGCGGCCCCTAAAGCAAAAGAGATGTCTATCGATGACAGTGTCAACAATCTATAGGCAAGGGACTAGAAGAAGCAACAGTTTATACCCTGTAAGCAGTATCAGTTTGATGATCTCGGAATGACAACCGAAGAGGCCATCAACGGATTGGTTCGACAGGGAATGATCAGGCCACTTGATAACTACAACCCCACCAAACCCAATCCGGACTTGGATCATAGCAAATATTGCCAATATCACCAGTATTCGGGCCACATCACCAATGACTGCATCCCTTTGAAGAAGGCCATTCAAAGACTTGTTGATGATAGAAAGGTTGAGAAGGCTTGCCCCAATGTTGTCCCCGATCTTCTTCAGTGAATATCAGCAGAAGCCCAGAGGCTATCCCACCCGAAAGCGGCTAAGTCAATCAGTCAACGTCGTAGGTTCTAGAGTGTCTTTTATGTGGTCACGAGTCTGTCAAGTCCATGTTATGAGTCTTTTTATTGCAATAATAAAAATCTTTGTTTCTATTCTTGCTAGACTCGAGACATTACTTGCACACCTACGTTACACTTAATTGAAATGGTCTTATTCCAAATGATCACTTGTGCTGCTCACCGACCAACACTTTGAAATGACTAATGTTTAAATTGATCGGAGCGAAAAAATCGACTGATATCCCCACCTTGCATCCCATATGCTCACACCTCTTTCATAATCTCATTGTTCGATGAATTTGCACGGATCTTCCTCAAAGTAAGCCAAAGGAAGCAATGAAGTCTCAATCTCGTTTGGATCATCCGATAGGGACTGCGGTTGAAACCTCTCACCCTTAGGAAAACCATTACCTCACCCTCACTAAATAATACCCCTTCAGTTCAAGATCGGCATGTTTTGAAACCCATTTAGCCATCGCCAGAAGAAGAGGGACTATCCTTGAGACTCCCGTGAGTCAAAAGAAGATCGACCGTCTCCAAGCTCAAGAACAACGGAAGGCAATGATCCATCCTGGGGACTAGCTGAAATTTTCCTCTCAAAGTCAAAGTCGAAAAAAAGAGCGAGGCAAAAAGAAAGTAAAAAAAAAAAAAAAAAAAGAAGAAAAGAAAAAGAGAAAAGATAGAGAGCCTAGTCCCCAGCGATCCTCTCAAAAGCAAAAGTCAAAGGATCTGGTCGTTAGTCAAGAGGAGTCTCAGAGTGAATAAAGAGACAGCACGGATGTCCCTCACCATTACCTCTAACCGATCCCAAGCCGTCCTCTCGATTTTAGAGGACAGTCCCATTACCATTACTCTTACTTTTGCCTTTAGCCAAAGCCAAGATTGACCTCTCATTCTTAGAGGCATTGAAGATGCAATCATGAATTCCCTCGCCTTAGAAATCCCAAACACATACCCAAGAGCCAACCTCTCATCTTTAGAGGTCCAGTCAGCAAAAAGCCTAGCCGACCTCTCGTTTTAGAGGTCACGATATCCCAAATCACCCGAAGACCGATCGAAACCCCAAGACCCAGTCGCAGTTCCTACCGGATAGCAGTTTCATTCCAATATCATCGAGATCTAAAACAGATTATTGCTTGAAGCGGAGCCAAGTCCATCCCGGCTCAAAAGATTATCAAGCGAAGATTGTGCAAATTCTATTTGTTCATTCGACGTTGCACGTGAGCATATTTCATTTCTCCTTCGCAAACACTTGCCGTGGATGTCCCACTGGGGCTTCACATCTGTGTCTCCCATCGACACTCAAAGAGGACCTGTTCTTTCAATTCTCAAAATCCTCAAAGGTCCTCAGATCCTCGAATTCCAACGTTCATTCTATTCATTCGGGATAAGCCCGAACTACGGCGACCTGAGCTCCTCCTATGGAGGGGAACGTAGGCAACCATAAATGGTTCGGTCGAAATCATAAACACATCTCAGAAAATCCGGTCTCCTCAAGGACCATGCCCATGCACTGTCTATCCTTTCGAGTTTGATTCTCGATATCAGTGGGCTTTCTCCTCAGGATTGATGAAAATATTTGCTCATATCGGCTTTGGTGGTTGAGTAACCCGAACATCAATAAAGGGTTTTAAGAAGCTTTGTGATCATTACGAATAAGACAAGTTTTCAAGTGTCTCGACAAGTCTTCTCTTTCTACATCATAGGAAGATAGAGCTAAACACCGTGTCGGTCAGCAGGGGCTTCCATACACTTTTCCATACCTTGCGATGCTTATACTCTCTCAAAAGAGTCAAACCTAAAGCGGGAGTGTCATACAGAAAATCGGGATTCATTTCCCACCCTCGAAAGATATGCCCCTGCACGTAAACACTTCCGAGTCTTGTCCAGCGACTGATTGACTGCGGTTTGAAAGGATGGGTTGCCTCTTTGGCCACAAGATGACTCTGCCTGCGATAAAGCTGCATGGAATCTCCTCAAGCTGGGGCTTTGGTTAAGGTATCCCTCCGGCTCTCCTTACCAGATTCCCTCCAGGTTTGCTTTACACTGCACTGTCAACTGGGGCTTCGCCAAGCCGGAATTGCTCTCTGCCCCCCTCTGCTGCTTGCTGTCTCAAATGCGCGATACACTCTGTCCTCACTAGCAACGGACCTGCTGCAGCCAGTAGCCCCGGGAGCGTCCCCGACTTGCCTAGCCACGCCATATCATTTTTCCACCTCACGGGAGAGGGTCCACCTCATTATAAAGACTTTCGTCCTATACACGACCCCTCATAGCATAATGGCTACCTACATCTGCTTTTCAAGCCGTGCAAAAACCTCCCTACTTCCTATTCTCCCCAGCTGAGATGGACTTGTGCAACAAAAGATTAATAATGCATAAACAAGAGGTTAAATAAAATGCAAAGTGCCTAGAGTGTTGTGTCTCCCCCCGCAGGATACAATAATCAGGTGATCGTAATGTGATCGTGAGGACTGCCCCTCAGACCACAATCTTGGACAGGGATTCCAAATCCTGCAGGTAGCAGGGCCCGCATTTATTATATTCGTCAGGCCCGGACTCATCAGCGCCGTCGAAAGAGCTCCAGCTGCCCAATATCCAAGCAATGCCTATCAAAGAAAAGAGCCCCAGCTGCCCCAGAAACCAGGCAATGAAGCTCACCAGCCTTGACGACTTCAAAGACTATTTTGCAAAGACCGCCCCGTGAACGGCCACCCAGCAAGTATAGACAAGTGGTATAGGTCCCTCCGGCAGCCATGATTATCGGCAGAATTAATGGTAGCATGAAACCCTCGACAGCTACCCCCAACAAGCAGTTATAGCCTAAGACCCTCCGGCAGCGACATCCTCCCCGGTAGGTACAACGATCAAACAGAGCAAAAAACTTGAAGACTGACCCTCAAGAAAAACCGAGACAAAGAAGCCGTACCTATGTTAGTCTCCCAAGTAGTGCGCAACAAGACAAGTGGCCCCACAGCACCAAGAGGAACCTGCTCCCTGGCAAGCAAAGTTCCCAGATCAGTGGCCCCAAAGCACCAAGAGGAACCCACTCCATATGCAAGCAAAGTTCCCAGATCAGTGGCCCCAAAGCACAAGCAAAAAACCCGCTCCCTGGCAAGCAAGGTCCCCGGCTTACTAAGCAAAGCTCAGGACACAAAAGGCAACAGCAACAAAGACCATCCAGCATTAGGCAAAACTAGTAAACTACCAACAAAAGGAAAGTAGTAGCGTGAGCCCCCCAACAGCTACACTTATCCCCAACAGAGCAGAAGCAGCAATGGTAGTCTAAGACCCTCTGGCAGCTATAGGTGAGCACAGCACAGGTATGAACGCATGTTTCCTTCAAGCATCAAATCATCATATCACATCATTTTCAAAATCGGTTCGAGACACCGTAGGTCTCGTGGTATCTTCAAAATTGGTTCGAGACACCGTAGGTCTCACTTCATTTTTCAAAAGTGGTTCAAGACGCCGTAGATCTCACATCATGTTCAAAAGTGGTCCGAGACACCGTAGGTCTCATGTCATTTTCAAAGTGGTTTGAGACGCCGTAGATCTCACAACATTTTCAAATCGGTCCGAGACACCGTAGGTCTCATGTCTTTTTCAAAGTGGTTCGAGACGCTGTAGATCTCACAACATTTTTCAAAAGTGGTTCGAGACGCCGTAGATCTCACATCATTTTCAAAAGTGGTCCGAGACACCGTAGGTCTCATGTCATTTTCAAAAGTGGTTTGAGACGTCGTAGATCTCACAACATTTTCAAAGTGGTTTGAGACATCGTAGGTCTCACTACATTTTCAAAGTGGTTTGAGACACCGTAGGTCTCACTACATTTTCAAAAGTGGTTCGAGATGCCGTAGATCTCACAACATTTTCAAAACTGGTTCGAGACGCCGTAGATCTCACAACATTTTCAAAAGTGGTTCGAGACGCCCTAGATCTCACATCATTTTCAAATTGGTTCGAGACACCGTAGGTCTCATGTCGTTTGCAAGTCGGTTCGAGACACCGTATGTCTCGCGTTATTTTCAAAGTCGGTTCGAGGCACCGTATGTCTCATGTCATTTTTCACTTTTGTTCGAGACGCCGTACGTTCTCACATGTTTCCGAACTTTGATTTGGCTTGATTCCCTTTTTAAGGGATACGTAGGATTCCTTTCTCAGAAAGGTCCAGCCACCCGATTTCCCCAGTTCACCTTCTAGCCCATCGCCTTATCCCCCTGCTGCTCATTGAGATTGGGTCCTTTTTATCGACAACCTCACTTCTTTCAAAAGTGACATTGCCGAGGGGCTCTGTGAGTACGCCAATTCAATTCGCAACCCTTTTAGATGCATTTTAATGTAATAAAATTGCATTGAGGGGCGTTTTGGTAAATTCCCGATCCGTTCCGAGACTTCCGAAAATATTTTATAGCGAAGGAAGTATGTTTAGTATTTTTCCCGGACCAAAGAACCTAAAAGGAATTAATCAGTTTGGACCTCTTGGGAATTAACCCGGAATGTTCCAGAATCTGGTTTTGGCGCCAGAATCAGTTACGGGCGTTCCCATTCGTGCGACAACTTGAGGCATGGAAAAGCGGAGCGTTGGATCGTGCGACCAATTAATCCAATTTCCCAATCACGCTTTAAATACCAAAATGCTTTCATTTTGTAAAGGGGCTAACACAAATAACAACACACAATTAACACACACACTCATCCTCTCTCTCTAAAAACTCTCCCTGTCTCTCTCTATCCGCAGGACCCTCTCTCTCTCCTCTCCCTCTCTCTAAACGCAAATCCCCCATTGCCGGCGTCGTCTTCTTCTTCTTCAACCAATTTCCCTCTCAACCTTCACTAACCCAACTCCTCAACCTCCATTACCGATCCTCACCTCCAAACCTCTCCCAATTTCCCTTCAAAACCAACCGGCGACAACCTAAACCCAAACAACCAAACTCTCCCTAATCTCCTCCCTAACCGGCGTACTCCTCCATCACTAAAACCAATCACCAGAAAAACCAACCTCCAACCTTAATCTGCACCACCGGTTCTCTCCTTCTGTTCAAACGACGCCCCTCCCCTGTTCACAGCCTCCTAAGCCGTCAACTATTCACCGTTGTAACCTCGCTAGACCAAGCCAATCAAGTCCTCTCAACCCCCTCGATGTTATCTTCTCTCTACCCAGAAATCTAATCCAATTCCCAATTGCTTCCCCTGCTTCCCAAGACAATTCCGCTCAAGACACACACTCACGTATTGGAAATTGCCCAAGCTACTCAATCTGGAAATCTGAGCTTGTTCCGTTCCGAGACTGATTGAAGATCCTTCTACCTAACTTGGTTGAAGGAGCGTGGACTACAAGGGTAACGACTTCCCTCACCTCTATCTCGCATTTACTGTTTATTTGTTTCATTGCAATTGATATTCTTGGACTTGATAATTGGACTCCATTCGTCCTCAATTATCAAGTTCCAACTGCCGATCTCTCTGTTTAATGTGTTTGGTTTGGTGCAATTGATATTCATAATGTGATTGTGTGGGATTTGTTGTTTATTGGCCAAGGGAGTGTGGATCTCTCTATATCCACGTCCCCTTGGTCAATCTATTATGAATTCATTGGTCTCTGAGTTGTTTGGATATTGTGTTGGGATTTGATTTGCTCTCTGTTGGATTTGTGCTCTCATTGTAAGGTTCCCGCAGATGGTTAACTCGTGTCACGCGACACAATTGGACAGTTGGAGTCCTGTGTCACGCGACACAAGTGGCTCTCTGCAGAGACCACATTTCAGTTGTAAAAGTTGATATCTATGTTCATATTCTGTGGTATCATTGGTATTGTGATCATTTTGGTGTTACTGCAGTGTGGGTTTTGTAAAACCTCTGCAGATTGCTTCGTTGTGTCACGCGACACATTTGATCCCTCAGATCCTGTGTCACGCGACACAATGAGTCCTCTGCAGCAGGTTCAATTTCAGTTGTAAGTATTATTCCTCTTAGTTGTAAATGGGATGTGGCCTCCCATGGAAAATGGCTTACAAATTGTATTTCCCATTGTTGAGTAATAAAACAAAGCACTCTTATGCAGTTTTACACATATCTTGCTACACATATTTTGCACACACTATTGAATGAATCGAATGTTGGACATAGAAAGACTCGTCTACGGACGAGGCGTGTTGGGTGAACTCTCGGTTCTTCCCAACACGTAACTTGACCCCCGAACCCACTTTCTCTCTAAAAAAAGGTTTTCAATGTTTCCTCAAAAAACGGCGTGGCGACTCCCTTATTTTCAATTTTGGCGAGCGCACATTCAACGGGAGGTGCATCAGGTATCATGTTGGTGTCCAGAACCTCTCTCAAAGCTGAGATACATTCGGGAAAAGTGACTTCTTCCTTATTAATACTGACGAGGATTGTTACTTTGCCTTCGGGCGGGCTTGATCTGACAATGGTTACTTTCTCATTGGGAAGTATAGGAGCCAGTCTCCCTTTCTCTAACAGATTTTCAACTAATGGCTTAGATCGGATGCTCGAGAATCCTTTCCCCAAAGTGTGGTAAGTAGTGTTGAACTCCACGTCATCTACATATTCAGCCCCAGAAAAATCCATGGCTTTCATGTCTTCGGTTACGTGGTCGTCCCCTGAAGTTTCCTCAATTTTCCGACTATCGGCTTCCAACTCATCGTACACCATTTTCCTCTCATTTTTGCAGGCTGAGCAACCACATGTGAAGGATTGACAATGCCCGTTAACATGGCCCAAAGCGGCGGCTCGTAACACCTGAGTCCAAATGAGGAGTTCTCGGGGTCCATTTCTAGGTATCGGGGCTACTAAAAAGGCGTCATGTGGGTCCAAGGGTATGAAGGCAACTGGAGTGGCTTCCAGATCCATAACCCTTTTTAGCGATTCCAGGCACTCAGTATGCTCAAGAGGTTTAGAATTGACTCTTATAGCAGTGATGCCATCCATCCTAGGGGAGGAAGAAAGGGATCCAATGATGTTCACAAACTCATTGTTCGCTGGAGGCTGAAAGCCTGCCTTTTCGATTAGTGCTTCAATGAAATTTCTCCATCCGCCTACTAGTTTTTCATAGGGGACGTTGTGCTCCAGGATTTCAGATCCATATTCCTCTTCAGATGGGCTCTGTTTCTCCTCATCCTCTGATGTGTTTGGGCATTGACCACAGTTGCATCTTGAGAAGGGCTCCTCATAGGGGTCAGTTTCCATTGGTTCCTGATCCGCATTTTCCGGCGGCTCTTCATCGTCACTGGCCGACAACCATCCATTGTGCCTGGTACCCATGCGATCATTTTTGGCGTGATCGTTCCAAGCTGATTCTGGGTCTTGGGCTTAAGTTGATTCTTCACTCTCGTCATCATCACTGTCATCAGAGTCATCATCACTGTCATCAGAATCATCATCATCCCATACTATCTGAACTTCGGCTAAGAGAGAGCGCCGATCATATCTATTAGGGGAGGACATGTGCGTGCAACCATAGAAGTTGTCATAGGCCCCCAATGCTAGGAGTGGCAATTGCGACTCGGCTTTTCCTCCCAGAAACTACGGGGGAAGAGTGAGAGGTGGTGGTACATATTTGACTCCGGGCAGGATATGAAAGCGATTCTCCTCATCTGATCCTTCACCTTCGCTGTTATCAGGACTGTACTCAGCTTCCCCAGAACCATTTTGCAGAAGTGTACTAGCTCGAGGTGTGCTTCGGCCTCTTTTCTAACAAGCCCTAGTACGGGTGCCCGTCTAAAGCTTTCTCGTTCAATTCTTCTTGATTGCTCTAGCCATCTTGTGTAAATGGTCTTCTCATAGTTGGATCTGAATGGCCCCAGTTCTCCAGTGTCAGCTATCCCTTCTTCTGAGAAGTAGTGAGCTTCATAGTCGTGCAAGGAGCTGCTAACGTGGGACCAAGGGGAATCAGCCTGTCCCTCATTCTTGAGGCCGAAAGGGAATCCGAATTCGGGATCCTCGACCAAGTTAATCATGGGCATTTGGGAGTCCTCGTTTGCCTCCCTGGTTAGCTCATAATCCAAATCTCCCTTGGTGCGAGAGAGCTTTCCGATCTCAATCATGTTCACCCTGTTGTTATTCCTAGGGAATGGATTATTGATTGTGTTGTCCCCTCGGGTACTTCTATCTTTCCATTTTCAATTAGCCCTCGTATAGCCTTCCTCAGAACTATACAATCGTCAGTAAGGTGCCCGTGGTACTGATGAAAAGCACAATGTTTAGTACTGTCCAAAGGGATGCTGGGATCCCTGGGCTGGTAGTGAGAGGTGGCAGTACATATTTGACTCCGGGCAGGATATGAAAGCGATTCTCCTCATCTGATCCTTCACCTTTGCTATTATCAGGACTGTACTTGGCTTCCCCCAGAACCATTTTGCAGAAGTGTACTAGCTCGAGGTGTGCTTCAGCCTCTTTGCTAATAAGACCTAGTACGGGTGCCCGTCTAAAGCTTTCTCGTTCAATTCTTCTTGAGTGCTCTAGCCATCTTGTGTAAATGGTCTTCTCATAGTTTGATCTGAATGGACCCAGTTCTCCAGTGTCAGCTATCCCTTCTTCTGAGAAGTAGCGAGCTTCATAGTCGTGCAAGGAGCTGCTAACGTGGGACCAGGGGGAATCAGCCTGTCCCTCATTCTTGAGGCCGAAAGGGAATTCGAATTCGGGATCCTCGACCAAGTTAATCATGGGTATTTGGGAGTCCTCGTTTGCCTCCCTGGTTAGCTCATCATCCAAATCTCCCTTGGTACGAGAGGGCTTTCCGATCTCAATCATGTTCACCCTGTTGTTATTCCTAGGGAATGGATTGTTGACTGTGTTGGGCCCCTCGGGTACTTCTAGCTTTCCCTTTTCAATTAGCCCTCGTATTGCCTTCCTCAGAACTATACAATCGTCAGTAAGGTGCCTGTGGTACAGATGAAAAGCACAATGTTTAGTTGTGTCCAAAGGGATGCTGGGATCCCTGGGCTGGTAATTGTCCAAAGGCCGAATCGACCAGCCCTCTGAAAACTTCGCTAAGGGGCATTTCGAAGTTACTGAACTTTATATTCTGAGGCTTGGGCATCTCGAATTTCCAAGGCATGAAAGGAGTAGCATTGTTGCAATTCTGTCCGGCAAAGTTGACAACTTCTTTGCCCTTGGGCTGGGCAGGAGTAGGATTAGAAGTAGTGGCTCGGTATCGGAAAGTAGGAGCACCGGCTTGTTGCTGATTGTAAGCCTTTTCAAACTTAGCCCCAGAGCTGACCATGGCACGTAGATCTAGATAGGGGAAATTGCTGAGGGATGCCCTCAGCTGAGGCTTCAAACATGACTGGAAGATGTCCAACTGTTCTTCATCAGAAGGAGGAATAGCCATTTCACTCAGCTTAAGGTTCCAACGTTTGTAAAAGTCACCAATGTTCTCATCAGGGCATTGCAGAGTTGTTTGCAAGTCTACCCGATTCGTCTCCCATTCCAGGTTGGCCTTGTATTTTTCGGTGAAGGTGTTGGTGATCTGTTCCCAAGTGGCCCTGGACTTGGGTTTCAGACAGAAGAACCATTTTAGAGCCCCCAGTTTCGAAGAGAGGCTGAATTAATCGGCCAACTGCTGGTTCGTGCATCCTTTGGCTTTCATAGCTAGGGTATAGGTGTCCAGATGGGTTTTTGGACAGGCAGTTCCATCAAACAGTTCTAAGCTAGGCATCACGAACTTGTGGGGCAAAGGCACAATAGAGTCAGGATATGTGGGCCGAAGAGCAGCCTTCTTTCCTGTCAGCTCGGCAATCTGCGCTTTCATTTCCTTGTGTTGTTCCATGAACCAAGCCAGATGAGGGTCCAGTAGTGGAGCCGGAGCGTTCAAACCAGTGACTGAGCTGGAGAGAGGAGTTACCATTGGCGGCACACTGGTGGAAGGGATGGCCGGTCCGGGGACATAGGTAAAAACCTGTCCTTGGCCCAAATTACTCTGGGGAGTGTAAGTAGGAGTCTGGGCAAAGGGATAGAACATAGCGGCTTGCTGTTGACTTCTAATTGGCAAAGAGGGTGGTGGCAGCCCTGAGGTGGCCGGGTAGCTCGGGTTCCCGGGGTGAGACTCATAAGTAGGCTTAAATGCGGGCTGTGGTCCCTGGTTGTTGAACTGCATACCTGGCCGCGGTGATGGTGTATAACCGGGAGGATACTGCGGTCCCGGTGATTCCGATGAGACTGGAATGGGGGCTTGCTGACCCATTGGACCTTGAGTGAGAAATGGGTTTGTGGAAGCTGGCAAGGTGTTAGGGGCTGCTGGACCAACATCATTTTGAGAAGGGGCACCTGACTGTTGTCCTAGACCAAACTGCAGTGGTGGCATTCCAGATTGTTGCTCCGGTACTCTGAACTGTTGTTGTGAAGGTCTGGGCTGATCGGTTCCAAACTGAGGTGGGATCCCAACTTGCTGCGGCATTCCGAGGTACCCCCAACCGTGGGAATACATTCCGTACTGATTCTGTCCCCACTGAGGAACTGCGAATTGGCTTGTCCCACCAGACTGTATGGGCCCAGTAGCCTGTGGTTGAGGAGCTGGCTGACCCATAGATCGAGAAGCATGGGTTCCGGTAGTGGTGCCATAGAAGGCTGGCGGTGGCATCCTGGAGTAGTCAGGGCGACCGAGAGTGGGGTTAGGGTCCTCCTCTTCTTCCACGGTGAAAGTGCCATCGGGATTAAGACTGGTGGCCAAACCATGGCTCCTAATAGCCTCCAGAAGGCTGTTCATCTGTGCTTCCTGTCGCAGTCTCATTTGTTCAGCCAACTGATTCCAGTGCCATTCTGTCTGGGGAGTTTCGGGAGGCGGAGTGGTATTATCCCCATTGTT
Source organism: Adenophora triphylla var. japonica (assembly GCA_022495995.1). Classification (NCBI taxonomy): domain Eukaryota; kingdom Viridiplantae; phylum Streptophyta; class Magnoliopsida; order Asterales; family Campanulaceae; genus Adenophora; species Adenophora triphylla. The sequence continues at coordinate 439,328 of JAFEMH010001462.1, read as the reverse complement.
ACCAGCTGATGCAGACATTCTGAAAATCGAAGTTGAAGTGAACGGTGAAGCTAACGATGCGCTTGATTCTTTCCAACTAGCCAGACGGTGACCCGGTGTCCGTACCTAAGCATTGCGAGGTGCTGCGGGAGGAAGATATAAGGGAGGTTCAGACTTTGAGGGTTGAAGAAAAAGGGTAGGTGTTTGGGCCCAGGGCTCATGCAACATGCGGTTATTTGTTTCCATTTACTTAAAACGTGTTTTATTAAAACCTAAGCGGTTGGAAAAGATTGCTCTTTTTTTTTTCTTTAAACTACTCTAAGTCCTGGATCAGTGGGACCCATCACTACGTCTGCGGACCCTCAACCTGTAACCCCGAACAAGGGTTTTGTAGGGTAAGCGGGTCCTACCGACCGAAAAGGAAAACGAACCTAAGGTCTGGCGGATCATGAAGCCTTAACACGCACTCGATGTAAATTACCGGCAAGGCCAGCGTCGAGGGTCAAGATCGAGTCATAGTGCCCGACGAAAAACCGGCATGACTCCGACTGATAAAAGTCCACAAGGGATCTTGACTCGTCGTTGGTTAAGCACTAATTAGACATTGATTGAGCGTTAATCCTTGATGACTCGGTGTCATACCGGGAGCTGGTGTATGAGCCATGCGGGTCAAAGTCAGAGTCCGAGCCCCAGTCAAAATCAAGTCAAAGTTCATGACGGAAAACTGGCATGACTCCGACTGAGTTAGGTCCGCGGGGGATCCTGACTTGGCACGTTGACTAGGGTTTGACCTACACGGGGCATGCACTGACACAGTCTGACAGGGACTGGACCAAAAACCAACCGAGTCTCGAAAAAAGTGTGTCACGGACAAGTGCATGGTCGACACGAGGGTAAACCAATGGCTGTTTGGGTCGTCCCGTGCTCGCACCGAGAGGCATAGTAAGGCCTCCCAGGCTGCTACTGAGATTTCCCGGGTTAAGGACGTAGTGTGCAGTGTAAGGTCAACGTGCGCGTAGTGCAGCAGTCTATCTTTTTTTTTTTTTTTTTTTTTTGCTTAAAAACAGAGATTTTCAAATGTGTCTTAAAATCATGATGCATGCAAAAAAGATTTTTTTTTTTGAAAACATGTAAGCATATAAGCACATAAAATTTAAACAGTTAAAAGAATCGATCCGACAGTCAAAATTTGACTTTTTTGGGACGGTCAAAACGATAACAACGCCTAGCGGGAAAATACATACACACAGGCGATAGAGTGGGTCCCTCAACCAACCCCCTCAGCAGAAAGGAGATGCTGGTAGAGCGAGCTAGAATTCTCGCTGAGTTATTGGCTATGGAGGAAGAGCCCGAACAAAATGACAAGAGATTGGAAAGGGCAGCTCCCTCCCAGGTTTCTAACAACAGCTCGATGGAAGTGTTAGGCAAAGCGGAAGTTCCAGGCAGAATTGCGAGCAACAGATTGTGCCTCATATTCGCACCCACATTCTGGTTCCGCCTGATGACTTGAGAAGCCATCTTAACAACAATAGGGAACAGGAGGCTGAGTCAGAACTAAGACGACAAAGGGAAACTGAGAGGAACGGGCCTAGGTCGCCTGCCAGAACTGAGAGGTCGCAATCTCACAGAGATAGGAATGGGCGCAGGTCGCCAATCAGAGAAGAAAGGCGCAGGTCACCGGTCAGAGAAGAAAGGCGCAGGTTGCCAGTCAGAGAGGAGAGGTGCAGGTCGCCAGTTAATTCTGTAAGGTCACCGTCTCACAGGGATAGAAGGAGCAGAGAGATAACTCCCCCTAGGAGTGACAGGCATAGAGCCAACTCGAGGAGGGAGCCTCACCGCGAGGAAAGACAAAGATCCAACGACGTCTCCCATGCAAGGGACGACAGGCCAGACGCTAGAGAATGGTTACAGTGGAGGAAAAAATTTGAACAATGGGAGGACGACAAGAAAGGAGATGCTGGAAAGGGTGAACGAAACGACTTCACTCTTCGACCCTTGTCCAAGGAGTTACTCGGTCGTCGACCTCCCTACGGTTTCAGGTTGGCCCCTCTAGAAAAATATTCGGGTGCGACCAATGCCCAAAGTCATATACAGCATTTGGTGGCTATAATGTGTTTTGTCTCCGATGAGGATGACATGATGTGCAAGGCACTAACTAACACTCTTAACGGGGTAGCTCTGACTTGGTTTAACGGCTTGGCGCCTGGCTGCATTTCGACGTGGCATTATATGAGAAAGAAGTTTCTAGATCGCTTCTCGACAGCCGGAGCTCGGAAGATGACGGTCACCGACTTGAATAATTTGGTACAGGGAAAAAACGAAAGCTCGATGAGCTATTATACCAAGTTCAAGGAGATGGTCGAACAGATTGAAGAGGACCTGACGGACAGGGAGGTAATAAATTGTTTCAGAAATGGGATAGCCTCTGCAGACTTGGACTACGAGCTGACAGTCTGGACTGTGACTACCCGACAAGAGCTGTTTGAAAAGGCCTACAATGTGGCACTGGCTGAAGAGAGAAAGGAGAAGAAGAGTGGAAAAGGCCCCAAGACTGAGGTCGCTGATACTGACAAGAAGGACCTAGCCAAGAACGGGGGTAATAATAAGAATGGTAAGAACAGAACTAGGGCGACTGAGAAAGTGCCCGAAGCTTTCACCCCTCTGATAGTAAGTCATACCGAGATCCTGAATACCGTCGAGCTAGGCCCACCTGCCCCTATAAATCTAGGAAACAAGTTCAGAAGGGATAACAATAAGTACTGCGACTATCACAAAGATACGGGCCACACTACGGAAGATTGTATGAGCCTGAAACGCATCATTCAAAAGTGGGTCGACAGTGGGAGGCTTGACATGTATGTGAAAAGAGCTCAGCCTGGCGGTGGTGAGCGAGCTGCTGGGGGACCGCAAGAGCCGAGACAGCCTAGATTGAATTTGGGGGTTATTACTGAGTAAGCCAGCAACACCGCCCTGAAGCACAAGATTTTCCAGCTCAACAAGGCCCCTCATGTTCCACCGAGGAGCTACATCAGAGACGAGATGATCAGTTTCTACCCAGACGAGCTAGCGACTAATGCAGCGGCTAGAGAGCAAGTTCTCGTTATCCCAGGGTTAATTGATGGGTGTACGACGAGCAGACTCTTGATAGACACGGGGGCCTGCAAAGATATTCTGTTTTACAAGACGTTCAAGGAGATGGGACTCTCAAAGGAGCAGCTCTCACGTTATGATGGTAGACTGGAAGGCTTCAAAAACCACAGGGTCGATGCCAAGGGACAGATTGAGTTGGACGTCGACATAGGCCAACATCCTTACAGGGTAGTCTCCAAGGTAAAATTTATTGTTATTGATGTAAATAGTGATTATGCTGCTATTTTGGGTATCCCTGGCCAAGTCGCACTTGGAATGGTGGCCTCAATACCCCATTAACGAGTTAAGTTTCCTATGCTAGCTGGAGTCGGCTGTGTGCAAAGTACAACTCGAGCATACCTTGATCATGTCCTTCGAATGAGAAAGAAGAGGGAACTAGAGATTGAAACTGTAGAAGGATACTTGAAGATGTCAAAGTCTGTCACCATAACTTCCCGACTATCTACGATCACCTGCATGGAAGAGGCGACCTATCACTCACATGACGAGGTCATGACTGAGTCGACATGTCCCTTCCAAATCACCATGGTCGATTCAGATGCAGTTATGGTCGACCAATTCTTCATAGGCGAGCTATGCCTCCAGATCGACAATAACTCGGGGGCCACCACCAGTGAGATCGCAGCTGAGCTAGATGATATGAGGGTTGAAGAAGCTCCATACTTGGGGGCCGAGGAAATACAGAGGGTTTGAGATATCATTATCGAGACCCTACAATTTAGAGATGGTCCGGAGCTAGAAGATGTGGACGAGCTAGAAGCAGTGATAACAAATCCTTCCTATCCCAAGCAAAAAATTCAGATTGGTAAGCAGTTGTTAGCTGAGGAAAGAGTAGAGATCGTTGAGCTGCTAAAGGAGAGAAATGATGTCTTTGCTTGGCGAGTAGAGGACATGAAAGGTATAAAGGAAGAGGTCACTGTTCACAGCAACCCGACCATGAAGTACAAAGCACAGAAACTGAGATGCTTCGCTCGTGACAAAGAGGAGGCAATAAAACTTGAGGTACAAAAACTTTTGAGTGTAGGTATCATCAAGGAGGCTACTCATACCACTGAAATTACCCGGATCGCGCGTGGACTGCGGCGAGCGGTTCTTTTGAATGGACTTCACTTGGAAAAGAGAGTCGCCACACCGTTTTGTATTATGAGCCCAAACTTTGAAAATGGCTTTGAAAACAAGGTCATTTTTATTGGTAGCAAAAACTTGGAAAAGGCTTTGAAAATGGGATGTTTTGATTGGTAGCCAAAAATTTACAAAAGGCTTTTAGGACCAGAGATTGTTAGGTTCGGAGGTCACGTTACGTTTTGGGAAGAGTATATTGAGATTACCCGAAATACCTCGTATGACGAGTCTTTCTACCTTTCTCGAAAAATGTGTGTGTGTGTGTTCCTGTTGCTTTTGAAAATGAGCTTGAGTGATAAGCTTTAATCTTGGTTTGAATGACAAACGTTGATTTTGGTAAAAGAGCGTTTGAATGGAAAACGTCGATTTTGAAGGGAGTTTGAAATGAGAGTTTTTTGGAAAGGAAGTTTGAATGATAAACTTCGGTTTTGAATCGGGCATTACGATGTTACCCATTTTGATGAAAATGATGGCAAGTAAGATGCGATCAATGAGTCATTTTGTGACTCGGACATTGGAAAGTAAATACTATCAACAAACCAAACGGTTTGGACTTGTAAATGACAGTATTGAAAGTGCGGTATCAACGAATCAAACGATCCGGAGTTGTAAAGATGCGATCGACGAGCCAAACGACTCGGACTTGTAAAGTACGTAAAGTAAGTGCGATATCAACGGATCAAATGATCCGGACTTGGAAATGAAGATCACAAACCAAACGGTTTGGACGGTAAAGTGCGATCAACGGATCGAATGACCCAGACAGTAAATGACGATCACGAACCAAACGGTTCAAACGGTAAAGTGTGATCAACGGATCGAACGATCCGGACGGTAAATGACAGAAACGTAAAAAGGGGACTTGAACGCCGTTTTAACCCGAAATTACTTCTCTTAGGGGAAAGAAGATGATTAGGGACTAAAACGTATCGAGTCCCGTAGACGGCATTACATCTACATTTTGAGAGTGGGAGTTTACCAAATTTGGTGTTGACTCTTTGGCTCGGGAGGATGTATATGGGATACGAAAAGGTGTTTGAAAGGTGTTTCGGAAGTGTTTTGGCAGAGTTTTCCCTTTTATTTGGTGTTTAGGAACCTAGGGACTTGGGCAGCGTTTCGACTTGGGTCGGTTTAGCTTGTGTCAGAATCCACCGACGAGTAGCACGAGGGCCCCCGAAGAGTAGAGAATTCCGTCGACGAGTAGCACGAGGGCTCCCGAAGAGCGGAAGAAAGACAAGCCTTTTGCTTGGGGTGGAGAGAGGAGAGAAAATGGTGTAGGAAATATGGAGGAGGTGAGTATTTATAGGAGGAGTTTATGTGGAGGGGAAGGAATTTACTTGGAAAAGGAGGAAAGCATTGCTTAGCATGGTGGTTTACTGAGTAAAATAGTCCGGCCGGACCTTTCTTCCATTTGAGGGGCATTTTGGTCATTTGGCCTTAAGTTTGATCGAATCTGGCACATTTTAATTTAACCTATAAAACAGTCCGGCCGGACAGTTCTTCAAATTGGCTATTTTTCCTGATTGAACTAGCCATATGCGTAGATCTTTTTCTTGCGTTCGATTTGATATGTGGTAGGCCCAAAACGGAGTTCGTATGAGGGAGTTATGACCTCCGGAAGGTCGAGATGCTCGAAAACGGCAAATCAAATCCCGGAAGACCCCGAAAAGTGTGTTTTTTGGGGAAAGATGTACTTTTACGTGTGATCATGTGTGTTGAGTACGCTTTGACGTTGGGATGCACGGACCAGTCCCGGGATGTCTCGTTGACTCGAGAACGTGGAGTTAACGGGTTCCGGTTAACCTTTAATGGATTTTGACGATCCGGATTTGGGTACTTACAACCACCTGGCTAGCTAATGTGGTCATGGTGAAGAAATATAATGGCAAGTGAAGGATGTGTGTCGACTTCACCAACCTTAATTTGGCCTGCCCTAAGGATAGCTACCCCTGCCTCGGATTGACAAGATCGTAGACTCTATAGCTGGGCACTCCACTCTGAGTTTCCTCGATGCCTATTCAGGTTATCATCAGATCAAGATGCACGAGAATGATGTTGTGAAGACGGCTTTTCAAGCTCTTGGGGGTATTTACTGCTATAACATGATGCCGTTCGGGTTGAAAAATGCAGGAGCGACCTACCAGAGGATGGTGAACAAGGTCTTTGCCTCACAAATCGGCCGAAACATGGAGGCCTACGTCGACGATATGGTCATCAAAAGAAAGGCCGAACGTCACGTGGTCGACCTAAAGGAAACGTTCACCAATTTACGAGCAAACGACATGAAGCTTAACTTGAGCAAGTGTGTATTTGGAGTAGCAGCTGGAAAATTCCTTGGTTTTATGGTGTCACAAGGAGGTATTGAGGAAAATCCTGAGAAGATCAAGGCTTTGGTCGACATGCAGGAGCCCACAAGTATCAAGGAGATGCAGCGACTTAATGGTAAGGTGGCAGCCCTAGGTCGCTTTATAGCCAAGTCGGCAGAAAGATCTCTCCCCTTCTTCAAATCATTGAGGGAGATGAAAATTTTTGAGTGGACGGCTGAATGTCATTCGTCGTTCCAACAGCTTAAGGAGTATCTCGCTACTCCACCTTTATTGAGCAGCCCAACTGTTGGCGAAACTTTGTTCGTGTATTTATCTATGGGCGACCAATCAGTGGCTGCTGTTCTAGTTCGAGAGGAAGAAGGGCTTCAGAAGCCCGTATATTATGTTAGCAAGGCTTTATCCGATGTTGAAGGCAGATACTATAATGCGAGAAGGTTGCATATGCCTTGGTCGTAGCCTCCAGGAAGCTACGAGCTTATTTTCTAGCTCACCCCATTGTCGTGCTCACTAATGCACCCTTGAGAAGGATCCTACACAAACCAGAAAGCTCAGGTCGCTTACTCAACTGGTCAATTGCTCTTACAGAATTCGACAATGAGTATCGGCCTCGAAAGGCATTGAAGGCACAAGCCTTGGTAGACTTCTTGGTTGAGCTGACGTTCACCAAGGAGGATAGCGAGGTACGAGTTCAAAAGGAGAAAACAAAAGGAAAAGAACCAGAGGCTCAGTCCGTCACAAGTCTACCCGACTACTGCTGGAAAGTGTACTCCTATGGGTCGGCAACAAAGAGCGTTAGCGGAGCTGGGATTGTATTGATCGAGCCAGAGTCAGGAACAGTCTGTGAGGAAGCATTGAGATTCAAGTTCGAAGCTTCTAACAACCAGGCAGAATATGAAGCTTTGGTCGCAGCCATCGAGTACGCCAAATGTTTCGGGGCGACCAAGATTGTGGCATATTGTGATTCCCAGCTGATAGTTGTAAGTACGCCAATCCAATTCGCGACCTTTCCAGATGCATTTTAATATGATAAAATTGCATTTAGGGGCATTTTGGTAAATTCTCGGTCCATTCTGAGACTTCCGAAAACATTTCATAAGTTTCTCGTGAAGGAAGTACTTTTTTGTACTTTGCTCTTGCCAAGGGACCTAAAAGGAATAAATCTGTTTTGGACTTTTCAGATATTATCCAAGAAGGTTCGAGAATCAGATTTGGCGCCAAAAACGGTTATGGTCACCTTGTGTCACGCGACAAGTCGAAGCATGAAAAGTGGTTACATAACGCCGTGTGACATAAGGTTACCATGAACTGCAGCTATAAATAAGACCCTACCCCTCTCAGTTCTGGATCCCGAATTTCAGCCCCTTAACGTCACTCTGCACAAATTGCCCCAGAACCTCTCTCTCTCCTCCTCCCTCACCAAAACTACCCAATTCCCCTTCAATTCCCTTACCTTTCACACACCGTCAACCCAATTACCCTCCTACTTCCCCAAGCACCTTGAATACTTCATTCCAGATCTCAGTTCATGTTTGGATCTCCTTTTAAGAAGCTGAATCGAAGGCTTTTGCACCTAACTTGGTGTAGAAGTTGAGGACTACAAGGGTAACAAATCTCTCCCTCTCTCTCTCTCATCTATTTGTCTAATTGCTCTTCCTTCTTCTCCACTTAATAATCAGGCTCCATCTGCCTCAGATTATCAAGTGGCAACTGCAATCTCTCTATTTAAATCGTGTTTGCTTGAGTCCAATTGCATGTTCATGATGTGATCTATCTATAATTGCAATTTGGATGTCAAGGGAGTGTGGATCTCCCATATCCACACTCCTTTGGTTGATTCGTATCTAATTCATGCTATTCTGGTTGATTCTGGTAATATTGTTTGATTTGATTGTGTATCTGTTAGATCTGTTTCTCAGTTTGTAAGGTACCTGCAGATGGTAAACCTGTGTCACGCGACACACTTGGACACGAGAAGTCCTCTGTCACGCGACATATCGTGACCATCTGCAGGGACTATCTTTCAGTTGTAAGTTGATTTAGTTGGTTATCTTAGCATTTAGTTGTATGTTCATGTTGTTAATGTTTAGATCTAGTTTGTAATTGTGTTTTGTGTTCATCTAGAGATTTCTGTAATCTGTTTGTTGTGAGTCTCTACAAGGTGACTATTGGTGTCACGCGACACATTTGGACATTAGGAGTCCTGTGCCATGCGATATAGATGGTCCTTTGCAGAAGACTTGATTTCCTTTATAATCTGTTCTCTTTGCTGTAAAGGGATGTGGCCTCCTGAACAATTGGTCTACAAATTGTAATGATCTCTTCTATTCAATAAAATTCATGTTATCTCACTTGTTCATTATCGTTGTTTGCACATTTTTTGAATTATTTGGATGTCTAAATTAGAAAGACTCGTCTACGGACGAGGCGTGTTGGGTGAACTCTCGGTTCTTCCCAACACGTAACCTGACCCCCGAATCCATTTTCTCTTTCAAAGGTTTTCAATGTTTCCTTAAAAACGGCGTGCCGACTCCTTCATTTTAATTTTCGGCGAGCGTTCATTCAATAGTCAACCAGGTCAGAGGAGAGTATGAAGTGCTGAACCTCACTTTGTTCAAATACTGCGACCTGGTGAAGGAACTGATAAAGGACTTGGAGTTCTGGGAAATTCAGAGGATTGGTCGAGAAGACAACGATTTGGCTGACCTACTCTCAAAGTTGGCTACTTCAGACAAACCGCACGAGGAACCTATCTCCTACCTTGAGCATCCAGCATATGAAAGGGTTCAAATTCAGTGCGTGGAGGATACTATGAGAGATTGGGTTTACGCCAAGTGCTGGATCGAGGAAATGAGAGCATACTTGGAGACGAGCGAGCTCCTTGAGGACGAGAAAATAGCTCGAGCTATCAAGAAGAAGGCTCCGAGATACGTTATTCAAGGAAATATGCTATTCAGAAGGTCCTACACCAAGCCATTATTAATATGCATTCACCCCCAAGAAATCACTCAATTAATGTATTAGGTGCATAGTGGGGTTTGTGGTGGACACCCGGGGGCCAGAACTTTGGCTGACAAGTTGATTACGTTGGGTTATTACTGGCCACACATGAGGGCTGATGCTTATGACTTCGTTCAGCAATGCGACCAGTGTCAGAGATTTGCCAACCTACCTCACTTGCCTACAACCGAGCAAACTCCCGTGATCGCTACTTGGCCGTTTGATATGTGGGGAGTAGATTTGATTGGACCTTTCCGACCTGCCCGTGGAAATTGCAAGTATGTGATCGTGGCTATTGATTATTTTACGAAGTGGGTCGAAGCCAAGCCATTAGCTAGAATTACAGAGCAAAACGCCATCAATTTCATTCATGACTTCATTTGGTGCCGTTTTGGGATACCTCGAGCTATCGTGTCGAACAATGGGCTACAACTCTCCCGAGCTTTTGAAGAAGAAATGAATCGAGTAGGCGTCGAACATTGGCAGTCATCTGTTGCTTATCCTCATGGTAACGGACAATCCGAAGCTGCGAACAAGCTCGTCCTATCTGCACTTAAGACGGGCTTGGTTGGTTGACGCAACAACTGGTTGGACGAACCCCCTTGCTCTCTGGGCAGTCCGCACAACCATTCGGGGTCCCACGGGGGAAACCCCATTCGCTCTTACATACGGATCAGAGGCCATGGCACCAGCCGAGCTGCGATTTCCTACGGCCAGAGTAGTTTTCTTCGACCAAGAGCAGAATGACACCAACAGATTGATCGACTTGGATTTGATTGACGAGAAGCGAGATATATCTTATTTACGAATGGTCAATTACAAGCAAAATACCAAGAGTTATCACGATAAGAAAGTAAAAAACGAGATCCTTCCAAGTAGGCGACCACGTGCTAAGGAAAATCGAGGCAACGGGAAGGAGAACTCAGCAGAACAAGTTATCCCCCAACTGGGAAGGTCCCTACATTGTCACTCAAATTATCAAGTAAGGAACTTACATGATCGCCCATCCAGGTGGTGAGGAATTAAAGCACCCGTGGCATGCTACTCACCTTATCAAATATTACTTCTAGTTCAATTTTATAATTCAGCTTCAAAGTTAGTTCAGTTTTCAAGTTAGAATTGTTATAGTTCTAGCTCTTCATTTTCGATGTAAACATGCTTCTACTTCAATAAAAGTTGCAGTTACATTCAACCAAACATTATGTTACATTTTTACATCGTTCTAACAAGCTCGATTCTTAATCAGCTTCGTTTCCCTTAACAGGTCCGACATCTAAGTCGACGTCGTTCTAACAAGCTCGATTCTTAATCAGCTTCGTTCCCTTAACAGGTCCGATATCTAAGTCAACCTCGTTCTAACAAGCTCAATTCTTAATCAGCTTCGTTCCTTTAATAGGTCCGGCATCTAAGTCAACCTCGTTTTAACATGCTCGATTCTTAATCAGCTTCGTTCCTTTAACAGGTCCGACGTCTAGGTCGACCTCGTTCTAATGAGCTCGACCCGTGGTCAGCTTCGTTCCCTTAATAGATGTAACTCTTAGTCAATCTCGTTTTCAAAAACTATACAAGTATAAGGTCGACTGTGTTATCAAAAAACCAATCCGATCAAAAGCTTATAGCAATTTATTTGTCCTATTAAATCTAGCTCGACATATATTCATGCTAAAATCAAAAGCATAAACTTCAAAGTGTCAAAGGTCATCTACGATTAAATAAAAGGCTCATTCCCCGAAATGGGCCAGGACTAGAGCTAGCAAAAAACTACGAGTTAAAATGCCTCCCAAAAATTGGGCCAAGGCATCAACATACACAAAGCAAAAAATAAAGATTGTTTTGGGACTTGTTCATTATACAACCATTCAAATGTTCAAAGGAAAGTTAAGCAGCTGGATCGGCTTCAACTTGGCCACTTGTGGTAGCTCGATCTTCTACGTCATCATCCTGCTGTTGAAGATCAGTAAGTTTACCCGAATTGGAAAAGCCATGCTTGGGAGTATCACCCTCAAAAGCTAGCTCCTCAGGTTCTCAAGCTCCTGCAAAATAGTATTGAAATTGACAGTCTCAAGTGGAGGAGGAACCCAAGGTTCTGCCACCAAGTCTGCATCATCTTGGGCAATGGTAGCCAAGTCATTCTCATTATAGGGCACTAGATGGTGACCTTGACGAGCTGCCACATCAGAGTGTTCCTCCTTAAGTTTGGCATGCTCCACCTCCAATTTCTTCAACTCATCAGATTTACGAGCCAGCATGGACTTGGCCAGCTTCTCTTGCTCCTCCATAGCTTTCCAGTAGCTCGTAACCAGTTCTATCATAGCAAGAGACTGCAACGCTGAGTAAACGAAAGAGATTAGATCGACCAAGATTGGGTTAAGGGGATTAGACGAGCAAAAGAGTAAAGCAATAATGGTATAAAAGATTACAAGTATTACCTCGGAGTGAACCAATCCAGACCTAGCTCGTAATGTCTCAGCAGTCAAACCTTTATCAGTGAATTTCTTGACCAAGTCCTGGTCAGCAACTCTCCTCACAATCACTTGACCGTATCCGAGCTCAGGATACTCTCTAACGGAGCTGTCTACTCCAGTAAGCAACGGAACATCGCTCAGCTTGTCTACTCAAGCTTGAACGAGGTCGGAGTATGAAACTTGGAGAGAGGGAGACAAAGAGCCGCTAGCCGAGGTGTCCACCTGTTCAGAGGGCGGGTTAAATTTGGATTTCTTCTTCTTGCTTTTCTTGCTAAGAGGGGCGTCGTCATCTTCCTCCTCTTCATCAATGTCAATTACCGGCGTCCTGGCCCTAGTCTGAGCTCGGGACCTAGTTTGAGGAGCCTCTTTCACTGGCTCCTACACTGGCTCAACCTCCACCTCGGTCCCATCATTAAGTGTCTCTTGGGCATCATCCCCAGCTCGCTCCTCCTCCAATTGCTCAAGCTCTTCTCCTACAGGGATAAGCTTGTCAGTCTCCTGGTCAACCAATTTCAATAGCCTCTGGCGCTTTACACCTTCTCTCTCACGGCTTTCTCGGGCATTGGCAGCCCCGCAGCTTTTCATGCTTTTCCTTATATCAATAACTCGGCCCATGTTAACCTCTTGTTCAGGAGTCAGAACTGCACAAGTCCACGATAACAAAGTGTTAGCTCGACAAACAAAAGTTCTACATACGAGCTGAAAGTTCTATGTACGAGCAAGATATGTATGAGCTGCGAGTTCTACATATGAGTAAATTGTCTACGAGCTAAAATTCATACAAACAAGTTCTATGTACGAGCTAACATTTCTGCATACGAGCAATCAATGGACGAGTTAATAGATAAAGACGAGTAAAAACTTACCACCAAAATGGTCCACTTTGAACCTACAATGGTCTGGCTCTCCTTTGCAATAGTGACATTGGCTTTCAAATCTAAATCGACCCCCCTCATGGGTGACCCAATCAGGGTACCTTAAGCATCTAACAATGGGGACCAGAGGCACCACATCCCCACTACCAATCATCATCCCAGCTTGTATGTAATTGTTCTTGGTAGTTCCCAGAAAATCCCAATTGATGGGCCCTTTATTGGCTACCTCGACCAACTTCTTATATAGTTCGATGCACCAGTCAGGCTCCCAATAATCCTCCTCCTTTACTACCGTAGACTCAGTGTTGGGCAAGGGGAGCTCCCATCCTCTCCTACTCTCCACCACCATCACGTGGGAATTCCAACCACTTACCTTGCTAGGAAGGTTGACAAACAGTTTGGGGGATTTTGGCTTGGAGGGGATGCTAATTCCCAGGTTAACCTTATAAATTTTGACACTAAAGAACTCCCTAAAAACTCTCATACAAGGATCGTACTCCAAGAAGCGACTCACCATGGCAAAGCACACCAAAACTCTACAAGTGTTGGCTCCCAGTTGGAGAGGTAGGACATTCATACACTCCAAAAAATCATTAATAAATGGATCCAAGGGCAGTCTCAAGCCAGCCTCGAATTGGACATAGATGAAGGCCACCCTAGTGGGATCTTTACTGAAGGTATCACCAAACAGTTTCATGAATTCTTTCTTGCTGAAATGAGTGACGTCGAACTCCTTACTGTCCACCTCACAAAATTTGTACACCATGTCTATCCGAGATTGCGAGTTCTTCTTCCCTCGAAGTGGCTTAGGAGGTACATAGCCTCTTTCATTCCTCCCAGGTGCAACGGAGGATTTGAATGTATCCACTATCCGTGGACTCGAAGAAGTAGAAGTTGTAGCTCCCCCTTGAGCTGCCATATCTGTACAAGAAGAAGAGGAAATAGGGGAATCAGTCCTATATGCAGCTTCAAGGGACCTAGGGGACATACTAAGGGGCGACCTAGATTCCCCCGAAAATCCTTTTCTATTCCTAAGGAAGGAAGGTTTGTTGGGACCTCTGATGTAGAACAGAGCTATGTGGTCAAGCAGCTCATGGAAAAGGTTAAAGTAAACAACTCTTGGGTCGTTCGTCTCTAAAGCACCTAGGGTTTCTCCTACGGGCAAACCCAGTTCACTAAAATGCAAACCCCACCGGGTCAAAATGGAAGAGCACTCCTCAACAGTTATCTCCCTCCATACTCCGTTCAAGTGTTTGTATACTCTACGATTGACATTTCAATAGCCATACCGAGCTCCTGGTTCACTACTAAAGGTCCTGGCCATGGCGGAATCAAAGAAAAAGCAAAAATTAAACCCTAGTGCAAGAGGGTGAGAGGGGTACCTTAATCAATTCGAACGAAGAAGGGTTATTGCAGAGGACGAAAGCTCGAATGTATTCAGAAAGTCAGTCGCTGCGTCGCTGCTCTCGCCGGAGATATACAGAAGCTTGAAAACAGTAAAAATTCGAAAAGGAAAAGGATTTTGCTATTTATATTTTCCGTAATTGAAAGGGAAAAGAAAAAATTCAAACGGTTAATTTCACAATTAATTGTGCCATAGCAGTTTTCGAGGCGGTTTCCCAAATGTCAAAACAGTAATGATTGCAGAAATTCGGCGCTTCCAATGATCCAACCGTCCATCAGAACGGCCAGGATTGAGCCACGTCAACTTTGGTCGATCTAACATCAACTCCAGTATCGACTTACGATCTACTTCAAATTTCATCAAAATTTCTTTTAACTTCCTGGTCGACAAAGTCAACTCAGAAAGTTGGGGGCCACTAAACAGAATAAAAGTGACGAGCTAGGCCCAGCGAGTAAGCCCAATCATCTACCAATTATTGCCACCACGTTCTCAGTGGACTAGGCCCAATTATTACCAGGCCCAAGGCCCATCAACATGATCAGTCGACCTAAGCTCATTGTCCGACCTACTTGGTCCCGACCTAGCTTGGTCCAACATTACGATCCAAATGCTATTCGGGTACGGTTCAGCCCTATCCATCAGTCAGGTCGACCGAGACCCAACATGCGACCTCAACCTATATCATTACGTCCACCTACAGAGTCCTGGCGTACTTACAATTATTTACGTAACGAGACTCCCTACAAATCAGGAGTTATTTATGGATATGATCTCTATCACGTATCTGTTCCACAATTTAAGAGATTTCATGCAATCCTACCACAAATACAACTGTCATCAACAACTATAAATACAAAGCAACATCAACCGTTCCAAGGTAATTGCTGTTTGTTTTTTTGAATACATCTGTTCATCATAATATTTAGCTTTCAAATACTCCATACTTACTCTTACGCCCGAGGGTCTAAGCCGGAGACCATCCGACTAGTCGTGGGTTCCTTGTTTCAGGTCAAGAAGCCAAGTGATCGATTCTGCTGATTGAACGAAAATTGATAAGCACGATTCTTGCAGCATCAAATATAATTTTAAAAATGACAAAATTATAAAATACACATATAGATCGAACCATTATTCGTTCATGAAATGAACGAAATTTTTTGTTAATAGCCATAAATGAATATTCGTTTACCAATAATTGCAATAAACCAATTTACAAAATTGCTCCTGGTGAACCAAAATTGCTAATCATGTTCTTAAAAATACCATTATAAAATTGTACCAAAATTACATAAACAGAAGAAAGTAAATCACAGGTGAAAGTAAAACCCATCAAGCAATCAAAATGTTTGACCGAATAATTTAATTAGATGCTTTTCATTATTTTAAAAATAATATATAATTAATAGGAGATTTTATAAATCAAAAATTTAAGCGTGTAAAAGAAAAAGATAGAACCGCGTAGACATGTCCAAACGGTTCCGATTTCGGTTTTCGGTTTCGGAACCGCCGGTTTCCGGTTCCCAAATAGTCGGAACCGTATTCGAATCATATTAATCCGGTTCCCGATTCCCGGTTCTATCCGTCGATTTCGGTTTCGGTTCCAACGGTTCCCCCGGTTCCATCACCATCTAACTTTTTTCTTTTTTTTTTTAAATCCAAACCTTTTAAGACAGTAAAGACGCTAACTAATCTGTTTTTTTTTTCACTTGGGGAGTATGTTTTTGAAAAGAATGAGAAGTGGACAAAATTTGGTTAGTATATTATTGAAGATAGAATAAAAATTCTAACAATATTTTTAGAATTTAAATAAAACAACACTACACTTCAAGTACAAATATTAAATAAATGCTAAATAAATGCTAAATATTACATTTAACTTACATTGAGTTCCGGTTCCCGATTCCGATTCCCGGTTTCGGAACCGCCGGTTCCTCGGTTCCCAATATGGTGGATTCGTATTCGAACCGTTTCATTCCGGTTCCCGGTTACGTTCGGTTCCCGGTTCCGACGGTTCCCGGCTCTCGCCGGTTCCCGATTCCGGTTCTATCCGCCGGTTCCGTCGATTCCCGGTTCTATTTGGACATGTCTAGAACCGCGGCGTGTTGACGACTGGAATAGAAAATTCTACTTGAGATTGGTGAGTAATATTACTAGTAGTGATTGGCAAAATTATAAAATACACATATAGATCGAACAATTATTCGTTCATGAAATGAACGAAATTTTTTGTTAATAGCCATAAATGAATATTCGTTTACCACTAATTGCAATAAATCAATTTACAAAATGTTTGTACACCATGTCTATCCGAGATTGCGAGTTCTTCTTCCCTCGAAGTGGCTTAGGAGGTACATAGCCTCTTTCATTCCTCCCAGGTGCAACGGAAGATTCGAATGCATCCACTATTCGTGGACTCGAAGAAGTAGAAGTTGTAGCTCCCCCTTGAGCTGCCATATCTGTACAAGAAGAAGAGGATAGGAGAATCAATCCTATATGTAGCCTCAAGGGACCTAGGGGACATACTAATGGGCGACCTAGATTCCCCCGAAAATCCTTTTCTATTCCTAAGGAAGGAATGTTTGTTGGGACCTCAGATGTAGAACAGAGCTATGTGGTCAAGCAGCTCGTAGAAAAGGTTAAAGGAAACAACTCTTGGGTCGTTCGTCTCTTAAGCACCTATGGTTTCTCCTACGGCAAACCCAGTTCACTAAAACGCAAACCCCATCGGGTCAAAATGAAAGAGCACTCCTCAACAGTTATCTTCCTCCATACTCCGTTCAAGTGTTTGTATACTCTACGATTGACATTGCAATAGCCATACCAAGCTCCTGGTTCACTGCTAAAGGTCCTGGCCATGGCGAAATCAAAGAAAAAACAGAAATTAAACCCTAATGCAAGAGGGTGAGAGGGGTACCTTAACCAATTCAAACGAAGAAGGGTTATTGCAGAGGACGAAAGCTCGAATGTATTCGGTAAAGTCGGGCCGGCCATTTGCGGCCACGTTTGCTCTCGCCCGAGATATACAGAAGCTTGAAAACAGTAAAAATTCGAAAAGGAAAAGGATTTTGCTATTTATATTTTCCGTAATTGAAAGGGAAAAGAAAAAATTCAAACGGTTAATTTCACAATTAATTGTGCCATAGCAGTTTTCGAGTCGGTTTCCCAAATGTCAAAACAGTAATGATTGCAGAAATTCGGCGCTTCCAATGATCCAACCGTCCATCAGAACGGCCAGGATTGAGCCACGTCAACTTTGGTCGATCTAACATCAACTCCAGTATCGACTTACGATCTACTTCAAATTTCATCAAAATTTCTTTTAACTTCCTGGTCGACAAAGTCAACTCAGAAAGTTGGGGGCCACTAAACAGAATAAAAGTGACGAGCTAGGCCCAGCGAGTAAGCCCAATCATCTATCAATTATTGCCACCACGTTCTCAGTGGACTAGGCCCAATTATTACCAGGCCCAAGGCCCATCAACATGATCAGTCGACCTAAGCTCATTGTCCGACCTACTTGGTCCCGACCTAGCTTGGTCCAACATTACGATCCAAATGCTATTCGGGTACGGTTCAGCCCTATCCATCAGTCAGGTCGACCGAGACCCAACATGCGACCTCAACCTATATCATTACGTCCACCTACAGAGTCCTGGCGTACTTACAATTATTTACATAACGAGTCTCCCTACAAATCAGGAGTTATTTATGGATAAGATCTCTATCACGTATCTGTTCCACAATTTAAGAGATTTCATGCAATCCTACCACAAATACAACTGTCATCAACAACTATAAATACAAAGCAACATCAACCGTTCCAAGGTAATTGTTGTTTGTTTTTTTGAATGCATCTGTTCATCATAATATTTAGCTTTCAAATACTCCATACTTACTCTCACGCCCGAGGGTCTAAGCCGGAGACCATCCGGCTAGTCGTGGGTTCCTTGTTTAAGGTCAAGAAGCCAAGTGATCGATTCTGCTGATTGGACGAAGATCGATAAGCACGATTCTTGCAGCATCAAATATAATTTTAAAAATGACAAAATTATAAAATACACATATAGATCGAACCATTATTCGTTCATGAAATGAACGAAAATTTTTGTTAATAGCCATAAATGAATATTCGTGTACCACTAATTGCAATAAACCAATTTACAAAATTGCTCTTGGTGAACCAAAATTGCTAATCATGGTCTTAAAAATACCATTATAAAATTGTACCAAAATTACATAAAACAGAAGAAAGTAAATCACAGGTGAAAGTAAAACCCATCAAGCAATCAAAATGTTTGACCGAATAATTTAATTAGATGCTTTTCATTATTTTAAAAATAATATATAATTAATAGGAGATTTTATAAATCAAAAATTTAAGCGTGTAAAAGAAAAAGATAGAACCGCGGCGTGTTGACGACTGGAATAGAAAATTCTACTTGAGATTGGTGAGTAATATTACTAGTAGTGATTGGCAAACACCGGCGTCCAGATCATTGCACACCAAAATGTTCTTCTATACCGTGACAGCCTGTCTGTGTGGGAATAAATAGCATTTCATTTCAATATACTCCCTCCTCTCCCTTTTCACGTAACTAGTACATCTCCGTGTTCAAGAACACGAGTTTTTTATTTTTTAATTAAATTTTTTTAAGGACAAAATAAGAAAAGAACAAAATAGAGAGGGCAAAATGATAAAAAACCCATTTGAAACTATTCATACAACTATTCACCCTTCCCTCATTTATACTATAGATTGAAGATTTATTTCATTTTTTCGTTTGCCTATATTAATGGAAACAGTATAAAATGATAAAATTTTTACTCTATTTCTTCTACTAATTTTCTCTCTTGTTTTATTTTTTATAATCACAAACACTTTCTAACACTCACTAATTCTCTTTCCTATTTTTTCTTAATTCTTGTTATCAATTTTTTGATTTCCATTCAAGTGAACTGGACGGAGGGAATATTAGGGGGTTTTTGTTTTTTTTAAGTGATAAGTCTTTGAAATCGATTTCGGTTAGAAAATGGTGAATGATTAAGCGAAAGAATCGAAAATTGAATTACGAATTGGATAAGTTGTTTGATTTTGTATCTGAATTCATTATCTGAAACAGTTAAAAAAAATTAAAAAAAATTAAAAAAAAAAAAAAATCGTAAATGCATTATGAAACAGTAAACAGTTTAAATTTTTTTTACCCAAAATCAAATATGAAACAGTGGCTTTCAGAGACAATTCAGCAACATTTTAACCTCTTAAAATTAAGAGGACTTTAAGAGCCTAACAAGCCTTATTTCAAAAAAAAAAACAAACACACTTATTTCTCTAATCTTCTTAATAAATAAGTGTTAAGAGGCAAATAAGACTTAAAATGAAAAAACAAACGCCCCCTTACTTAATATTCTATGTTTGTAATTTAGCTGTAATCAGGCTGTCACCCTTTTTCTTTTTCCTTTTTTTTTTATTAATATTTTGAAAAAAAAAAGTCATCAAGTTAGACAAAGAAAGATGAGTCTGGTGAGATTGACCACATGTCAATTAAAGACTGGATAACAATTTTCTTTTTCATCTTATTATGTTACAGCCATGTTGATTTAGACATCAACCCCTTTGTAGACCAATTTTTCATCCAGAAAATTTTGGGGGAAACTAGTTTTCTCAAATATTATAAAAAGTTTTATTTTTTATTTTAAAAAAAATTGTACGTGTCTTTGTTTCGATTTTTAAAACAAGACTTTTTATAATGTTAGGAAAAAACTAGTTTCCCCCAAAACCTACTATTTTTCATCCTATCTCATTGTTTGTGTTCGATTCATACAAAATTACTAGATTTTCTCCTTAAAGAGTTTGAAATATTTGACAAATTTAAAACTCTTTCTTATTCAATAAATATGCATTTGATTGGTTATAATATATAACAAAATCATGTTTTACTAATTTATATATTACTTGTATAAGTATACTAAATTATTTTTCATTTATAAATGACACATTTATTTTGAAATGAACATAAATAGAAAAAATGATATTTATACTAAAAATATTATTCATTTTTGTTTTTAATCAATATAAATCATTCAAATGTGTATCAAGAAATAAATAAATAAAAAAACTAGAAAATCATGAAAGTTATAGGATTCCATCATTCAAAACACATAATTTGAGTATAATATGTGAATCACTCACAGGATTATTAACTGTATAATTAGGATTTTGTAAATATATTTTATGACTGACAAAATTTTTCATTTTTTAAATCTTCTTGTTGGACCTTTCAACTTATATTACTCCTATGAACCTTCCATTTGCCTGCCTCCATCCCTTTTCCCTACAAATTGCCTCTCTTCATCTTTTTAATTTGTATTATTCCCATTACTATATAGTAATCCACCACTCCTTAATTCAAGAGCATATCCTCCCTCCTCTCTATCTCTCTCTCTCTCTCTCTAGGTTTGACATTTTTACTTCTTCAGGTTCTTTATCCCCTACCTCATTTCACATCTTTCTCAACCCATTCCAATTTCTTCAAGATCCACCTTCATGTTCTCTGTTAGATATGTCTTGATTATGCCCAAGTCTCAAAATTGAATCTTTTGAAGAACCCATTATTTCTTTTCCCAGGATTTCATCTGGGTTTGATTTGGTTTCTTGAGAAAATGGCGCCCAGTTCCGTAGTTGTAACAATAGACCAGTCAAGCCACATCTCTCTAGTAGAAGTCAACGATACAAAGTCATCTGTGTTCTTGGAAAAACAAAAGGCAGCAAGTCCAAAACAATTCTCATGGCTGCTTTTACTCAAAGCTCAGAGGCTGGCAATGGGGTTTTTGGCTACATTTCGCTTAGTCAAGAAAAGAGTTGCTTTATCAGACATGGCAGAAGAAGATCCAAAATATAAAGGGAAGTTGTACAGATTTATTAAAGTTTTCCTTGCTATTTCAATTGTAGCTTTAATGGTAGAAATCATTGCTTATTATGAGAAATGGGATTTGACATTGCTTCATCATCCTTGGGAGGTTAGAGGGCTCTTGCAATGGTCTTACATGGCTTGGTTGTCTTTGAGAGTTGATTATATTGCTCCTTTGATTATGATGTTATCGAAATTCTGCATTGTTCTCTTTATGATTCAATCGCTCGATCGACTAGTGCTCGGAATTGGGTGTTTTTGGATCAAGTTCAAGGGAATTAAGCCTGTGGTAAATGATGATGTTAATGACATTGAGGATTGTTCAAGTTTCCCCATGGTTCTTGTTCAAATGCCTATGTGCAATGAAAAAGAGGTATATTCCACTTTACCCTTTTAGATTTACAGTAATTATTATAGACTTAGTTTTTGGAAATCCCATCATTCTAATCTATAGATTACTGATTATAGAACTCAATGAATATATGATCTGATTTCCGAAATAGAAAGTTGCAATGTAAATTTGGATCTTGACATACTCCCTCCATCCCAAAATGAATGTCAGAAAAAATTTCAAAAAGTTTCAAATTCGCTCATCAAGAGCAAATTTGAAATATTTTTGGACATTCATTTTGGAACGGAGGGAGTAGTATTCATCCAATTTGTACTGCTGTAGTCATTTGTAATTGTATGCCCAATTTGTTTGACTTACTAATGGTAACAAGATTACAGAAGAGATTTAGTTTGGCCTTTTGCAGTCATAGGATGTAGATTTAGTTCTAGGTAAATTGAGAGAAAGTATGTTGTTTGTGATAATTGATGATTAATCCGATGTAACATTTTTATGGGATTAGGTTTACGCGCAATCAATTTCGGCTGCTTGCCAGCTAGATTGGCCAAAAGACAGACTGTTAATTCAAGTGTTAGATGATTCAAGTGATGAAATTGCACAAGTATTGATAAGAAATGAAGTAGACGCGTGGAAAGATAAAGGAGTCAATATTATCTACAGGCATAGATTCATCAGGACTGGTTACAAAGCTGGCAATTTGAAATCAGCCATGTCATGTGATTATGTCAAGAATTATGAATTTGTTGCCATTTTCGACGCTGATTTCCAGCCCAATCCAGATTTCCTTATACATACAGTTCCTCATTTTAAGGTAATAAATCTAATTCAATTTGTTTATTCATTTTTACTATGTGAAATGAGTTTGTTACTTGAAGTCTTAAAATGCTAAAATTAGAAAACTCTTCAATTCTCTTCCTCAGGGGAAACCAGAAGTAGGACTAGTTCAAGCTCGTTGGGCATATGTGAACAAGGATGAGAATTTACTTACGAGGCTACAAAACATTAATTTATGCTTCCATTTTGAGGTGGAGCAACAAGTAAATGGCCATTTTCTTAATTTCTTTGGCTTCAATGGAACTGCTGGGGTTTGGAGGATCAAGGCTTTGGAGGATTCAGGT
This sequence comes from Adenophora triphylla var. japonica, assembly GCA_022495995.1. Lineage (NCBI taxonomy): Eukaryota > Viridiplantae > Streptophyta > Magnoliopsida > Asterales > Campanulaceae > Adenophora > Adenophora triphylla. Next base: position 416,633 of record JAFEMH010001462.1, on the reverse strand, counting down.
GGTTGGCTCGAAAGGACTACTGTAGAAGATATGGATATTGCAGTACGAGCTCACTTGAATGGATGGAAATTTATTTACCTTAACGATGTAAGAGTTCTTTGTGAATTACCCGAGTCATATGAAGCGTACAAGAAACAGCAGCATAGGTGGCATTCTGGTCCAATGCAGCTCTTTAGAGTTTGCCTTCCTGCTGTCCTGAAATCCAAGGTTTGTTCACTTAGTTTGATGTGAAAATGTACTCCCTCCCCCCCAAAATGAATGTCAGAAAAAATTTCAAATTTGCTCTTGATCAGGAGTAAATTTGAATTTTTTTGGACATTCATTTTACGACGGGAGTATAAAAAATATGATATTGGTTATAATTGACATTCTTTTTTGCTATAGCGTAACTGAATGGTCATTTTTAATTGATTTTTGCAGATATCAGTGTGGAAGAAGGCTAACTTGATATTCCTCTTCTTTCTCTTAAGGAAACTGATACTGCCATTTTACTCATTTACCCTTTTCTGTATCATACTCCCGTTAACTATGTTCATACCCGAGGCTGAATTACCAGTTTGGGTCATCTGTTATATCCCCATCTCCATGTCAATCTTAAACATCCTTCCGTCCCCAAAATCTTTCCCCTTTTTGATGCCATATCTTTTGTTCGAGAACACAATGTCAGTGACAAAGTTCAACGCCATGATTTCGGGACTGTTTCAGCTGGGAAGTGCCTACGAATGGGTAGTCACAAAGAAAAGCGGCAGGTCGTCAGAATCAGACCTTTTAGCCTTTGCAGAGAGGGAGTCGAAAAGTTTCAACGAAGAGAAAATTCAAAGAAGGCTTTCTGAATCGGGGTTAGAAATGCTTTTGAAAGAACAAGAGGCTCCTGTAGTTATGAAGAAGAGAAATAAGATCTATAGGAAGGAGCTTGCACTTGCGCTTCTTCTGCTCACTGCTGCTGCAAGAAGCCTTTTATCAGCGCACGGAATTCATTTCTATTTCTTGTTGTTCCAAGGTTTGTCTTTCCTAGCTGTCGGGTTAGACTTAATCGGAGAGCAGATGAGCTAGCTGAAGCGCGATATAAGTAATTTTTTTTTTCTTGATTCAAATTCTTTTTTAAAGTTTTTTTTTTTTAATACTTGTATCAAAACTTGAAGAGTTAATTCCCAGTTAAAATATGGGAGGTTCAATTACTGTTGGAGGGTACAGCATATGTTCATTAATTAGGAAAATGTGCTGTTAAAATAGGATGGTATTGAGAATATTAGATGGATTTTTTGGGTTGTATAATCACAAATGTTATTGTTTCAAATATTGATGTATCAAGCATCTCAATTATTTTTCATTTCATTATTGTCAAATATTTTGCTTGTGGATTGATTCAGTTGTTTAGAATAAATAAATTCATATACTACTTATTTCAAGGTGATACGGCAAGGAACATGTTGATTAGCCTACGTCCAACAATTAGGTTGATTTTCTGGCTTTATTTGACCCGAAACAATGAACACACGACTAGTCGGGGTGGTCTCCGGCTAAGACCCTCCGGCGTGAGAGTAAGTATCACGTGTATAACTTATAAACTGTATTGAGATCAATTGAACAATAAATAAGACATTACCTGTAAACGGCGTATGTTGTGAAGTATTTATAGCCTCTGATAAGAGTTAGAATTGTATTGGGATTGTGTAGAATCCCTAAAATCATGGAGAGAGTCGAGGACGTAACTGACTCCGAAATTGTAGGAGACGGTTATGGAAAGTCTTTGGTCAACGTGCGTCTCTGTAGGTCGAGGTCGCCTGAATAGGTCAAGGTCGACCTGACTTCGTATTATAGCCATATAGAATTTATATAAGGAGATGATTGTATGTCGGATAAAGCTAGGTCGGGACCAATGATGATCGGACAATGAGCTAGGTCGACTGATCTTTGTTGTTGGGCCAGGGGCCTTATAATAACTGGGCCGGTCTACTTGATGACGCTGCTGTAATAACGCCTGAATAATTGGGCTTCGTATGTTGGGCCTAGCCCGTCACTTTTATTCCGTTCAGTGGCCCCCAACTTTCTGAGTTGACTTTGTCGATCAGGAAGTTATGAAAAATTTGTGGACACTGAAGTGGCTCGTAGCTAGATGGTCGAAAATATTAGATGGTCGATCGAGATGACGTGGCTTAATCTCGACCATGGACTGAATTGACGGCCAGATCTGCTGAAGCGCCATAATGATTGGAAGATACGGCGCTTGGATAACTGCCTTGGGAAACAGCACTGACATTTATGGGAAGATCGGACCGTTATGCCCCTCACCCTTTCCAATTCAGGTAAGGATTAGGATAAGGTATAAAAGGAAAATCCTTTTCCTTTTCCAATTTTTACAAACTTCAAACTCTCGAATATACATAGCAAAAGCAACAGCAAGGCAAAGGGATTTCTTCAGCATAATCAAGCTTTCGCTTCATCCTCGAGTTTCTTCCTCTCCAAATTAACCAAGATCGTATGATTGTATATGAAACTTATGTGTACATAATTATGAACATGGGATTTCACATAATATCCTACTATAGGATCATCCAAATAATCATGTAACAAATAACATTTATTAATTATATAATTATTCAATTCTCAAAGTTTAAGGATTCAAATAATCATGTTAATCACATTAAATATGAACATCAAATCCTAAACAAACAATTTGTTTCAATTTGAGAATTTTACTAATCTAATTAACCAAATTAAAGAGATCAATAACCCATGTAGAATATTAATTACATCAATCAACTATTAATTATAATCATGTTATATCGCATATAATTGTTTCACAAGCAATACACATAAAATCATCAATCTATATCATATAGCATGTTAAAGCATATAATTCAATTATATCTAGCATGCCAATTTTCACCTAATCATGATTAAACGCGGCACTGTTGGATTTTGGGGTTACATGCGCAGCGAAAGATTTACACAATTCACAAAACCCTAGCCATGAATCCGTCTAACATGAAGAGATTAAAACTATGAAATTGATTTACTAACCTTGGTTGCGAGTTTGTCTTTCGTATACAATTCGTAATTCACCTATTGATCGTGGACGGAACTTTGATCTTCTTCCTTGTTCTTCCTTGTGATGAATCAATAATGCTAGGCCTTCAAGCTTTAGGTGATAAAACAATCACCCTCTATCGGTAATCCACACGCGAAGGAACCAAGATCGAATCTTGTTAGATTGCTAGATGATCCCCAATTGTTGAAACTCTTTTCAACAATCTATGGCTAATATGGAATTGAATCTATGGTGTTTTGATCTTTGATTCGTAATCAAAATCAAGAGATTTGTGTTTCTCAAACCCTAAAAACCGTGTATCTTGGCTGGGGAGAAGGGGGTTATTTATACTTTATAAATATCCCTAACCTTTAGGGAGAAGAGCCCTAATCCAAAGCCAAAACGAATATGCAAATGCCGTTATGCACGACCGTGCACATTAAACAACACGGTCGCTCCAGCCCTTTTGCACGGGCATGCAGATTACAATGCACGACCGTGCAACCCCTTTGCACGGGCGTATCCTTTAAACTACACAGCCGTGCAACAGCCCCAGATTCCCTTTTCCAAATTTGAGCCATTTTTCAATCCGTTCTTTATGTGTGACCCTTTAAAAATTATATTTATGTTGGTAGTGTGTCAAAACATCGATCCTCACAAGACATAAGTGGTTTCTAGCAAGCCATTATCTCCACCCAATTAGTATAACATCAAAGCTTGGTTCCTTAATAGATCATTGTCACAATCCCTTTGTCACACGATGTCATATTGAACATAAGTCATGGTCCACGTCAACTTATATTGTTCAACGCTTTCTCAATTCCGAATATGTTGATAATCCAAGTGTATTTGATCTCTATCAAATCTCGTGAGTGTGGCCACACATTTCATTAACACTATTCATCGAGGGGCCCAAGCAGACATCTCTTTTAACGAGGGACAAATCCCATCTTGACTTATCATTCTTCCCTACAAGAATCCAATCGTGCCAACATAGCCCATATTGCTATCCTATTAAAGATAGTGTTAGACTATATCAAACACAATGTTCATCATGTGGAAGACGATGATAATCTCAGGTATTAAGGATTCCAATGACACGACTATCATGAGATTTAATCATGACATATATGACCATAGACCATGTCATAAATTTCATAGATGGGTCGGTCCAGTAACTTGTTCTCTAACAAGTAACCATAAGTGTAATGTGCATCCCCTATGCATATAATCATCTCTATGATTATTCATTACCAACTTATACTAGTTATTCACAATAACTAGGGACACGGAATATTATAACAAACATGTAAAACATATAATACTCAAGATAAACATTCTCTATTATAAATGGTAAAGACGATTAGCGCTATTAGTTATGAGTCAAAATAACTATACGCCTAGGGCATAACATCAACAGTAAGAAAAGAGATAATAATCCGAATATAACTAACGAACGCCATATTTCTTCAAGGCAGTTGACAACTTTGCAAACCAACATTGAGGTGCTTGATTGTTGGTGCAATGTTTTCTTTGAAATCCACACCTTCAACTTGTAGGTTTCCCAAGATGACTAAACGAGCCTTGTAGCGTTCAACGGACCCTTCAACATTATACTTTGTCTTATAAACCCATTTGTTGCCAGTTACCTTCTTGTCAATTGGAGTATCTACCAATTCCCACGTACCATTCTGGTCAAGTGCAGCAAGTTCTTTGTTCATAGCCTCACACTAATGATGGTATTTAACTGCTTCTCCAAAATGCTTTGGTTCATGACCTGAGTCAACAGCAGCCAAAAACGTTGTGCCATAGAAAAATTAGTGCAAATTACAAAGTGTGATAACTGATAGTGAGTACCTCTAAAGATTTCTTTTGGACAGGTGAACGCGACGGGGAGGGGACTTGAGCAACGTGAGCCTTGCCCAAATTTCATATTCGCCGATGGATACCTCAGTAGAAGACATTTTAGCTCTGACCTCGACCTAAATTCCCTATTGCAAATTGTTTAGACACTTGCACTTGTTCAGGAGGTTGTTTGGTCCTCTGAGTAGTATTCAGTAACTCCTGTTCAAAGACATGTTAGGCCGGAACTTGTTCGCAGGTTGTTCGTGACAATCGCTCGTGCACCTCGCACATGCAACTGCCCAGTGCAACTATTCGTGCAAGCTGCTCAAGCAAGCCGCTCAGCAAATCGCTCAGTGGAACTGACACCATATAAGCATTGTCTTCCTCATAAGTAACTTCATCAGTAGGTGCATAAAGGAATATATATGAATCCGTATAGGCCTCTTCTGGATCAGTCCTGTTACTAGCAAAGGGAAACTCCTTTTCCACAAAAACAATATCCCGAGAAATGAGCATTTTATGCTCATCAAGATCATAAACTAACCAACCTTTCTTCCCAAAAGGATAGACCAAAAAAACACATCGTTTACTTCGACTAACAAATTTATCATTATCTTTTCGGGAATAATGAACATAACACAGAGATCCAAACACCTTAATGTTCTGGTAAGAAGGGGGGTTTTTCCTAAAATAATTTCATATTTGTTTTTCCATGCAACAATTCGAAGGGGTACGATTAATTAAGTACCCTACTGCTAATACACACTCACCACAAAATTTCACCAGTAATTTTGCTTGAAATATTAAATCACGAGACACATTCAAGATATGTCTATGCTTTCTTTCCACCCTTCCATTTTGTTGAGACATACGAATTCAAGTGGTGTGATGCTCAATGCCATATTCAATAAAATATTTTTCTAAACAAGTAAAAATTTTACCAATGTCACTCCTAATACTTTAGAAACGTTTAATAAATTGCCTTTCTATCATGACAATAATTTTTTTCAAGATTTGGGAAACATCACTTTTAGATTTAACCAAGTAAACCCACACGGCACGAGAACAATTGTCCACAATGGTAAAAAAATAAACAGCTCCACACATTGCAGGCTTTCGATAATCACCCCAAATATCGCAATATATTAAATCAAAAATTTCAATAGAGTTACTGTGACTAAGAAAAAAATTGTCTCTACTTTGTTTAGCTTGGCAGCAAATTCCACATACGTCTTTATTAATACTATTACGTCTAATAAAATACAATAAACCAATCACTTTACTTGATGGATATCCAAGTCGTTGATGCTCAGCTGATAGCTCCCAGATTCTCCAATATTGTAAGCCTGCATCCCTGTTGGTCCCCTAAAGTAGTATAACCCCCCGTCTTATTCACCCGTTCCAATCAAAATCTTCGTAGCTTGGTCCCGTTCAACACACAATTTATCAGAAAAATGCACAACATGATTGGAATCATTAAGTAATTGAGAGACAGATAATATATTACAGTTGAATGTGGGAGCATATAAAACATTTCTCAAAACTAGATGTGATCCGATGGTAACATCGCCTTCTTTTGTGGATTTCATATATCTTCCATTGGGCAAACCTATGTGGTTAGCCTCAATATGACACACATTTTTAGCATAAAAATATTGCCTGTTATGTGTTGATTAGCTTCACTATCGACAAGTCAAGACTCATTATTTATCTTACCACTCATTCGACCAGTTGTGCGACCAGTTGTTTGATTAGTTGACTGCACTTGTGTCTGCACATACTCCTTGAAGTGGCTCCATTGTTCAGGCCTGAATCCTATAAAGCCAACCATATCATCATCCGTCATTCCTGCAGTTCCCTCTCCACTGGTATGCATCTTGTTGGCTCGTCAATTGGATGTGCCTGAGTGTTTTCCCATTGCCGAAGTGATTTGGCCTCCGCCTCTTCCCTTCGTGTTCCTCAAGCATTGTTCTCCACACCATTCTGGATACCCACCAGCTTGTAGCACGAATATGCATCATATCCATTCTTCTTGCAGTGAGAGCAAATAACACTGCTCATATCCTTTCTTTCCCCCTTTGCACCAGTTATGCGTACACCTGTTCCCACAACTGTCTGAACAACAAAACTGACATGTGAAGGATAATCTTCATGCACGCTGCCCTGTACTCTTTCTTCCCATACAACCATAGAGTATGTCTTATTAACATTAGGCAAGGCTTCTGTGTTCAATATGGAGGACTTCACGTTCTCAAACTTCGGTGTTTCAAGGCCCATAACAAATTGACAAACCCTCTCTTCTTCATGTTGTTGAACCAATTTTGTGCTAATATTTCACCTGCATCCCACACATGAACAAATCAGGAGTGCGTCAAAATCATTCAGGTCGTCCCACAGTTTCTTCACACGACCAAAATAGGTTGTTACGCTTTCACCTTTCTGTTGTTTGCAGTTTGCTAGATCCGCTTTCAATTGTTGAACCCTTGGTCCGTTTCCAACTGAAAGTCTTTCCCGCAAATCGTCCCACAACGTTTTTACATCATCCACATAGCTCACAGTAGAACGAAGGCTCGGCTCAATGGTGTTAAAGATCCATGAAACCACCATCGAGTTCACAGTTTGCCAAAGTTCCAATTAGTTTGCTTTGGTAGGTTTTTCAATGGTTACATCAACGAAGGCGGTATTCATTTTGGCCCTCAACAACGAGCCCTTGAAAACCCTAGCCCATTATTGTAAGTACTCAAATCCGGATCGTCCAAATCCGTCAGAAAGTTAACCGAAATCCGTTAACTGGCCCGCTCCAGGTTAACCGGAACTCGTTAAACTCCCCGTTGCCGTGCCAACGAGACGTCCGGGGCGCCCGTGCATCCCGACGTCAAAGCATACTTAACACGTGTCATCTCACGTAAAAGTATGGCTTTCCCTGAAAAGCGCACTTTTTCGGCACTTTCAGGGCGTTTCGGACATTTCCGGATGTTATTATTTTAAAAAACGGACAAAACTAGGGACCAGGGAACAAAATCCCACATAAATTTGGTGACTGCGGGCACGTGGCGGCCATGCCACGCCTCCCTCTAGTCACCCTTCAATCAAAAAATCAAAGGAAAAGACCAAAATACCCTGATTACAAGTCAAGTCCGGCCAGGACTCACTGTGCAAACTTTACGAAATTACCAACAAGCCCTCAAATTCCAAAATATCACAAAACCCCCTGGATTCGTGCCAAGTCCGTCCAGGACTCCTACCGCAATTTTCACCTATAAATAGAAATGGCCGTCAAAGCGAAAGGAGGAACTTTTTTACACCCCAAAATCACTCTACCCCCACGGCCCAATCAACTGATTTTCACCCCTTCCCGAGCTCCCGTTTTGTCTCGATTCGCGTGAAACCTTCGTATTTCGATCGAATACGCCTTTACACTTGAAACAACCTTTCGAACTACTTTCCGTGTCCCGTACACACCTTCCGAGCCAAAGGAGTCGACCCTAGCTATAGGTATAACTCCCTCTCTCTAAATCTCTCATTTCGTCTCGGTTTACGCGCCAGTCGCTACAACCGTTTCGAACAACGTTATCAAAATGTAGATGCACTCCTAGTCTACTTGGGGTCCGATACGTTTTAGCCCTCGATCCTCTTCTCTTTCCGTAAGAGAAGTAATCACGGGTTAAAACGGTGTTCCGACCCGTTCCGTTTACTTTTATGTCATTTACCAATTCGGATCGATCGATCCGTTGATCGTCATTTACAATTTCGAGCTCGTTGATCGTCATTTACAATTCCGAGTCGTTTGACTCGTCGATCGTCATTTACAATTCCGAGCCGATTGACCTCGTTGATCGTCATTTACGATTCCGGATCGTTTGATTCCGTTGATACCGCACTTTAAATATTGTCATTTACAAAGTCCGACCCGTTTGGATCGTGATAGTATTTACTTTTCAAAGTCTGAGTCGCAACCCGATTCGTTGATCGCATATCATTTAATACGCATTTTTCCCGTAAAAATCGTTAACAATGTAATGCCCGGTTCAAAACCGGAGTTCGTCCTTCGAACTCTCTTTCAAAACGCGCGAAATGACGTTCGGCCTCCGAACGCTCATCTTCAAACTAAAAGCCGCCATTTGACATTTCAAATCATTTAATACGCATTTTTCCTGTAAAAATCGTTAACAATGACACGCCCGGTTCAAAAAACCGGAGTTCGACCATCGAACTCCTTTTCAACTCAAAATCGACGTTTGCCACGCAAACGCTCATTTCAACTCAAAGTTGACGTTTGCCACGCAAACGCTCATTTCAACTCAAAGTCGACGTTTGCCACGCAAACGCTCATTTCAACTCAAAACCGACGTTTGTCATTCAAACGCTCGTCTTTTCAAACAAAGTCACCTAATCAACGTTTGACATTCAAACCAAGATTAAGCTTGTCATTCAAGCCCCCATTTCAAAAACACACACACACACACACGTTTTCGAGAAAGGTAGAAAGACTCGTCATGCGAGGCGTTTCGGGCGATCTCGTAATACTCTACCCGAAACGTAACGTGACCTCCGAACCTAACAATCTCTGGTACTAAAAAAGCTTTTTACTCGATTTTTCTACCAATAAAAATGATCCCCCGTTTTCAAAGCTTTTTCCTAAGTTTTTGCTACCAATAAAAACGACACCATTTTCTAAAGCCGTTTCTCAACCTTTGGGCTCAAAATAGAAAAACTGCGTGGCGACTCCTCATTTTTCCTTCCCATGAAGCGAGGTCTCGAGACACCAACCCCCGCGAAAGACAACCGCCTTTCCGCGCCTGCCCGCGCGAAAAGATCGGGTAATTTCGGTTGGCGACTACTGGGGAAAAGATACTTTTTTCAAAACTACCATTGTTTTCTTAAAAGCCTTCTGTGGGTCAAACTTTCGTTTACCCTTCCTCGTTTTCTTGTGTGTGAGTTCCTTTAAACCTCGAACGTTTTTTTTTTCCGAAAGGCATTACATTGTCAACTTTTCAAAATCTTACCATGTTTGTGCATCCCCATTCATGTTTGATTTTCATGCGTTGTCTTTTTGACTGTGCATCATAAACTCTTTAAGACACATTACGAAAATCTCTGTTTTTACTCGGAAAAAGAATTTTAGTGACCGCACACTACGCGCACTTCTTGCCTCGGAACACCACACTTCACGTGCACTTGCCGCCTCGGTACACGCACACTACTGACCCCTAACACGGGATGGCCTTATCGGTTGCACTCCGATTGGTGCCGCGACACCTTTCGGGGGCGCGGGGTCATCCCAAACATCCCATCCTAGCCCGTGTAAGCCATGCACTCTTTATGTCACACTTTGTCCAAGACCCCGGTTGGTTTTTGGCTTAGCGCGTGTCATAAAGCCTAAGTGTATGTTTTTCACGCCGGGCCCGCCTCCGAGTCAAGCTTCGAGAGTTTGAGACCGAAGGTCGTTCTCGACTCCGAAGTCTCGCGCTTTTCAGCCTTGACTTTAACGCGGAGCTCTGCCGAAAAATATACCCGAAGGTTCAATGTGACGCCGTGTCACCAAACCTCGTCGTATGTATCGTACCAGCCACAACTCGGCCAACGCTAAAAAGCTAAGGTCTCTCGAACAAGCGAGTCAGGAGAGGTCATGCCCAAATTTTGGCATGATCCCCGCCTTAACATAAGGACGTTGACTTCGACTGTGGCCCGTGCGTCACATACGTTGAAAGTTTGTGTGATCAGCTAGCCTTAAGTTCACTTTTTCCTTTGTCGGTGGAACTCGTTTGCCTTATCAGACCTCGCTCGGGATAATCCGTCCCGAGAAGATGATCTACAAATGGAAACGAGGGGCTTATAAGCGTAGTGACGAGATCCACTGATTAGAGCTCTAGGATTAGTTGCGAAAAAGAAGACCCGCTCTTTTCCAACCTATTAGGACTACGAGAAAACGCGCTTTAAGTAAACATTAATCGGTAGCGCACATTGCACAAGCCCGAAAACCTTGAGCCAAATACCCTTTTCCGAAGCCTAAACCCTTCCTTTCGTTCCCTGCGGCGACGAGAAAGTGGTTGGATTTCCGGGTCAGCGCCTTGCCAGATCACGGTAACGGCGGCGTCGGGACGGTTCTTCGATTCCCTCGGTTCCCTCACGGAATTTCCGACATGTCTAGTTCACCGAGAAATCGTGACGGGGAAGGACCCCCGCCACCTAACGATGATATGACATTGGAAGAAGCCATCCGGGCTTGTGAGGTTCACAAGAGGCGAAAGAAGATCGAGCGGGAATTTCGTGGGCTGAATGAGCGTGGTATAGCGGCTATCCCCGGCCAGACGGTACTTTTGTCTGGTCGAGGATGACGATTCCCCGAAACCAGTTCACCAAACCTTCAATCAGGTTCCTCCCCGCCAACTTACGGGATGCCTTCCAACCAAGGAAAGCAGGCTAGGCTCCATGTTGCCACCTCTCAGGGCAACCTGTCATTTTGGTCGGCCCGGTGCTACTCCTATCACTCAATACCACCGGCGCACCGGGACCATCTCAGGATACCAATATCCCTCAATACCCTCCGGGTTCGCCCCGTTGCCTATACACGAATCTCTAAACACGGGACAAACCCCGATATAGTTCGAGAAAAGGCTCCCGTATATTCTCATATACCAAGCCTTCCACCTCCAATCACTACCGCTCACGTGGTAGCACCCGGCGCCGAGCCTCACACCACCACCTGGACCCAACCTTAGCCTGGATGGTCGAGCAAATGAAAGACCCGAAAGCCACCATGAGCGGCTCAAAGCAGAAACGCTCAAATCCGTATCCGGAATGGTCACGCCTCTCCTGTCCCAAGTTCGAGAATGCGGAGATGGACCGATTTGATGGAACCGAATGTCCTCAAACGCACGTCGACACCTACGTTCTCGGCATGAGAGCAAAAGGAGCAACCCTCCGGCCAAATGGCCGACCACTTCCGGCATACGCTCAAAAGTTCGGCGTTACGATGGTTTCGAGGGTCAAGCTCGCGGATCGCCACACCTGGGAACAATTAGGTAACATCTTCCCCGGAGCGGTGCAGATCCAACTTAGAGTGGGAAACAAGTCGTGAGGACTTAATCACCACAGAGCAGTAAAGCGGATGAAAGTGTTGGGGAATTCTACAAGAGATGGAGTGGAAACTCTCCGAGATCATGGAGCCACTCTCAAAGATGAACAGATGCGGATCTTTCAAAGTCTGCTTAAGACCGTCCATCGAGAACTCTCATTAGTCACAATTTCTTCCTGCATCTCCGGGCCATGGTCAATGCCGGCTCACGGTTCGAGAAGGATCTCAAGGAAAAGTTGGCTCTTGCACGGCCATACGAGATACCGCTCAGGCGGTTGCATTCAATCCCGCGGCCCCCGGCAAAGTGGGAAAGATACGTCTGTCCAACTACGTCCATCGGGGACAACGGTCGGGTAACGAAACCCGGTCCCGCAAAGCAACAATTCTACTCGAAGCGGCCTGTCGTACACTTCGACAAGTTGGACATGCCACCGAGCAAGATCTTTGGAAGGGTTAATCAAGGAGGGTCTCCTTAAACCCGTTGCCAAATTACAAACCCAAAAATCCCGTAGCCAATGCGGACAAGAGCAAATCTTGCGCCTTCCATCGGTATCACGGCCATACCACCGACAATTGTTTGGGGTTACGATACGAAATCCAGTAACTTGATAGAAGAAGGCAAGTTGGAGCGCCCCCGTGGGCCCAATACGATCGGGAATCCCTTTCAGAACAATAACAGCGTGAATTCCATTTAGTGGGTGCCCAAGAAGAGTGCCACGTAACCGGTTTCTCCGCCTCTTCCAGTGGATCCTCCTCAAATGTCCACATCGGCTACGATGTTTGTGATCGCTCCGCTCACTTGCTGGAGTACGAGTCTCGAAGAAACCGTCCTGAGCAATCCTCCGAGAAAACAAAAGAATAAATCCTCTCAACGGCAGGCGAGAGAAAGATACGAAGCTGAGATACCGGTGTAGGTACACTTGGAGAACCCTCGGGAGGTTCGACTACTACGTCTTGTACTCCGGCCAGTCCTCTTTGCCTCCGAGGCCATGCAGCTTTAGAGCAAGCAGACAGGGGATGGGAAAGCCGAAAGTCCCGCTCAAAACCCGTAGAGCTCGGGCCTTGGGACACCGGAATACCTCGGATCTTGGTAATCTCACGCCCGATCGAAGCCTAACCCTCCGCGGGATCGGCCAAGATTCAATTTGTCCGGCTTTCAGAGCTTGGACCGGTAAAGGAAGATCAAGGTCGGCTTGGCAATCGCACTCGATCAATGTGCTAACCAAGGGCGGCAACCGCCACGGGAAGCCTCAACACACTCCCGAGGTTCCAAAAAGGCTTTACCTCGCAAGAGGAAGACAGAAACGGATGGCTTGATGACTCTCCTTCTACTCGGATAGAGACGAGATCTACGACTCCCGTTTGTATGGCGGTATGATCACGTTACGTGACGAAGACTTACCGAGAGACGCCTCGGGGCAACGAAGCTCAGTACATCACTCTCAAACTCAACACCATATCACTCCACGGAGTATTGGTAGATAACGGGTCAGCCGTTAATGTCCTCCCTCTCGGCATGATGCGAGCTCTCCGCATCCATGAAAGCCACCTCGATTCCGTCGCCTCGGACTCTCAAGGCCTACGACAACTCGTCTCGTCCCATCCCTGGGACGGTAACTCTGGAACTCGGTTCGAAACCCAAATGGTGCCGACAAAATTCCACGTGATGGACATTCCATCCGAGTTCACGGCTCTTTGGGACGCCCTTGGCTACACCACATGAAAGCCATAGCTTCCACTCTCCATCGGTGTGTTAAGTTCATTAACCGGCGGGAGATCTCGAAGTCATCCGAGGGGATAGTTTCCTCATAGGAAATGAAGCCGAGACAAGAGCCAAGCGTGTCCGCACTCGTGCACGGGGTTACCTCCTTCGAATCAACCAAGGGACTACGGGGCAAATCTCATCGAGAATCCCTCGTAGTCCGGAGATGCCAACTATGTAAACGTACTCAGCAGGCAGACCACAGGCGATCCAGATACATCAAGTTCAACTGCCGTTTCCAACATTTGGAGGCGATTGGAAGGAAACGCTGAACATCGCCATGATGCGGGCACATAAACCCCAGTCTCCAATCGGAGATTCGTCAGCATTCTCCAAACCAACTCTCTGGCCCCTCCAGGCGAAGAGGTTTTTGTAATAAAGGTCAACAAGCACCATCATTCTCGTGATGAATGCATGGAAGTTGTATGGGATGTCCTCCACGAGGAACTACCATTGCACCCCTCTTCTCCAACGAAGAGCATGATGTTTTCCTACCGCTCCGGCAAGAACGCAACCGGACGCAATACGCCCCTACACGTTTGGATTGAGCGTCGATGACGATGAATCGGGACTCTCCGGAGTCGAAGATGCGGCGTGACGCAAGCAGACCTGCATTCACATGCTCGGTTTGAGGATGGAACTCCTTCCGATCAGGTCACCTACGACCAAGGTTCCAATACCATGGAAATTGTCAAGCTCAACGTCCGATGTGGCGGCTATCCGACAATTGGAAGCACGTGATTCACGCAACGAGGAATCCCTCGATCAAGTGAATGACGACGACTTCGTCAATATCATCTATTCCGAGATATCCCGATGAGGCCAAGGATCCGATCCTGTTATCGTCGGATTCTCGCAACACCAAAGGTCACCCTCGACGATCGCTGCTCATGGTAAACGAGGCCCGGCCAAAAGCGAGCTCGAGCTCATCCCTACTTCCGAGTACTAGCCCCGGTGGCAACCGCCCGTGCCGTCGGTCAAGCTTATACCCTCAAACGCCGCCAAGGCCAAGGGCAGCAGCGAAGGAGACCAAGCTCCTCACCCTGCTACAAGTCGAGATCAACCTCGGGAACGCTTGGCGGCCACCCCGAAAACATCTCGTGAAGGTCTTCCCGCAAGGCGTAGCCGAGTCGGCTTCCGACATAGGAAATGACCACCTCAAAGCATCAACATGCTCCGGTTTGATTTTGCTCCCTGCCGTCACGGCCGGATTCGAGACATCCCGCGGTCATTGCTAGCTTTGATAGACTTGGCGATCGAGCGAGATCACGAGACCGTCAACATTGCAATTCAATACCTCGTGGGGTCAATCCAGCAGATATGGGCAAATTTCTTGGTAATCGAGATCAAGGAAGGCCGCATGGAATGTCCCAGTCCGACTTCCTTCGTCAACGTAATCCAAGTGTTCCCGCCATTCGGCGATTTGAATGTAATCACAGCTCCGGACACTAGCCGTGACGATGCGCACCTACGGAGACTGCCTAGGTCTCGCAAGGAAAGCCCTCATGGAACTAGCCGCTCAAGAAAGTCGTCTTTTGGACGAAGATCAAGCTCGAAAGACCTACAGGGACCAAGCCCTTAAAGTGTCACAGGCAGCTTCAGACAGAAAGCTAGAGGCCACTCTAGACCAGTTCGACCTCAAGAGTTTTTCTCATGGCAACTTCCTGACTACCGTCTGTTCTCATCCAACCCCCTCTGCCAGGCAAGGGTGGTCAACGGTCCCAATGACCTAGGAGATGGAACGACACAGCAGAACGAATCCCAGCACTTACCTTCCCGAGGAAAGCAAGTTCTCTGTGAAAGCGACGATGAAGACGATGAAACCATTCTTTTCCAAGTCGGGCATGAAGTCAACAAAACCGGACTCCCAAGGGTCCTGGGAGGATGGGAACGGATCATTGCCACACTCAAATTGAAAGGCCAACTCAGGGAGGAAGGTCTATTTAAAAACAAGAGGAGGATGGAGATTCGTCTTGAGCAACTACTCAGGGAAATTCCACAGTCTACGGCATTCGTTTACAGTAAACGATCAACCGGGACAAAGAACTAAACCACATGGGCCGATGTTCCGGAAGCCGTGTACTCACCTTCCGACATACCCGCCACTCGAGATAAAGCGAGAGGAGAAAACTCTCCCGATGGAGGTTTACCTAGGCTGCCGCACGCAGTTCAAAGAAGCACCGCTATTCTCACATGGGAAGAAACACGGGCACTCACTCTCGACGCAGCTCCGCCTGCAAGAAGGTTGATCCGGGCCCGTGAGTGGAGGAAAACTAGCAAATCACGAGTATCGCCAGACCCAACTCCAGAATGCCCTGAGTATGCTCAGCAAGAAGGAAAGGAACGCGATATACCGTGAAGAGATCAAGGAGACCGTTCGCTTAAGCCGAGAACTCTCCAACCTCCCCCGGAGGGTCAGTAACGCACAGTTCAGTTCAGGCAACCACTATTGTGCACTGACATTCGAACAACTGCGTCAAACTGTGGGCTACCTCCCCGCAGAGGCATCCAAGCCAGTATCCTGGGACAGAATCCGTCAAGCTGCCGAAGCTCCCGGGAATTCATCCACGATAAATGAGTTGAGGGAAGACATATGGCCCTATTGTGATGTACCCGATTTTTTTTTGAAATCAAACGGAGTCGCCACGCCATTTTTGTTTTAAGGGCCAAAACTTTGAAAAATGTCCGAGATTAGAGATTTGGGTTCGGAGGTCATGTTACGCGTCGGGAAGGACGTTAGTGTGCACCCGGCGTGCCTCGCAAAACGAGTCTTCCAAACATTTGAAATCCTTTGTTGTGTGTGTGTGTGTGTGTGTGTGTGTGTGTGTGTGTGTGTTTGACCAAAATGAGTTGAAAATGAGAAAAACAAAAATGGGGAACTCTTTATAAGAGTTTGAACAATCCCCAAGATTTTTGGTGTGATTTTTGGATTGAGTCTTGGCATTCAAAAGATTTTTGGATTTGAAAAGCAATTATGCCAGAATGAAAGAAGGCAGTTGACCCTTGACTTTGAAATGGACTTAAAGGCTTCAAAACCTCAGAATCTGGGGAAAGTCCGAGAATGAAAGTTGCTTAAAACACCCAAAATAGGGTTTCTGAAAAGGAACTTTCCATTTTTGAAGTAATTTGAGGGGTCAAAACCTTCTGGAAATCTCAGATGTGAAATCTGGATTTCCAGAAGCTGATGAACTGGCCTCTAAGAGAAAAATTGAAAAAAGGAGTTTTACTCACTCAAAAAATAAAATAAAAATATGTCTGGAAAGCTCTGGATGTTGGCTATAAAAAGTATTTTGTAGTCAACACCCAATTCCAAGTTTTACTGGGTCCAAAAAATAGGAAAATGGACTGAGGTCTCAGAACAATGCTACTGGACAGCAAGATGTTCTTGAGGGAAAATGTGATTTTTTTGGGGGAATTGCATCTATGTTCACCCCATTTTCTTCCCTAGACTTGATACCACTACTTTTTGTTAAGTGGTTATCATATTCAAGTCATCCTTGGGGAATTTATGGGGTTTAAACATGTCCTTTGCAAAGGGAAAGGGGATATTTTGTAGAAATGAAATTAAAGAGACAAATCAACTAGAGATTTAAAATGTGGACCATTTGAGATGGTCATTCATGAAGATGAACTTCAAGATGACCATCTTGGGTCAAAAATTAAGTTAAACTAGACATCAAGTAGATCCAAGTAAGAAGAACAAGATGAACAAGAAGTTAAAAGAGGATTTTAGGGTTTTGAGAAGGAGGGCTTTACCAATGGTGACACCCTATCTTCCTAGGCTTGGAATTTGACTTGAGGAGTATCAAGATTTGGTGTTTGGCTTGAGGAGTATCAAGGTTTGGTGTTTGGATTTGTGTTTGGAGGGAGATTGGGAAAGATTCAAGAGAAAATGGTGGCAATCTAGGGATTCCCACTGTTTTCTCTCTATATTTCGCCAGAGTTTCGTTGCTGTGATCAAATTGTGTTGTGTAAACTGAGAGAGGAGGGTTCAATTTATAGGACACTGTGAGTGTCAATCATATCCGCGCGGATAGGGTTCGACGCGTGCCTTTGTTCATCCTTTTGATGTAGGGTTTTGTTGGACGGGAGGAATATTTTGAAAATTCAAGGCGATTCTTTGTTTTTCAACTTTCTTAATTCGGATTTTTCCAATTTCTTTTGATTTTTGAGATTCTTTTCTTGGTTTAACTTTAAATGGCAATGCCCATTTTACCCTTACTTTGTTAGAAAAGTTAGGAATGTTAGGAATTGTTGGAATTGTTATAACTTTCGTTAATTTTCTAACGAAAATTCTAACAAGCTCAAATTGGAGCACTTACAGTAGCCCCTCGGCGACGGCGCTTTCGAAGGAAGCGGGGTCGTCGATAAGAGTAAGGCTCCATATTTGGCAGGATGATCGAGCGATCGGGTGGCCGAACCTAGCAATAGGCTACCTACGTATCCCGAATGGGAATCAAGCCGATCGTAGTTCGGGTCTTTGACCACGGAGATGATGGCACTGGGGGATAGGAGATGACCATTTTGGTCTCGATGGCTGAAATTGTATATCCGCTCTGTCGAGGATAGGAAATGACCATTTTCGGCCGCTTTCTGTGGGGATAGGAAATGACCATTTTCGGTCGGATGGCTGAACCTAATGATAGGCTACCTACGTATCCTTAAGAGGAATCAAGCCAGTCGTAGTTCGGGTTTTTCGACCATCTTCAGTCGTCGACCCTATGATTTGACTATTTTTGGGAAGTCGCCCTAAGATCCGACTATTTTTGGGAAGTCTCCCTATGGTTTGACTATTTTTGGGAAGTCACCCTATGGTTTGACTGTTTTGGGGAAGTCACCCTAAGATTTGACTATTTTTGGGAAGTCACCCTATGATCTGACTATTTTTGGGAAGTCACCCTATGGTTTGACTATTTTGGGGAAGTCGCCCTATGGTTTGACTATTTTTGGGAAGTCACCCTATCATCTGACTATTTTTGAGAAGTCACCCTATGGTTTGACTGTTTTGGGGAAGTCACCCTAAGATTTGACTATTTTTGGGAAGTCACCCTATGATCTGACTATTTTTGGGAAGACACCCTATGATCTGAATATTTTTGGGAAGTCACCCTATGATCTGACTATTTTTGGGAAGTCATCCTATGATCTGACTATTTTTGGGAAGTCACCCTATGGTTTGACTATTTTGGGGAAGTCGCCCTATGGTTTGACTATTTTTGGGAAGTCACCCTATGATCGACTATTTTTGGGAAGTCACCCTATGATCTGACTATTTTTGGGAAGTCACCCTATGGTTTGACTGTTTTGGGAAGTCACCCTATGATCGACTATTTTTGGGGAAGTCACCCTATGATCTCGACTATTTTTGGAAGTCACCCTGATCTCGACTATTTTTGGGAAGTCACCCTATGGTTTGACTATTTTGGGGGAAGTCGCCCTACGATGATCGACTATTTTTGGGAAGTCACCCTACGATCTGACTATTTTTGGGAAGTCACCCTATGGTTTGACTATTTTGGGGAAGTCGCCCTATGATCTGACTATTTTTGGTAAGTCGCCCTAAGATCTGACTATTTTTGGAAAGTCACCCTAAGATCTGACTATTTTTGGGAAGTCACCCTATGGTTTGACTATTTTGGGGAAGTCGCCCTATGGTTTGACTATTTTTGGGAAGTCACCCTATGATCTGACTATTTTTGGGAAGTCGCCCTAAGACCTGACTATTTTTGGGAAGTCACCCTATGATCTGACTATTTTTGGGAAGTCACCCTATGGTTTGACTATTTTGGGGAAGTCGCCCTATGATCTGACTATTTTGGGGAAGTCACCCTATGGTTTGACTATTTTGGGGAAGTCGCCCTATGATCTGACTATTTTTGGGAAGTCACCCTATGATCTGACTATTTTTGGGAAGTCACCCTATGGTTTGACTATTTTGGGGAAGTCGCCCTATGATCTGACTATTTTGGGGAAGTCGCCCTATGGTTTTGGTTTGTCGAATTAGGGGATGATTGCATTTTATCGCTTTTCCTAGTGTTGTGTGTGATAGCGTTTTAGGTGCCTCAAACCATGGAGATGGCGTCTTAGGTGCCTCGAACCTTGATTTGAAATGATTTCCCTTTGACGGTTTGGGATGGATGGTCCTTTTGTGGATTTTAGTTCAGGAATATGAACCTAAATGGGGACTTAGTTCAGGAGTATGATTCTAAATCGAGGTTTTGTTCAGGAATATGAACCTAAATGGGGACCTAGTTCAAGAGTATGATTCTAAGTCGAGGTTTAGTATCTGAGGGAGACTATTTGAAGGTGTTCTCGTTGGGGAAGATTCGGGCTTACGAGAACTATCGGGGAAAAGGGTGGCCCGTGTTGGTCAAGGCCCAATTTGGACCTATGGTAGGCTACCTACGTATCCCGAGTGGGAATCAAGCCTGGACGTAGTTCGAAAACTGTTGGGGATGGTCTTTAATGGTTTGACGGCATTTGGGAGTCACCCGAGGTTTGACTGTTTTTTGGGAAGTCGCCCTAAGATTTGATGATAATGTTCTTTTAGAAAAGTAGTTGACTAAGATATGCTTTCATACTGTCTTTGTGCTTACTGTAGGCTGCCGGACGGAGTGAGGCTACGGGCGATGTTGATGAAGAGTTGTTGGGTTGCCATTCGTGGGACGGTTTCTGCCGACGATTTCTTTGTCTTTGGAGGCATTTTGACCTGAAGGAGGAGTTTGGTTGAGTCTGCATCTTGCTGGTGATCGTCAACCTTGTAGAAGTTGTTGAGCTTGTCTTCACATTGGGACTTCTTGCTTTTGAGAACTTGGTGTCTCTGACCGCATTGTATTTGAGAACTTGGCGTCCCTGACCAATTTGTATTTGAGAACTTGGCGTCCCTGACCGAACTGTATTTGAGAACTTGGCGTCTCTGACCGATTTGCATTTGAGAACTTGGCGTCTCTGACCGAATTGTATTTGAGAACTTGGCGTCTCTGACCGATTTGCATTTGAGAACTTGGCGTCTCTGACCGATTTGTATTTTGAGAACTTGGCGTCTCTGACCGATTTGCATTTGAGAACTTGGCGTCTCTGACCGATTTGTATTTGAGAACTTGGCGTCTCTGACCGATTTATATTTGAGAACTTGGCATCTCTGACCGATTTGCATTTGAGAACTTAGCGTCTCTGACCGATTTGTATTTGAGAACTTGGCGTCTCTGACCGATTTGTATTTGAGAACTTGGCGTCTCTCGGCCGATTTGCATTTTTGAGAACTTGGCGTCTCGACCGATTTGTATTTGAGAACTTGGCGTCTCTGACCGAACGATAGACACTGGAGGTGGTCTTCATTGGGGGCTGTGTTCATCCATTTGTGGACATTGGAGGTTGTCCTTAGAAAGTTATAGACGCGGAGCTTGTCTTTGCCAAATGTAGATCTTGGAGGCTGTCTTCATCCATTTGTGGATATTGGAGGGCGTCTTTGGTGAAGATCATCCTTACCGAAAAAGGGGGATGTGATTTCACGTTTGAATTCCTGCATTCGTTAGTGAAGAGGAAGATGCATATATGACATTTACGATGACAGATGCATGCATAGAGCCAAAAATGATTGTGATGATGCATTTACTTGCTTTCGAAGATGCACTTAGCCTAAGCTTTTGACAGGGAAATTATGATTTATGATCTTCAATCACTTAGGATTTTTCCTATTGATTCAAATTTTGTGCATGCTACATGAGCCCTTGGGAGATTTTTGTGGGGATGCATGGTGATGAAAGGGATGCGTTGGGATGTATGTGTTTGGAAGCTGTTTGGGACAGATTTTGAGCAAGTGGGGAGGTGAGAGCCCTCGATCGCGGTTTAAACAGCGGTTGTTGATGAGGTTTTGTTGACGGTATCACATGGACCTCAATTTTGATGAGATTGGATTCGGATCCGGGTTTTGGTTGAAATTTTCCCTCTCATTCTTGGTCATTTGAAGGCGTCTTTGACGAGGCTCTAGGGCACGTCGATATGAGCGACGCTTCTTTCATTTGGGTGAGTTTGTGACTTTGGCCGAAACCTTGTTCGGAGAATGATTTGATGGAATTGCTAATGCGGGAGAAACCACGATCTTGAATTCCGATGCTACGGGAAGGCTGCCGTGTACCAAGTTCGAAATTTGAAATTCTTTCTTGATAAAATTCGGGTCCAAAAGACCATCTTGACAAAGCCCCGGATCTGAGTAGGCAAAGTCAGATTTTGAAGAAGCGACTTGGCGAGTCTATCTCGTAGTGAAGAACCCAATGTGGACCCAAAGATGACTATAGAAGCCCCGGCTTGAAGAGGCGATACGAAGAACACAGGAGAACCGCTTAGCAAGCGGCGTGAAGAAATTCGGAAGCGATCTTGCAGAGACAGAGTCGTCATGTGACCAGGGGGAGGCACCCATCTTTTCGAGATCTTAGTCGGCCGGCCAATGGACAAGACTCGAAATGTTTACGTGCGGGGGCACATCTTTCGAAAAGTGAGAATGAATCCCGATTTTGTGTATACACACACTTTCGCTTTAGGTTTGACTCTTTTGAGAGAGTATAAGCATCACAAGGTGTGGAAAAGTGTATGGAAGCCCCTGGCGACGAGAAAGACTGATGTTTGGCTCTATTTTCCTATGATGTAGAAAGAAGACTTGTCGAGACACTTGAAAACTTGTCTTATTCATGATGATCACAAAGTTGCTTAAAACCCTTTGTTAATGTTCGGGTTATTCAATCCCTAAATACGATATGAACAAATATTTTGATTAATCACAAGGAGAAAACCAGCGATATCGAGAATCAAGCTCGGAAGAAAGTGTATAGGGACGATCCTTGATGAGACCGGATTTTTTTTTTTTTTTTTTTTTTGGGGATTTGTTTGTGATTTCGACCAGGACCATTTACGGTTGCCTACGTTCCCTCCATTATGAAGAGCTCGGGTCGCCGTAGTTCGGGCATATCCCGAATGAAGAGAGAATGAGTGTGAAAATTCAAGACTTTGAGGTCCTTTGGGGATTTTGAGGATTGGAGAGTTGGATAACATATCCCCTTAGAGTGTCCAGGAAAGACACGGATGCGAAGCCCCAGTGGGACATCCACGGCAAGTGTTTGTGGAGTAGAAATGAATTTTACTCACATCAGATTTGAATTTGCACAATCTTTGATTGGTAATTTTGAACCAAAATGAATTAGATTCCAAATTAAGCAAGCAATGAAGCATTAATTTGATCCCGACATCGAGGATATTAGAATGAAAATGCTATCGGTAGGGGCTGTAGTTGGGTTTAGGGCTTCGATCGGCCATCGGGTGGTTTGGGAAATTATGACCTCTTAAGATGAGAGGTCGAAATTTGGGCCTTTCTTGGCCCGATCCTCTAAAGATGAGAGGTTGGCTTGCAGGGATGTGTTTGGGAAATCTATGGCGGGGAAGATTAATTGCCTCTAAGAATGAGAGGTCAAATTTTGACTTTGGCCGAAGGCGAGGGTAATGGGAGTATCCTCTAAAATCGAGAGGATGGCTTAGGATTGATTTAGGGTAATGGTGAGAGGAAGTCCGAGCTATCGACAACCTTTTGCGATCTTGCGAGAATTCAGGCTCCTTTTGATCATTGGAGAGCTTCTTGAGAAGTCGGGGACTTTTGGGTTCTTCTTCTTTTTTTTTTGCTTTTTTTTTTTTTTTTTTTTTTTGGAAGGCTTCCCGAGGAGCTTGGAATTATATCCGAGATTGTGAGGATTTTAAAATCCTTCTTTTGAGAATTCGGAAGGCCTCTTTGAGGAGTTGAGAATTATCTTTCCTTCCTTCACAACGTGAACATTTTATGCATCGCCGACTCTTGAAGCTAACTTCTTTGGCGTTGCTTGAACTTCTCTCAATAAGGAGCAAAGGTGATGGCTAAACAGGGTTTCAAAACATGCCGATCTTTAAATGAAAGGGTAGTGTTTAGTGAGGGTGAGGTAATGGCTTTCCTATGGGTGAAAGGCTTCAACCGCAATCCCTACAAGATTAAGTCTTCATTGCTTGCTTAAGCTTTAAATGAGAAAAGATCCATGCAAATTCATCGAGCAACGAGGGGATGATGATGAAAGGGACGTGAGCATATGAGATGCAAGATGGGGAGTTGGTAAGCCCCAATTTGGGAAGGATATCAATTGATTTTCTCACTCCGATTAATTTAAATATTAATCATTTCAAAGAATTAGTGGTTGAGCAACACAAGTGATCATTTTGGATAAAACCATTTCAATTAAGTGTAACGTGGGTGCGCAAGTGATGTCTCGAGTCTAGCAAGAAGAGAAAAAAGACTTATATTAAAAGTTAGGCATTTAACCACTATGTCCAAAATGGACTACAACGACAAATGTCCAGGAAGGACTTAGGTGAAAGAAAAGTACTAGATCCTACGAAGGTTGACTCAAAAGACTATTTTAAAGATAGGTAGCCCCGGTCTAGCCGCTCTTTCTTTGTTGAACCATGCATCTATTCTTCGACGCTTTGGAGGCGGGAGCTATTGCGAGATCTTTCCATCGGGATTTCCTTGGCAATCTCTTTCTTAATCCAAACACTTTCATCGCTGCGATGGCTGATTCACCGACCTCACGGGGGCGAGTCAAACTCCATTATGCCCATGAGGCTTGAACCACCAAACTCGATCATGTTGACACTCATGTTGTTAGGGAGCGGGTTATTGATAGTATTAGGCCCTTCGGGCATCTCTAACCTCCCTTGCTCAATCAACCCTTGAATGGCCTTTTTCGGGGGACGCAATCATCCGTCAGTGCCCGTAGTGCGATGAAAGGCACAATGCTTGGAGGTATCCAAAGGAGCGTTGGGGTTTCTTGGGCGATAATTATCCAAAGGCCGGAGCAAACCTTCTTTTACCAATCCTCTAAAGATATCACTTAAAGGCATCCCAAGGTTTCTCAAGTCTTGGAGCCGGGATCTGGATGCATCGGGCTTCTTAGGAACAAAGGAAGTGGCATTGTTCTGATCTGTCCCGCGTAGCCGATCGCCTCTTTGCCTTTAGCGAAAGTGAGAGTAGTGTTGGAGGGAGGAGCCCGATATACGTAGGCGGAGTGCGGCGGTCGAGCTGCGATTGTAAGCCTTTTCAAACTTAGCCGGAATTAACCATTGCACGCAAGTCGGCGTAGGGGAAGTGGGCGAGGGAAGCTCTCAAATGCGGCTTCAAGCATGGCGAAAGATGTCTAAGCGCTCCTCGTCGGAGGAGGAATGGCCATTTCATTTGAGCTTTAAGTTCCACCTCTTATAGAAATCCCCAATATTCTCATTAGGGCGTTGCATCGTTGTTTGCGGAGTCAACTTCTGTTTGTCTCCCATTCCAAGTTGGCTTTATACTTATACGTGAAAGTACTTGGTAATTTGTTCCCAAGTAGCCCTAGCTTCAGGCAATCGGAAAAACCATTTCAAAGCCCACGACTTCAAAGAGAGACTAAAGTAATCGGCCCATTCTTGGTTTGTGCATCCACTTAGCCTTCATTGCCAAAGTATAGGTGTCCAAGTGAGTTTTAGGGCATGCACTCCCGTCAAACAATTCAGTGGGCATCACAAACTTGTGAGCGGGGGACAATCGAGTCGGGATACGTAGGCCGAAGAGCGGTGTTCTTTTGGCGATCAATTCAGCAATCTGTGCTTTCATTTCCTTGTGTTGCTCCATAAACCAAGCCAATTGGGGATCCAAAGGTGGAGCGGGAATTCTGAGCCGATATTTGAGCTAGGAAGAGGACTAGCTGTTGGTGGTGCATTGGTGGAAGGAATACCATATCCGGAGCATAGGTGAAAACTTTGTCCTTGGCCCAAATTTCCACAGGGAGTGTAGGTAGGAGCTTGGGCAAAGGGATAGAATCCGGCGACTTCTTTGTTGGCTTCCAATCGGCGAGGAAGATGGAGGCGAATCTGAGGTAGCCAGATGGCTTGGATTTCGGAGTGAGACCCATAAGTAGGCTTAAGTGCGGGCTGCTTTGTCCTGGTTGTTGAATTGCATGGCTGGTTGTGGCGAGGATGCATAGCAGAGAGGATATTGTGGTCTGGTGATTCGATGGCTGGGATGGGGGCTTGGTAACCCATTGAACCCTGAGTGAGAAATGGGTTTGCGGAAGCTGTGTGAGGAGCGAGTGAGCTAGCATCATTCGAGGAGGGGCTCTGATTGTTGCCCCGAACCAAGCTGTGGTGGCATTCCAAACCGTTCTTTGCGAAAGTCGGATTGATTGGTCCCAAGGCGAGGAGGGATCCCAATTTGCTTTGTGGCATTCGGGGTATCCCCAACCATGGGAAGGCATTCCGTGCGACTTTGTCCCAGCTGAGGCATTGCAAGCGGCTCGTCCCGTCAGTGCACGGATCCGGTGGTGCGGTTGGGGAGCCGGGCGGACCTAGAGATCGAGGAGCATGGGCTAGTGGTAGTACCGTGGGAGGCCGGTGGTGGCATCCCTGGAGTAGTCGGGTTGACCAAGAGCGGGATTGAGGTCTTCCTCTTCTTCCACAGTGAAGGTGCCATGCAGGTTGAGGCGGCGGCCAAGCCATGGCTCTTGATAGCCTCCATAAGGCTATTCGAGTGTGCTTCTGTCGCACTCTCATACGTTCTGCTAGGCGATTCCACTGTTGTTACGTACGAGGAGTCCGGGAGGCGGAGTGACGTTGTCCCCCTCGTTACCGGCGGATGCGAGACATTACGAAACCGGAGTTGAAACAAACGGCGAAGGCGATGAGGCGCTTGACTCTTCCCAGCGATCAAACGGTGACCCGGTGCAGAAACCAAGCTTTGTGCGGAGGCTGGGGGAAAGACACGAGGGTTCGAGATGGTGGGAATCGAAGGAGGGTAGGTGTTTGGGCTCTTAGGCTCATGCAACATGCGATTATTTGTTCATGTTTACTTAAAACACGCTTTATTAACCTAATCGGTTGGAAAAGATTGCTCTTCTTTTTTTTTTTTTTCGTGAACTACTCGATTCCTGGATCGGTGGGCCCCGTCACTACGTCTATAAGCCCCTCGTGTTCCACATGTATTTCGACCTCCCGGGGTGGGCGGCCCGGGCGAGGTCCTATAGGGCAAGCGGGTCCCACCGGCCGAAAGAAAAACGATCCTAAAAGTCGGCGGGTAATCGAGTCTTAACGAACATTCGATGTAAATTACGGACAAGGCGCGTCGAAAGTCAAGATCGTGTCAGGAGCTCGACAAAAGTCGGCATGATTTGGAGTGATAAATGTCCGCAATTGATCTTGACTTGTCGTCGGTTAAGCCGTAATTAGGCATGGAATAACCGTTAATCCTTGATGACTCGGTGTCATCTTGGGAGTCGATGTATAATTTGTGCCGGTCGAGCCGAAGTCAAGGCGCCGGTCAATATCTTGGTCAAAGTCTGCGGCGGAAAACCGGCATGACTTCGGCGATTAGGGACCCGAAAGATATTGAGTCGGTATGCCGACAAAGGCTTGAAAGGAAAGGTCTATACACAGACGGGGCATGACACGGACCCGGACTAAAAACCAACCGGGTCTCGGACAAAGTGTGTCACGGACAAGTGCATGGTCGACACGAGGCTCCATGGGATGTTTGGGTAGTCTGTGCTCATCAGAGGCGTAATAAGACCAAACGGACCGCGACAAGGATTTCCGGGTTAGGGACGTAGTGTGCGGTGTACGGTCAACGTGCGCGTAGTGTGCAGCGATCTATCTTCTTTTTCTGAGTAAAATAGGAATTTTTTTTTATGTGTCTTAAAAAGGCATGATGCATGATTTTTTTTTTTTGAAAATTTTCTTTTGAAAAATCTATTTTTTTGAAAATCTCTTTTTTTTTTTTTGAAAATTAATGAACACATAAGCACATAAGCACAAAAATTCCAACAATTAAGGACATTATTTCGACAGTCAAAATTTTGACTTTTTTCCGAGGCGGCCAAAACAAACACGAAAAATGTGCAAAAATCAACACACACAAAACAAAGGATTTCAAATGTCGGGACGGAAGCTTGACCCTCAAAAGTTTTTCTTTTTTTTTTGAAAAGATAAAACTTGTTTTTCCCCAGCGGAGTCGCCACTGTGATGTACCCGATTTTTCTTTGAAATCAAACGGAGTCGCCACGCCATTTTTGTTTTAAGGGCCAAAACTTTGAAAAATGCCCGAGATTAGAGATTTGGGTTCGGAGGTCATGTTACGCGTCGGGAAGGACGTTAGTGTGCACCCGGCGCGCCTCGCAAAACGAGTCTTCCAAACATTTGAAATCCTTTGTTGTGTGTGTGTGTGTGTGTGTGTGTGTGTGTGTGTGTGTGTTTGACCAAAATGAGTTGAAAATGAGAAAAACAAAAATGGGGAACTCTTTATAAGACTTTGAACAATCCCCAAGATTTTTGGTGTGATTTTTGGATTGAGTCTTGGCATTCAAAAGATTTTTGGATTTGAAAAGCAATTCTGCCAGAATGAAAGAAGGCAGTTGACCCTTGACTTTGAAATGGACTTAAAGGCTTCAAAACCTCAGAATCTGGGGAAAGTCCGAGAATGAAAGTTGCTTAAAACACCCAAAATAGGGTTTCTGAAAAGGAACTTTCCATTTTTGAAGTAATTTGAGGGGTCAAAACCTTCTGGAAATCTCAGATGTGAAATCTGGATTTCCAGAAGCTGATGAACTGGCCTCTAAGAGAAAAATTGAAAAAAGGAGTTTTACTCACTCAAAAAATAAAATAAAAATATGTCTGGAAATCTCTGGATGTTGGCTATAAAAAGTATTTTGTAGTCAACACCCAATTCCAAGTTTTACTGGGTCCAAAAAATAGGAAAATGGACTGAGGTCTCAGAACAATGCTACTGGACAGCAAGATGTTCTTGAGGGAAAATGTGATTTTTTTGGGGGAATTGCATCTATGTTCACCCCATTTTCTTCCCTAGACTTGATACCACTACTTTTTGTTAAGTGGTTATCATATTCAAGTCATCCTTGGGGAATTTATGGGGTTTAAACATGTCCTTTGCAAAGGGAAAGGGGATATTTTGTAGAAATGAAATTAAAGAGACAAATCAACTAGAGATTTAAAATGTGGACCATTTGAGATGGTCATTCATGAAGATGAACTTCAAGATGATCATCTTGGGTCAAAAATTAAGTTAAACTAGACATCAAGTAGATCCAAGTAAGAAGAACAAGATGAACAAGAAGTTAAAAGAGGATTTTAGGGTTTTGAGAAGGAGGGCTTTACCAATGGTGACACCCTATCTTCCTAGGCTTGGAATTTGACTTGAGGAGTATCAAGATTTGGTGTTTGGCTTGAGGAGTATCAAGGTTTGGTGTTTGGATTTGTGTTTGGAGGGAGATTGGGAAAGATTCAAGAGAAAATGGTGGCAATCTAGGGATTCCCACTGTTTTCTCTCTATATTTCACCAGAGTTTCGTTGCTGTGATCAAATTGTGTTGTGTAAACTGAGAGAGGAGGGTTCAATTTATAGGACACTGTGAGTGTCAATCATATCCGCGCGGATAGGGTTCGACGCGTGCCTTGTTCATCTGCTACTGATGTAGGCCGTTGGACGGGAGGAATATTTTCAGAAAATTCAAGCGATTCTTTGTTTTTCAACTTTCTTAATTCGGATTTTTCCAATTTCTTTTGCTTTTTGAGATTCTTTTCTTGGTTTAACTTTAAATGGCAATGCCCATTTTACCCTTACTTTGTTAGAAAAGTTAGGAATGTTAGGAATTGTTGGAATTGTTATAACTTTCGTTAATTTTCTAACGAAAATTCTAACAAGCTCAAATTGGAGCACTTACACCTATGCTACGAGGAATCCTCCTCTAACTATGGCTCAACTCAGAGCAGCCTGTTCAGAAGAGACCAAACCTGATGTCAGCGTTCTAACCCGATCGGGTCAAATCCATGCATTACCACCTAAGGCCACCAAAAAGCCGACGGAGCCGAGTACAATCCGGCCGGCCCGAAGACGCAAATTCCTTGAAAGAGGACCCGATCCTCACTCGGCTCAAGCGAGACTCGGGCGAACATTTCCCTTTGGTCTCTGCTCACCTCCTCTTATCCTCACAAGCTCAAGCTAGAGGAAAGCCTGGCCCGTACCATGGTCCCCGTGGACGCAACCCCAGATGAAGTCATTCAGATGATCGGCAACATCCACTATGGAATCATTATCACCTTCACAGATTTGGACCTTCCAAAATTTGGGGCTGATCACAACGAGCCGCTCTATATCACAGTCAGTGGACGAGCGTCGCCTTCCCAGCGTGTTGGTAGACGGAGGTTAGGAATGAATGTCTTGCCCGCCAAGATGATGGACTGCTTGACATCAAGCCCACGATCTTAAGCCTTGATCCCACACTTTGTCAAGGCCTATGACTCTACTTCCCGTACGGTTCTCGGGGTTGCTACTCTCAACATCCGGTTCGGCAAGCGGGTGATCCCCACCGAATTCCAAGTGTTGGACATTCCAATCACTTTCACAGCCATCTGGGGCGTCCTGGCTGCATCAAATCAATGGCGTGGCATCCACCCTTCACCGGTGCCTCAAGTTCATGCAAGGCAACGAGCTAACCACGATCTACGGCGACAGTGTCACCACCGAGGGGACCCGCACCAACGACATTCCGGTGTTGGAAATCAAGCATAATGACGACATGCCATTAGCTTGGATTCACTCTGGAGACCTCCAAGATCCAAATATGCAACGTGGACCTTCCACTGTCTCACGATCGAGATTCCTCCCGCCATGAGGATGATGAAACTCATGAACTTCATCCTAGGGCCGGGGCTCGGCAAAAGGCTGCAAGGCCAACACTAAGTTATTGAAGTCAAGGACCACACCACGGTCCGGGGGCTTGGCTACGTGCCAACACCGGGCGACATCAAGGAAGACAAAAGGCTCGCCCGCACCAAGGCAAGCGGCCGCAAAGGGAACCTCCGACGGCACACCCAATCTCCGACCTTACAGCTTTGACCTCGCTCATTACTTCACCAAGGGAACCGACAGCAGAACCGAGGGGACCAACAAGGGAACCGACAGAACCGAGGGGACCGACAATGAACCGACAGCCAGAACCGAGGGGACCGACGGTGAACGCGATGAAGATGAGAAAGAAGCAGGATAGTCGATGCAAGACTATAGGAAGAATGGAACGGCTAGCACGGGACCTCAAGCGTTTGAGAGGACTCAAAGCTAATCCAATAAGGAGCGTTCCTCGACATCACAACTCTACCTGGACCAACCGCCACCACAGTCCGACATGAGTACACATTCAAGGGAATCCCAGACTTGGAGGAGAAACTCAAGGTACTCTCCACGGGAAAGCATTGTTCGGATCGGCCGCCGAGGCCACATTCGAGACAGTAAGTCCAAAGCGAAGGAACCGGGAATTCATAGAGGACGTTCTCGGTGGACCGGCTCTGAGTCTGTTTGATGAAGTCATGGAGTTGCCAAACTTGATCGGCGGGGCTCCGACAACAAAGCATGATCGCCATGATAGGGACGGCAGGAGCCAAGCCTCTCGATCCCCGCACCCTCATCAAGCATCCAGCAATGCCACGAAGAATTGGGTAACTTTCACCGGACCAAGGGCAAGCCAGGCAAAGTGGAAGACAAGCCGGGCCCGCACCCACATCTCCCTAAACCCGGTCTCAAACCCTCACGAGTCCCCCTGTCGAGTCCGGGCCCTTCCGAGTCATCCAACGGCCTTACGGAGGACTATAATGTTGTAGCCAATCATGTATTCCCGTTCTTGTTTAATGAAAAGTCGACCTTTCGGAGTATCCTCTCATTGCCACTTTAACAACCGATAAGTTAACAAACAACTTAAAAGACATTAATAATTCAATTGATAAAGAAGCGTACACATTAAACGAACAATACATTAAAGAAGTTCTCGAGCGTGTAGTTGACCAAGAGGACAACCGGGCCCAAGCCGCCGAAGAGGTTATGACCAAAGTGAACCCGGGGTCGGTGCAAGAGCCTAAAGAGACACAAGTGGGCGCTTCTTCGCCGATGCAAAAGAAGCCCCGATAAGCCTCCTCCGGGAGTATGTTGACGTGTTCGCCGGTCATATCAGGACATGCCAGGACTCGATCCCTCAATCGTGGAGCACAAAATTCCCCCGGATCCCGAATCCAAGCCTGCCAAATGAAGCCGCGCAAGATCAAGCCGAGTGGTCCTTGCAAGTTAAAGAAGAAATTGAGAAAATGCTCCGAGTTGGTTTCATCGAGTGATTGAGTACCCGACTTGGCTCTCCAACATCGTGACGGTCACCAAGGCCAACGGAAAGGTCGATGCTTTGCGTGGATTTCCGGGATCTCAACAAGGCCAGCCCTAAAGATGATTTCCCACCGCCTAACATCGATATGCCGGTCGATACCACGGCAAATTTCGAAGTAATGTCCTTCGTGGACGGGTTCGCCGGATACAACCGCATCAAGATGTCCGAGGAGGATCAAGCCAAGATCGCCTTCACCACTCCACGGGGGACATACTGCTACACGGCCATGCCGTTCGGTCGAAGAATGCTGGGGCTACTTACCGGCGAGTGCAATGACCCTCTTCCATGACATGATTCACAAAGAAATCGAAGTATATGTCGACGACATGATCATCCACTCCAAGGGATCAGACATGCAAAGACATGACAGATCCGAGGAAGTTCTTCAACAGACTCAGAAAACACTCCATGAGTTGAACCCGACAAAGTGCACCTTCGGCGTCAAGCGCGGCAAGGTACTGGGGTACATGGTTACAGAAAGAGGTATCGAAGCCGATCCCAGGAAAATCAAGGCCATCATCGACATGAAGCCGCCTCAAACCCTGACAGAAGTAAAGAGCTTCATGGGAAGACTTCAGTACATCAGTCGCTGTAGCGTTGTGAGAAAAATTTCATCTTTTCATCTTTTTGAGTCGCCACCTATATTATTCATTTGGAAACATAGGAAAACCATTTTGAAAGAGATTTGGGTTCGGGGCTTAGGTTATGAAATGGGTAGGTTAAGAAGCATCCATTTCACCCAATCCGTAGATCGGTCTTGCTAAAGAAAAGAGAGGTTTTCAATCTTTTTAATAAAATAATTAAAGAAAAACAAGTAAAACCTAATCAATTTCTTGATTAGGAATGTCGGATTGTATGCTTCGAGATCGCCTTCATTGACTGAAGGGACTCTAGGCTAATCCTTTTGATGGGATCACACTACTCTAAAATCAATAGAGAGGTTGAGAAGAGAAACGAAAGTTTAAAGGATGATTACCTTTTAAGGAGAGATTCGGATAGAGTTTCGACTCGAGTTTAGAGTTGAAACTTGATACGGACAGAGCTTCGCCTCGATCCTTGATTTGGATCTTGATGCGGACGGAGCTTCGCCTTGGTCCTTTGATTCGGGCTTCGATGTTCGTCAATCAACAAGGTTGATGAACAAACTTTAGGAGTTGTTTGTGAGTGATTTGAAGGAGTCTTTCATGGAAAGAAATCAACAAATTGTGTGTGTTGTGTGTGTTCTTGATCAAGGATCAGAATTGTCGACCCCTGAAATACTGGAAGTCATCCAGTATTTATAGGAGGTTGGAGAGGTGAAGGTGGAGAGGTAAAATCCCCTAGGAAGGTTCCAAAACTCAGTTCTAATTGGATACCCGAATTGATAAGGTTTTATCCAAAAAGAGAGTTTGAAACGGAGAAGGAGAGTGATTTCTGCACATCCTGTCGAGGGGATATCTCGCGCGAGATATGATATCTCGTGCGAGATAACTAGTCTGATGACCATTTTGTCCTCTTCAGTTATTCCGTTAGTCAGTATGTCCAAAACTAACGAGGTTAGTTAGAAACTTAACGAAACATGACGAAACTGATATGCTTTCATCAAAACATAAAAGAGAGATGAAGAGTAGTGTAATCATGTAATTATGAGTTCAGAATGGGGTGTCTACAGAGCCCCTCGGCGACAGGTCTTATGAAAGAAGAAGTGTCGTCGATAGAAAAGACATCATTCTGAACGCTGGGATGGTCGTGCCGCACGGCTGCCTACGTATCTCTATCGGAGAATCAGACCAAAACGTAGTTCGACTCCAAAACACGAAAAGGTTGCTTTAGGTATTTTGAAAATCATTTTTGAAAATCGAGGAGATTTTATTTTTGAAAAGGCAAATCCATACTGAGGAATCAAATCATGACCCAATTCTGAAGATACCGTTTGTATGAAGTGAGGTGACGATCTTGGCGATTCAAGACCGGGCTTTTGTTGAGGTGACGATCCTGGCGATTCAAGACCGAGCTTTTGTTGAGTAGTACTCGACATACTACTTGTAGATGCTTGACACACCTACTTGGTGACGATCCTGGTGATTCAAGACCGAGCTTTTTTTTTTTTTTGAGTAGTACTCGACATACTACTTGTAGATGCTTGACACACCTACTTGGTGACGATCCTGGCGATTCAAGATCGAGCTTTTGTTGAGTAGTACTCGACATACTACTTGTAGATGCTTGACACACCTACTTGGTGACGATCCTGGCGATTCAAGACCGAGCTTTTGTTGAGTAGTACTCGACATACTACTTGTAGATGCTTGACACACCTACTTGGTGACGATCCACCTGTAAGGGCGCTGAATCGGGCTTTTGATGGTGAGTAATTGACATACTTACCCTAGATGCTTGACACATCTATTTGATGACGATCCACCTGTAAGGGCGCTGAATCGGGCTTTTTGTTGGAATATGCTTGACGCATGGCACTTGACGTGATGGGTGCTTGACGCGATGGTTGCTTGACGCCATGGTTGCTTGACGCAATGGATGCTTGACGCAATGGTTGCTTGACGCAATGGATGCCTGACGCGATGGTTGCTTGACGCCATGGTTTCTTGACGCAATGGATGCTTAACGCTTGAAGAGATGCTCGACGCACTTAATTGGATGCATTGCTATATGGAAAGGTAGATGGTAGGCAAAATCCAAACACTCAACATGTTTGATCTAATTCTTGAAAGTAAGCACTTGACGTGCTTTACGCACTTTAATTCCTGCAAGAGGGTTAGTGAAAGCATTTGCATAACAACATATATTCACTTACGCATTTGTTTGTTCAAGATGATCAATGTGCACTCGACTCCAAGAATCAGCGGGGAGAATGAGTTCTATTATGTGAGAATTGAAAATCGTTTGTGTGATTTAGATTTTGGTTTTGAAGACCAACTCGTGAGGTCCATCTAAAGATCGAATGAGACAATCGTCTAATAGGATTCCGTTGAGATAACCCAATTTCAACGCTAAGGATACTTCAAGGATTTTTCGTTGTCGCAGGACTTTTCATTGTCAAGCCCCAAGTTTCTCATGTGATGATCATTGACTGAACAAGGTCTAAACCACTCCGATGGCTTTCGCTATGTAGAACTGATGCTGCCCAATCCAAAGCACGTATCTTCCAAGGCTTCTCTTGACACCAAGCCCCAAAACTTCTTGTATGTTGCAGATGACTTCGCGAACATCCTTGTGAGGCTGTGTGAATTGAAGAAGGATCCCCTCCTTTTTCCCTTTGAATTTTTTTTTTTTTTTTTTTTTTTTTTAGTGACGCACCCTGGTTTTTGCCTAGACCGCCTTTTCGGGTTTTCAATCTAGCGGGCATCTCTTTCGCGTCTCTTGTTTTTGTTGTGCTCTAACTTTTGCCTAGGTCGCTCTTTACGAGATTTCAACCTAGCGAGCCATTTTTTTTTTTGAAAAGTATATTTACTCGAAGAGGACTCATTTGGAAGAATCTCATTAAGGAGAAAGATGAGATCTCAAGTTTAGTTGAGGAGAGACGGACTCTATTCTTTGGAAGGTGATCCAAGCATTGACTCTTTTGGGAGAGTATAATCTCTAATGATGAGAGTGAGAAACGAAGAGGAAAGCCCCTAATGCAGATTTGATTACTCTCGAGAGTTTGAGTAGGGATTGACTGGGGGAGGAAAGGTTAGGAAGCCCCAGTTTTGATGCTTGGATTTCAAGAGTGTGTATGAGAATGGCTAAGAGGAAGCCCCTAGACTCAACAAAGAACGCTATATGGCTCAAAGGTCTAGAAAAGTTGCTCTACTTTTAATGGACCTTGTATCATCTAGAAATTTCTTAACGAATTTGAAAAGAAAGCCAATCATTAGTATGAATTAAGGCTAAACATTTCTCTTTATGGATTGATGTTGAAAGTCTTCTTCATTTGCGTTGCCATTCGGGCTTCATTGTAAGAGGATGTTGAGGGATCCTCTTTTCTTCATTGATATCACTTGACTCTTCTTCTTTGCGGGAGAGTCCTTCTTGCCTTTGTTGAAATTTCATCCTTGTTGTGGGGCGATGAAGGCTTGAGAGTTTTTCTCTCTTTTTTTTTTTGATGCTCTATTTTTGCCTAGGACGATTTGAGGAGTTTCGACCTAGCGAGCTTTTTATTTTTGTACTCTCAAAGCCTTGAATTGAGTAGCCCCACTTTTCTTGGGATGAATGTTGATAGCAGCGCCTTTGGCTTCCTTCGTTTGTTGATCTTCGACTTTCAACATGAGTAACGTTTAGCCTTAAGCCTTCTAAGGATACTTTTCATTTCAAACTTGTTTAGAAGTTTCTATTTTTTGAGGGTCCACTATTCAACATAGATCAAATGATATTCATAAATAAAAACAACTCTTGGGAAAGTGTTTAGGATAAAGAGATAACTTTTATTGATAAGGAAATTCGAAACAGACTCGATAGTTCACTTGACACAAACTAGAGAGGATAGAGATGGACTAGAATGACAGAACGACTCTTCGAGAACATACTAGGAAGTTTACCTAATCTATGTTTTTTTTTTCAAAGGAAAAA
The DNA here is from genome assembly GCA_022495995.1 of Adenophora triphylla var. japonica. Classification (NCBI taxonomy): domain Eukaryota; kingdom Viridiplantae; phylum Streptophyta; class Magnoliopsida; order Asterales; family Campanulaceae; genus Adenophora; species Adenophora triphylla. The sequence continues at coordinate 380,113 of JAFEMH010001462.1, read as the reverse complement.
GGGAGAGGACAATCGGAGCCCCAAGGTGGTGATGCTTCAGTTGATCTTGTCGGCTTCATACAAGTCTTGGATTGCATCCCTCAAGTTGTAGCAATTGTTGGTGTCATGACCACTAAACTGATGGTAATCACAAAATTTGTCGTGGTCCCAATCTTCTCTCATTTTCTTAGGATGATAGTCTTCCATTGGCTTCAATTTTCCTTGGCCTACTAGATCATCGAACATTTCCTTAAGAGTAGCCCCACCAAAATCATGATAGGTCCGACCGGTGCTCCCCTTTGTTGGACAATTCTCCTTTTCTGAATTCTTTCTAAGATGGATCAATTCATCAATTCTAAGGCCCGATTTATGGAGTTCGAGGAAACTAGGGAAGTAATTGCCGGCGAGCTTCTCTTGGTACTCTTCGCGGAGACATTGAAGTAGGATGTGATTTTGTTCGTCTAGGCTTGGCCTATCAACGATTTCAATCAGTTTGATCCTCCATCTCTTGACGAAGTCTGCGAATGATTCATTCGGAAGTTGCTTGGTTTGCTCAAGGTCTCTCCTAGTAGTGCGGTAAGTGGAGTTGTCCTCATATTGCTTTTGGAAGGTACGACTAGCAAGTGGCCAATCGAGCCTTGTGGAGAGTGGAAGATTCATGTACCAATCTCTAGCGGCACCATCAAGGGTTTGAGGGAAGCATTGAACTAGCAAGTTGTCATCGACCCCCATAGATAGCATGGCCCAAGAGTAGGTTTCCAGATGGATTTTTGGACAAGTAGTGCCATTAAATTTGGCAATGTCAGGTGTCTTGTATTTTCTAGGAAGCTTTGACATGGATTGACGAAGGGTGTCATAGTCAATAGAGAGCGAGGCTCCCTTACTCACATCGAGGGATGCAAGTTTCTTTTCTAACATTGCCATGGTAAGGGGTTCATCCTTGCTTTCTTTCTCGGAAGCATAGCTCTCATTGTCAGAGGAGGAAGATGATGAGCTAGGCACATACACCTTTTTCTTGTGCTTGCGGTGTCTTTTAGCCTTCTTAGTGTATGATACTTCATCATCGGAAGAAGTCTCATTCTCTTTCTTCTTTGAGCTTAATTCGGCCAATATTAGTTTCATGGCTCGGAGTTCATCAACCATGGCTTTCATTTCCCCGGCTTGAATTCTTCTTTCAAGTTCTAATCGGGCCTCCATTTCATCGGATTGGGCTTGTAGCATTTCTTCATATCGAATCCTTTGATCCTCAATTTCCTTCTTGAGTGCTTCGGAATTCATCGTGTCGGAAGGAAATTGAAATGCTACCGTTGGAGAGGTAAGGGAGCTTGACGACCTTAGAGATGAACAAGAGATATCCCAACGAAACGTCTTTTAGAATATTAGCCCCAAACGATCCTAGATGGAGAAAAGGATGATGGTTAAAATTACCTCACGAGTGATTTTTTTTTTGAAGTTTTATTTTTATTAGAGACGGAGTTTTGACTCAAGGAGGGAGCGCACATCGATCATCAATTACAAACACAGATTCTGAAAATAATATCTCGCGCGGGAGTAGGTAATCTCGCATGAGATAGCCATTCGGAGAGATGGATTTTATTCCTTTTTATTTCCTAAATTCATGGTCGGACGGACAAAGGTCTGTTTTCTATCTAGTATCCTAGGTAAATCTTACAGGTATACATAATTCGAACCAACCCTAGGGACTTGGTAATTGATCATTCTTTGTAGAGTAAAGCCACGTAAAATTGACCGGAAGGATATCTTTTCTTTAAAGGGACTTCCGAAAGGGTCATTCCGAAGGGACATTTCCGAAGGGACTTTGTTTTTCCGAAGGGATTTTTCCGAATCCTTTCTCGATAGTCAATTTTACATTAGCTTTATTTTGGCCAAAGACAAGAAAGATTACCAAGTCAAAACCGACCGGTCACGGAGTGTTCCTAGAAAGACAATCTACATGATATGTGGCGATGCAGTTTGGAAGGCTAGGCTCCCCGCGATATGACAATCTAGGTGGATTGAATACGCGGAGTGGGATGATCCAACTTCGGAGAGACCGGCGACTAGGTGGTTACCGTCATCCGTCCTTAGTGTGGGTCCCGGGTTAATCGGGGTATGTAGTGCAATGACAGATATAAATGAGTGCGCGTGTGTGATAGTCAATCTAGGTGATAGAGTAAAATAGAGAGTTTTTTTTTTTTTTTGAAAATCAAAAGGAAAACAGATAGTGGCCGCACCAAGTGGTTGCCTACGTTTCTCCCAAATTAGGAAGACTCAGGCCGTCGTAGTTCCACATAAAGAGAGAGAAAGAGAGATAAATAATTCAATTTACAACTCCCGAATCTCCAATGGACCAGACTTTAATTAAATAAAACCCAATCGCACGCAGTTTATAAATAATAATCAATTATTTAAAGGAAACAAAGATTCGAGTTCTACACCTTAAGGGAGGCCTTAAGATGTGGGAACTCTGCAAATAATGAATTCTGGGATCCCCATTGCGTGTTCGGCTCTCGTCTTGGACTATGAGATGAACGGGAGAAACCAGAAAACAACCAGATTACCGAAGCAATATCTCGCGCGAGATATGCTTCATCTGAGAGCAGAAAATTCGAATTTACAATTTTATTTTTTTTGAAAACCTCTCTTTTAATTTTGACGCAAGTTTAAGCCTCTTAATTTTAAGTCCCCAGCGGAGTCGCCACTGTAGCGTTGTGAGAAAAATTTCATCTTTTCATCTTTTTGAGTCGCCACCTATATTATTCGTTTGGAAACATAGGAAAACCATTTTGAAAGAGATTTGGGTTCGGGGCTTAGGTTATGAAATGGGTAGGTTAAGAAGCATCCATTTCACCCAATCCGGAGATCGGTCTTGCTAAAGAAAAGAGAGGTTTTCAATCTTTGTAATAAAATAATTAAAGAAAAACAAGTAAAACCTAATCAATTTCTTGATTAGGAATGTCGGATTGTATGCTTCGAGATCGCCTTCATTGACTGAAGGGACTCTAGGCTAATCCTTTTGATGGGATCACACTACTCTAAAATCAATAGAGAGGTTGAGAAGAGAAACGAAAGTTTAAAGGATGATTACCTTTTAAGGAGAGATTAGTTTAGAGTTGAAACTTGATACGGACAGAGCTTCGCCTCGATCCTTGATTTGGATCTTGATGCGGATGGAGCTTCGCCTTGGTCCTTTGATTCGGGCTTCGATGTTCGTCAATCAACAAGGTTGATGAACAAACTTTAGGAGTTGTTTGTGAGTGATTTGAAGGAGTCTTTCATGGAAAGAAATCAACAAATTGTGTGTGTTGTGTGTGTTCTTGATCAAGGATCAGAATTGTCGACCCCTGAAACACTGGAAGTCATCCAGTATTTATAGGAGGTTGGAGAGGTGAAGGTGGAGAGGTAAAATCCCCTAGGAAGGTTCCAGAACTCAGTTCTAATTGGATACCCGAATTGATAAGGTTTTATCCAAAAAGAGAGTTTGAAATGGAGAAGGAGAGTGATTTCTGCACATCCTGTCGAGGGGATATCTCGCGCGAGATATGATATCTCGTGCGAGATAACTAGTCTGATGACCATTTTGTCCTCTTCAGTTATTCCGTTAGTCAGTTAGGTCCAAAACTAACGAGGTTAGTTAGAAACTTAACGAAACATGACGAAACTGATATGCTTTCATCAAAACATAAAAGAGAGATGAAGAGTAGTGTAATCATGTAATTATGAGTTCAGAATGGGGTGTCTACAGTCGCTTCATCAACCAGTTGACATCTCTCTGCGAGCCCATGTTCAAACTGATGAAAAAGAATGCCGACATCAAATGGGACTCCGAGTGCCAAACAGCTTTCGAGAAGATCAAGACCTACTTGGTTAATCCCCCACCCCGTGCCCGCCACATGAAGACAAGCCACTACTCCCGTATCCGACAAACAGACACGTCAATCGGAACAATGCCGGCACAAGAACAGAAAGATTCCAAGGTTGAGCATGCAATCTACTTCGTAAGCCGAAAGCTTCAAGGAAGTGAACTCACTACTCAAAGATCGAGAAAACTTGTACCGCCTTGGTATGGGTAGTCGGGAAACTGAAACACTACATGCAGTCGCATTCAGTACTCCTGGTCTCCAAAGTGGACCCCGTCCGATATCTCTTTGACAAGCCATCCCTGTCAATGCGGCTAGCCAAGTGGTCATTCTTCCTGGCCGAGTTCGACATCAAGTACATGGTCAGAAAATCAACAAAGGGCAGAGTAATGGCAGATCGGCTTGCCGACTTCCCGAGTAGTGAACCTAAGGGTCCTGATCTGCAATTTCCGGACGACGGAATCTTTTCACTTGACAGCGCAAACCGCTGGCAACTCTTCTTCGATGGGGCAGCCAACAAGAAGGGGAATGGCATTGGAATGCTCCTTGTCGATCCCAAGGACGAGCATACTCCCATAGCCATCAAGCGAATTTTGAAGCAACCAACAATGCAAATATGAAGCTTGTGCAAAGAAGTTTGGAAGCCGCCCTCGAGCGCAACATCTTAGAGTTGGATGTATATGGAGACTCAAAGCATTGATCATCAATCAAGTATCCAACAAATGGAAGACGGTAGATTCTCGGCCTTCGAAGTACCACGCGTACATGGAGGAACTCATTGCTCGCCCAAGGACATCTCTTTTCACTATTTGCCAAGAGACAGAACCGCCGCAGACGCCCGGAAACCCTCGCCTCTCTTGTCAAAATTCCCGAAGGGAAAGCAAGAAAACCCCTCGGAATAGGCGGATGGGAAACACCCGCCTATTGGCCGTGAGATTGAAAAAGAAAAAGAAACGATCGACGAACCCCGGTACAATCAAATTTACCGAGTACCTCCAAAGCGGAGAAGCTTCCTTCACAAGTGAAGATGGAAAATACAAAGAAGGGATCAAAGCCAAAAACATGATGGCATTAAAACGCCCGGCATCCCATTTCGTCATTCCTGGGGGGGTATGTTGTACAAGAAGCGCCACCAAGGGCCACTCCTTCGGTGTGTAAACAAAGAAAAGCCAGGCGAGCTAATGAACGAAGTTCACAATGGAACCCGCGGTCCGCACATGAACGCCCGAGCATTGACACGAGATCATTCTCCGTATGGGATACTATTGGATATCAATGGAAATAGGCGCATCCGGTTCGTCAGAAGGCTGCGACAAATGTCAACGGTTCTCCAACCTCAATCACATCCCACCTCATGAACTCTAATGCATGACTACGCCATCGCCTTTCGCTCCATGGGGAATCGACGTCATCGGCAAGATCACTCCTCCAGGGAGCAATGGTCACGAGTTCATTTTAGTCGCAGTCGACTACTTCACCAAATGGGTAGAAGCCAGATCGTACAAAGTACTGAATTCTAAGAAGGTGGCCGAGTTCATCCGAGAGAACATCATGTGCCGATACGGAGTGCCCAACGAGATCATCTCCGACAATGGGACTCACTTCGAAGGAGATTGTGACCAACTACTGACCGAATTCAGAGTCACACGTCACAGTCTTCTCCTTACGGACCACAAACCAATGGTGCGGTAGAGGCGGCCAACAAGACTCTCGCCATGATAATCAGAAAGATGACCACCAGAGGTCGGGACTGGCCCGAAAAGCTACATCTAGCCCTCTGGGGATACCGAACATCAGTCAGAACCGCCACAGGGGAGACTCCGTTCGCACTTACCTATGGAATGGAAGCGATGTTACCCGTGGAATTGGAAATTCCATCCCTCCGAGTCCTCTTGGAAAACGGGATCAATGAAGTCGAATGGCTACAGAGCCGTCACGACGAACTTGCTCTACTCGACGAGCGCAGATTGAAAGCCATGGAACACACTCGAGCCTACCAGAGCAGAATGGCACGAGCATTCGACAAGAAAGTCAAGATCCGAGACATCAGAGAAGGCGACTTGGTGCTAAAGGAAAAGCCTCCTACGCAGACCAATCCCCTCGGAAAGTGGGAGCCTACCTGGATAGGACCGTTTGTGGTACAAAGAATCTTCTCCGGAGGAGCCATGAAGCTAGCAGACTTGGACGGAAACCCTTTCGTTAATCCCGTGAACGGAAGCAAGCTCCACAGATACTTCGTCTGAGGAAAAGCACGAGTCAACTCTCCTTCCCCATACATCGTCCCCCTCAGTAAATTAAAGTGCTAAAAGAGTAATACCCAACTGGATACATTCCCGCTAATGATCCAAGTAAAAAAGAGGGTCGCACTTCTTTTGTCTTTGTTTTCTCAAATTCACCTAAAGTGTCGAACTACGGTGACACAGAGCCCCTTAGTCTAATTGTAAAAGGGGAAAGTAGGCAGCCATCATTGGTTCGGTCTAAAAAATAACAAAATACAATAAGCATCAATTGCTTGTGTTTCGAAAAACTCTTTTCATTTAACCTACAAATTCATAACGGTTAAAACATTCTTTGATGAGTTCAAGCACGGTCAACTCTTGACTCGCTACACGCTAGCAAAACTACAATAAAACATTAGTCAATTAATGTGTACGCAATGACAATGGGTGGATACTGCGGACGGCAAGGTCAACCTAGTTTCCCGTACTAGGTCCTTCATCCTTCTTCCCCTTCCCTTTTCCCCGGCGAGTGTTCTTCACCTTCGCAGGGAATATTCCGGTAGGCCTTCTACCTGGCTCAGGGACTCTTCCCGATGCCTCCGTCAACCCCGCGGCCGTCCAACGCAGTCCTTTCTCTAGCTCTGTCTCGAGCCGCCTCGCTTCGAGCCATCATCATAGTGCTTTGATTGGCCTCCCGATCGGCACTTGCCACATAATCGCCCATGGCATCGCCGCACGATTCCCGTGGTTAGCCCTCGACTCTGTCCTCCTCAAGGTCGAGTCTGTCCGGGTGATCGGCACCCAACAGCTCACTCTGTCTCCATAAGATAGCCATCCGTGTCTCCCCATACACTCTTCGTACCGGTTCGGATCTGCGTCGACGAGCAGTGCCCTCTCTCCCGGTGAAAGAGAACCACAGCGGGAAAGGACGTGTATTGCCACCACGGATGATCGGCAATAGCGTCGAAGGATCTTCCATCCGCAAAGATCCCACCTCAAAGGTAGCGGCATAACTCGGATCGGTCGGTGGCATCTGCTCCGGCCGTCTTGCCGCAGTAACCAATGATGGAATATAGAAAGACGTGCGAGACGGCCCGGCACTCGACAATCAACGAGACCCTCTGAGCGGTCCTACAAGTCTCAGAACTTCCAATGGGGAACCCACCATCGCAAGTGATGCGTGCAAAGTCCGGCCATCAGAGCTCAGCTCGGCCGATTGCCCCCTATCACCGGAAGGACGTCGCGAGAAGGACCAAGCGTCACAGGACATTGGCACCTCAGGCATCATCTGCAGCCTCTCCCTCAACCACATGGTCATCATAGCGGGACTCCCTCCCCACATGTATCGGCTACGGTCGCCATCCGGCCTATGCCCAGAACGTCTCGCCCAAGACCAATGGCACGATGTCTCCCCACTTCGACCTGCCTCACCAGGTCCGGTACCTTGTGATGGCACACACCGAGAGACGTGAATGTGAACGAGTAGCAATCGCGCACTGAGCAAACGCGTCCCACGAAAAGACGCTCCTCGGCCTCGGCAAATCTTTCGGGCGGTCGAAATGTCAACGTAATCGGTATCCTCAGACAAGATCCCGTATGCTTCTCCGTAGAGATACCAAACAAAGACACTAGCTTCTCAACAGTGGCCATGCCACCAGCATACGGAAGAACTAGCTATTCCGTCTCAGGTCCTCCCAGAATGGCCCGGAAATCTTCAAACGTAGGAGTGATTTCGTTGTACGAAAGGCAGTACACATTCCTCCGTACGTCCCAGAACCGAGACGCGGCTCTCAAAAGATCCCAATCTGGCATGAGCTCCTTCAAAGCCCAAACAGATTTAATCCCGTAACAGCCTTTGAAAAACCTTTTGTTCTGCCTGTGATGATGTGTTGCCTTTTTCGCGGGAAAAATTCGATTTTTGCGTTTCTTTGAAAAAAACCAAATAAAACCGGAAAAAACGGAGTCGCCACGCCATTTTTATTTTAAGGGCCAAAACTTTGAAAAAAGCCCGAGATCAGAGATTTAGGTTCAGAGGTCATGTTACGCGTCGGGAAGGACGTTAGTGTGCACCCGACGCGCCTCGTAAAACGAGTCTTCCAAGCTGAAAATCATTTGTGTGTGTGTGTGTGTGTGTTTTGGCCAAAATAAGTTGAAACTCAGAAAAGTAAAAATTGGGATATCTTTTTAAGACTTTAAACTGATCCCATGATTTTTTGGAAGATTTTTGGGTTGAGATTTGGTACTCAAAAGACCTTTTGAAGTTGAGAGCCATTTCTGCCAGAATGAAAAAGGCAGTGGACCTTTGATTTTGAAAGGGGTTCAAGGGCCTTAAAACTTCATAATCTGGATAAACTCAGAGAATGAAAGTTGTTCTAGACACCTTAAATAAAGTTTGTCCGAAGGAATTTTCCATTTTGGAGAAGATTTGAGGGGTCAAAACCTTCTTGAAACCTCAGATATGAGATCTGGATTCCCAGAAGCTGATGAACTAGCCTCTGAAAGAAAATTTGAAAAGAGGAGTTTTACTCACCCAAAAAATAAAGTAAAAATATGTCTGGAAAGCTCTGGATGTTGGCTACAAAAAGTATTTTGTAGTCAACACCAAATTCCAAGTTCATCTGTGTCCAAAAATTAAGACCATGGACTGAGGTCTGAGAAAATTGCTACTGGACAGCAACTTCTCAAGAAAGAAAATATGATTTTAAGGGGGGTTTTGCATCCATGCTTGTCCCCATTTCCCTAGGTTTTGGTTAGTGATCACTAGACATTTTAGTGGTGAATCAACTATACCAAACCATCCTTGGGGTACATTAGGACTAAGCATTTCATTTGCTTGGGGAGGGGGATTTTACCCTTTGAAATCAAGATTTAGTGCTTGAAAATGGTTTTTTAGGGTTTTGAAAGTGCATTTTTGCAAGTAAGCAAGAAAAGCTTAAAAATAATGTTGATCTTTGTAGAAGATCATCCATGGAGATGGTCTTCCATGGTGATCTTCTTAGATCTAGAGAAAGAAGATGAAAGAACTACATTTTGTAGTTTGAAGATGCATGCATGGATGAGATTTAGGGTTAGGAAGAGGAGGGTTTACCAATCTTCCTTGTGTTCTTGAGTGTTTGGCTTGAGTGTATGAGTGTTTAGGGCTTGAATATGAGAGTGAGTGGATGAGTATGAGTTGGGAAAGATTGGAGAGAAAATGGTGACAATTCAAGTGAATTCTCACTGTTTTCTCTCTATATTTCGCCAGAGGTTCGGTGCAATTGTGTTTTTCCTTCTTATTTTTGTGACTGGAGGGCTCAATTTATAGCCCTCTGAAAATGCATACTTATCCGCGCTGACAAGGTCAGTAGGCGTGCCTTGTTCATTAATTACGGCTCCGGCCTTGGACAGAAGAATAAAAATTCAAAAAAACCAAATTAACGGCCGAGTTTTTGTGTTTCCGGCCTTTCTATTTATGGTTTTATTCTTTTGTTTTGCTTTTTAAGATGCTTTTCTTGGTTTAACTTCATTTGGCAATGCCCATTCTACCCTCCCTTTGTTAGAAAAGTTAGGATTGTTAGGAATGTTAGTAATTGTTATAACTTTCGTTAATTTTATAACGAAAATTCTAACAAGCTCAAATTGGAGCACTTACAGTAGCCCCTCGGCGACGGCGCTCCGAAGGAAGCGGGGTCGTCGATAAGAGTAAGGCTCCATATTTGGCGGAGATGATCGAGTGATCGGGTGGGTGAACCTAGCGATAGGCTACCTACGTATCCCGAATGGGAATCAAGCCGGCCGTAGTTCGGGTCTTTGACCTGGAGATGATGGCGTTTTAGGTGCCTCGAACACGATGAGCGAGTTCTACAAATGCTTGCTTGGAAAGAAACTTCTGCTGGGATAAGAGATGACCATTTTTGGTCGATGGCTATCTGCTCTTTGGGGATAGGAATGACCATTTTTGGTCGACGGGTATCCGCTTCTGTGGGGATAGGAATGACCATTTTTGGTCTCGACGGGTATCCGCTCTGGGGGATAGGAATGACCATTTTTGGTCGACGGGTATCATTCTGGCTGGGGATAGGAATGACCATTTTTGGTCTCGACGGGTATCCGCTCTGTGGGGATAGGAATGACCATTTTTGGTCGACGGGTATCCGCTCTGTGGGGATAGGAATGACCATTTTTGGTCGACGGGTATCCGCTCTGTGGGGATAGGAATGACCATTTTTGGTCGACGGGTATCCGCTCTGTTGGGGATAGGAATGACCATTTTGGTGCGACGGGTATCCATTTCTCGGGGATAGGAATGACCATTTTTGGTCGACGGGTATCCGCTCTGGGGGATAGGAATGACCATTTTTGGTGCGACGGGTATCCGCTCTGCTGGGGATAGGAATGACCATTTTTGGTCTCTGTTTGAGGATGATTGCGATTTATCGCTTTCCTAGTGATAGCGTCTTAGGTGCCTTAAACCTTGGAGATGGCGTTTTAGGTGCCTCGAAACCCTTGAAGATGGCGTTTTAGGTGCCTCGAACCTTGATGATGATGGCTTTTTAGGCGCCTTGGACCTTGATGATGATGGCTTTTTAGGCGCCTCGGACCTTAATGATGATGGCGTTTTAGGCGCCTCGGACCTTAATGATGATGGCGTTTTAGGCGCCTCGGACCTTGATGATGATGGCTTTTTAGGCGCCTCGGACCTTGATGATGATGGCTTTTTAGGCGCCTCGGACCTTGATGACGATGGCTTTTTAGGCCCGGACCTTAATTTGAAATGGCCTTTCGGTGGACTTTGTCTGCGCCGAAGGATAGGGACCGTTTTGGTCGAGGGGGACTAGGCTACCTACGTATCCTAGTGGGAATCAAGCCCTTTCGTAGTTCGAGTACTACTCGAGATTCCGTTGGCTTTTGGGATTCCGTTAACTTTCTTTGGGATTTTGTTAGCCTTTCTTTGAGGAAAATCGGGACGTATTCGTGCGGGAATGGTCTTACGTTTGTTGCTTGGTTGGATGATTTTGATGAAAGATACGGGATCTCGTTATCTTTCTCGGGGCACTCGGTCTTACGTTTGACTGCCGGGGAAGATTTTGATGAAAGATACGGGATCTCGTTATCTTTCTCGGGGCACTCGGTCTTACGTTTGACTGTCGGGGGCAATTTTGATGAAAGATACGGGATCTCGTTATCTTTCTCGGGGAGATCGGTCTTACGTTTGACTGCCGGGGGTAATTTTTGATGAAAGATACGGGATCTCGTTATCTTTCTCGGGTCACTCGGTCTTACGTTTGACTGTCGGGGGTAATTTTGATGAAAGATACGGGATCCGTTATCTTTCTCGGGGCACTCGGTCTTACGTTTGACTGCCGGGGGTAATTTTGATGAAAGATACGGGATCCGTTATCTTTCTCGGGGCACTCGGTCTTACGTTTGACTGCCGGGGAAGATTTTGATGAAAGATACGGGATCCGTTATCTTTCTCGGGTCACTCGGTCTTACGTTTGACTGCCGGGGGTAATTTTGATGAAAGATACGGGATCTCGTTATCTTTCTCGGGGCACTCGGTCTTACGTTTGACTGTCGGGGGGTAATTTTGATGAAAGATACGGGATCCGTTATCTTTCTCGGGGCACTCGGTCTTACGTTTGACTGCCGGGGGCAATTTTGATGAAAGATACGGGATCTCGTTATCTTTCTCGGGGCACTCGGTCTTACGTTTGTGCAGGGGTAATTTTGATGAAAGATACGGATCTCGTTATCTTTCTCGGGCGCTTTCTTACGTTTGTCGGATGATTTTGATGAAGATACGGGATCCGTTATCTTTCTCGGCAGCACTGGTCTTACGTTTGGCTAGGGTAATTTTTGATGAAAGATACGGGATCTCGTTATCTTTCTCGGGTCACGGTCTTACGTTTGGGAGTAATTTTGATGAAAGATACGGGATCTCGTTATCTTTCTCGGGTCACTCGGTCTTACGTTTCGACTAGGGGTAATTTTGATGAAAGATACGGGATCTCGTTATCTTTCTCGGGTCACTCGGTCTTACGTTTGGTAGGGGTAATTTTGATGAAAGATACGGGATCTCGTTATCTTTCTCGGGTCACTCGGTCTTACGTTTATGCTGCAGGGAAGGATTTTGATGAAAGATACGGGATCCGTTATCTTTCTCGGGAGATCGGTCTTACGTTTCTTTAGGGGTAATTTTTGATGAAAGATACGGGATCTCGTTATCTTTCTCGGGGCACTCGGTCTTACGTTACGTTATAGGGGTAATTTTGATGAAAGATACGGGATCTCGTTATCTTTCTCGGGTCACTCGGTCTTACGTTTGACTGCCTGGGATAATTTTGATGAAAGATACGGGATCTCGTTATCTTTCTCGGGGCACTCGGTCTTACGTTTTTGCTAGGGGTAATTTTGATGAAAGATACGGGATCTCGTTATCTTTCTCGGGTCCCTCGGTCTTACGTTTGGCTTAGGGGTAATTTTGATGAAAGATACGGGATCTCGTTATCTTTCTCGGGGCACTCGGTCTTACGTTTTACTGCCGGGGGTAATTTTGATGAAAGATACGGGATCTCGTTATCTTTCTTGGGGATTTTTTTCTTGACAAGGGGCTGACTTTGGTTAACTTTGGTTAACTTTGTCAAGTTGGGGACTGAATTGCAGAGTCCTGAAATTTTAAGGGGCAAAAGGGTCATTTTGACCCTGACAATCTCATCCGCGCGGGCAGGAATGGAAAGTCAGGGGTATTAATGGGGCCAACGCCCTTCTTCTTCCTCAGTCCAATTTTTTTTGAAATTGTCGAGAGCAGAGAGAGAGAAACTGCCATTCCGCCATTTTTGGCCATTTAAGCTTCGAAATTCCTTCAATTTTCTTGATTTTTCGAGCAATGGAACACGGGGAAGGCGCTTTTCAAGGCCAAGGACGTGGTCCCATAGCGGAGAGGCGATTGGAGCTCGTCCGGATGAGGAGGCATTACAACCTCTCGCAATCGGTTGAGGAGGAGCATTATCCCGATGCTTGGCAACATTGGGCTTCGGATCCGCATCTCCGAACGGTATATTTCGAATCCTCTTGATCCTCTTGTCGATTTCTTGCTTGACATTGATTTTTGGGTGATTTGATTTTTTTTTTTTTTTTGATAATGACCATGTTCTTGGCCTTGGATTTTGATTTTGATGCTATGCATGTTGTAATGAGTATATGGGTAACTCAAAATGTGCATTTTGCTTGGGAAAAAGAATTGGCATTTTTGCCATTTTTTTTTTATTCGAAAATTGCATGTGAAAGTTCGAAAATTGTGAATTGTGACTTTAATTTGAATCTTGCATGTTGATGATGATGATTTTTTTTTTGAAATTGAATTTTGATATTGATGCAATGCATGCATTTTGTTTGGAAAGAATGGGCATTTTGCCAATATGAGATGTATGTTTAGGATTTTTATTTTTTTTGAAAAAGTGGGACGGATTTTTCCTCCCGTTGTATGAAAGATGGATGATATGCATGTATGCATTTTTTTTGTTGAAAATGGGACGGAGTTTTTACTTCCGTAGGAATGCATCCTTTTTTTTTTTGATGAATGCATTGGGACTTGCTGAAAACTGTTTTCTTTCATGCGAGAAAAATGGGGCTATGCTCATTGTATGCTGTTATGCTGTCGAAATTTTTTTTTTTTGAAATTGAATATGTTGATGATGATGATGATTTCTTTTTTTTTTTTTTTGAATTTGAATTTTGATATTGATGAATGGTGATGCAATGCATGCATTTTGTTTGGAAAGAATGGGCATTTTGCCAATATGAGATGTATGTTTAGGATTTTTTTTTTTTTGAAAAAGTGGGACGGATTTTTCCTACATCCAGGATGGGGTCCGATTGAGGGTGCAGATCCCTCAGCCCGAGCGGCTTCCACGAGCTTTCCGGCCTCGTCCGGGTATGAAGGTATGGCTTCACCTTTTCTTTTGTTTCATCATCACTTCTTTTTTTTTTTGACGCTTTTGCTTTTGTGCAGTTTTCGGAGGTGGTCGTCGAGACACTGACGAAGCAAGTGATCGGAGCCGAGAGGTTCATCAGGAGGATGGTCGCTTGCGGGGCTCCTCAGGCTAGAGCGAGGCGACCACGGCCGGCGCCTGTCAGACGGAAGGCTTCCCCTATTCGCTCGGAGACTTCCTCAGAGACTCCTTTGTCTCCTCTTCTTGATCATCGCGCAGTACTGCCTTCGGATCACGTCATTCTAGGGGATCCACACGGGCAGGGACACGTTTGGCAGCATGGCGGGTCGTCTTCGTACGTGCAGGAGTCTGACGCCTTCACCTTCGGGTACGACTTTTTCGCAGATCTCGGCTTGCCCTATCAGAGCGTGCCGGTTGGTCCTGATGAGCCTCTCTCTGGAGACGAGGACGATTCTGAGCCTGAGACTTTCAGGGCTCCTGACGAGGCGGGCCCGAGTCGCAAGAGGGGCCGGGGGGAGACATCGGGCGCTGGAGACTCCGATTGATTTTTTATTATTTTTTTTTTTTAGATTTAGATTTGTACAGCTTATGCACATTTTTTTTGATGTAATAATTTAGGATTTTATTTATGTTTGTTTTTTTGTTTTTTTTTGCACACTCTCTTTTTTTTGGAATGTAATAATTTAGGATTTTATTTTATGAATGCAATGCAGTGTTGTATGAGCCTTGGTTTTTTTTTTGCAAGGGTGTTTGGTATATGGACTGGTTTGGGGAGGTTTTTGCACAGGTTTCGAGCAACCGGGACGGAATATTCCTCTTTTGGTGTAGCAGCTTGACATTGCAAAAATTTTTAGTAATGACACTTGTATCCGCGCGGATAGGGTCGGCTTCTCGACATTGTCCTTTAATGGTTCGGACCTGGTCTTGCTTTATTTCAAATTCAAATATCCTCTTCAACCTCCAAAATTTCAAATGTACCCATTTTCGGGAGAAAGAGAGAAAAACCATGGAAATGGCCAAAAATTCTCCAAAATTGTCCAAAGAAAGGCAAATGTTGTTCTTTGAAAAGTTCAAGGAGTGGTGTAGGGAGATCATGCACGAGAGAAGATCATTCTTTGAAGAAAGGTACAAGGTACGATGCTTGTGGTCTCTCAAAGAATTGGTTCCGGATTATGACCTCTCAAGAGCTTCTTCTTCGTTTTGGGATACTAGAAGGCATGTCTTTTGCCTTTCCCTCAACGAGATTGTTCCGAGTATCGAAGAATTTCGGGCCTTGCTTGGAGGTCCGGAGGTGGAAGAGATAGCGGTCCCTTTGCTGGAGGGCTTCTTTTCTTGACAGATTGTGCGTCCTCCTTCATCTTTCCGGAGGAAAGCGCAAGGTATGATCCGCGGTCCCGATCATTTCGATATTTCCGGTCTTCCCGGCAGATTTAGGGGCCTAGGCTTGGTGGATGATGCCTATTGGGATGCCTTTGCACTTTGTATGTTTGGCACCTGTTCATGGTCTATTCCTTTGGGATCCGCCATCGGTCTCTCGCTTGGATGTTGTCGTTCACTGTCGCCCGGCGAGAGATGTCGTTCCTTTGATTCTTGGGGAGACTTTTCATGCTCTCGACAGTTAGCTACCGGACGGCGGTATATGCACGGGGGCAGGCCCGTTCCTCTTGACCACTGTGGGCGATGGAGCGTTTGGGGGTTCTTCGGGAAACCTGATATGATCGAGCCTTGGACTTTTGCCGGGAGAGGTGTTGATGTAGATTTTGATGATCGGGGCTCGTGGGAGCGTTGGATGGCGGGTCGCCCAGAGACCGAAGATATCGAGATGGTTGGTGCCTCATTGGCGGGTGGAGACTCGCAGAGTGCTTCAGACGGGTCCCATGTGGTTATGCTTAGGGGCTTTCTCGGTCAGTTTCTACATTAGGTTTACGGTCCTTAGGCGGTTTGGCTTGGAGCGGAGTTCCTTTGGAGGGCTTTGATGATGTAGCCACCGGGGTGGTGGCTCCTGTTTCCATGGCTGATCCCTCGGTGTTTCCATTTCTTTCCCGAGCATGGAGATATGATGCCTTTCCTCCTCGGGTCATTCTCAGGCGTCCAGACCGGTGTTCTTGACCACTTGGTACCTGGATTGGTATGAGAGGCATCTGGGAGAGACTCGGTGGCTATTTTGAGACGGCGTGAGGCCATTGTGGGTGCGGAGGACCTAGCTGTTTACGAGAGGAGGAGGGCCGAGGCGAGGGCCAATCCTCATGTGACGGGAGCGGAGACGGCGTGGCGATTATGAGGCTTACGTCAAGAGACGGGAGAGGAGGGCTCCTATGTTACCGGCTAGGTTACGAGGAGATGAGGGATGACGCTAGGGCTACTAAGGCCACGACGAGAGGCCGGTTTGATAGACCCTGTTCCTATACCGGAGCTTGGTAGGAGGAATACCGGCATTTTTCCGGTTCGAAGAGAAAGACTCGGAGGGAAGAAGAAGGGAGAGGCCGATGCGAGTGGCTTGGAGTGACTCCGAGGTTTCCAAGTATCCCTTTCTTGCCATAGCGGAACACATTAGTTTGATTATGTATATTAGTTTTCCTTTAGCGGGTTGCCGGTTGTAGGAATGAATCGGGCTTAGACTCATCAAAGAGTTTTTAACTTGTAATGAATATTTGAATTGCTTTAGAGTTTTTCGAGACGCTTTCATGGTATGACCAATTGTATTGATGCCAAAGTATGGCTTTTATTTGTGCTTTAAACCGAACCGTTTCCGGCTGCCTACGTTCCCCTCATTTTGAGGAGCTCAGGTCTTCGTAGTTCAACCTGGTGAACTCTTTTTTGTTTTTTATTTTTTTGGTGCAACCTGTTTTTACCTAGGCCGCCCTTTTCGGGTTTCTAACCTAGTTGGGTATTACTCTTTTAGCACTCTTTTTTGTTTTTTTGGTGCAACCTGTTTTTACCTAGGCCGCCCTTTTCGGGTTTCTAACCTAGTTGGGTATTACTCTTTTTAGCACTCTTTTTTTTGTTTTTTTTTTTTTTTTTTTTTTTGTTTGGTGCAACCCTGTTTTTTACCTAGGCCGCCCTTTTCGGGTTTCTAACCTAGTTGGGTATTACTCTTTTAGCACTCTTTTTTTTTTGGTTTTTTTTTGGTGCAACCTGTTTTTACCTAGGCCGCCCTTTTCGGGTTTCTAACCTAGTTGGGTATTACTCTTTTTAGCACTCTTTTTTTGTTTTTTTTGTTTTTTTTTTTTTTTTTTTTGTTTTTTTTTTACGCGTAGTATCTGCGCGGCTTGTCACCATTCATTTGGGTGTACAAAGGGATTCCGTCGAGGTCCGCAAGTTGCATGGCTCCTCAGGAGAAGATCTTACGGGACGACATATGGCCCGACCCATACGAGGCTCCCATTTGCCGAGAGGGTTGATACGGGATAAGGGGCTTTTCTTTTAGAACGAGATCACCTTCTCGGATCTCCCGATGCTTTACTTTCTTGTCGAAGGCTCTGGCCATTCTTCCTTGGTAGGCCCGGATGTGTTCCATGGCCTTCAATCGGCGTTCGTCTAGTAGGGCCAATTCGTCATGGCGACTCTGGAGCCATTCGACCTCGTTGATCTGGCTTTCGGCGGTATACGGAGCGAGGGTATTTCCGGCTCGATTGGGAGTACGGCTTCCATTCCGTATGTGAGGGCAAAAGGTGTTTCCCCGGTTGCCGTTCGGCGATGTTACGTAGCCCCAGAGTGCCAGGTGTAACTTCTCGGGCCAATCTACGCCCGGACGGCCATTTTCAGGATGATATTTTCCAGAGTCTTGTTTCTTTGCCTCGACGGCTCCGTTGGTTTGGGGCCTGTAGGGAGATGACTTGTGACGGGTTATTCGGAATTCCGCCAGCAACCTGTCACATTCCCCTTCGAAGTGGGATCCATTATCTGAAATGATTTCGGCCGGCAACCCGTATCTGCACATGATGTTTTCTTTGATGAAGAGGGCAACTTTCTTTGAATTGAGGATTTTGTAGGATTTTGCAGAGCATCCTTTCCACTTCCTTCGAAGAAATGACCAATCTGCGTCTCTTTAGGCTCTTCCGCAGTTCCCAAATTCACACTCGTCAAAATCTCTTCGGCAGCTTGGGCTCGATTTTCCTCTTCCGGACAACCTGCTTAAAGATTTTTTTTGTTGTTTGATTTTTTTTTTGTTTAATGTGTCTGCTTCTTTATCTAATGAATTATTATTAAAAAAAAAATTTTTATTAATTAATTCATCATTAGTTAAAGTGGCAATCAAGGGATACTCAGAAAGGTTCGTCATTTCATTGAAAACGAAAGGGAATACAGTGCTTGCTACAGACTCGTAGTCTTCAGGCGTAAGGCCATCGGACGACCCTAGAGACTCGATCTTAACAGAGAGAGACTGGGAGGACTTGTCCTAGATTGACACAAAGGGACGGGGTACCAATCCAAGCTTGGTGATCATTTCCTCCTTGGTCGCGGACGGGCCCGAGAGAGTTTCCCAATTCTTTAAAGGCATTGCTGTCGGTGGCTTCAAAACTCGGGAAAGGCATGGTCTCTGTGCTCCCTCTTCGATTGTTGCTATCATCTCTTTGTCGAACCGAGAATCAATTGTGTTTGGCATCCGAAAGGCGAGCATGTGGATGTAGGGATCTTCCTCAGTGCAGGGGACTTCCGTTTCGTCACAATCGACCGCTCAATCCGGATGTAAGGACGCATTGCGTCTCGGTGAGCTGCTAGAAAAATCTCATGTCCCATACTCGAGCGGAAAGGCTTGGCAGGTAGTTCAAGAAGGAGGACGTCCCACACGACGTTCATAGATTCGAGCCGAGTACGTCGGTGTTTGCTGACTTTTATCATGAAAACCTCCTCGCCGGCGAGGCCAAAGAATGGGTTTGCAGAATGCGACAAATGCGTGATTGAGGACCGGGGACTTGTGTGCTGTATCATGGCGGTGTTCAGCATTTCCTTCGGTACGTCTCCAAGTGTTGGAAATAGCAATTGAATTTGATGAATCGAACTTCTTCGGAGTCCGCTCGCTTGAGTGTGTCGACATAGTTGGCATTCTTTGGATTCCAAAGGATGCTTGGCGAGACTTGCCTCTTGAAGGATGTAGCCCGGTGTTTGGCGTGGGCGTTCTTGGCTATTGTTTCGACTTCGTTCCCTATGAGGAAAGCTGTCACCCCTTATGACTTCAAGATCTCCCTGCCGGTTGATGAATTTGACGCATTGGTGGAGAGTGGAGGCTATGGCTTTCATGTGATGCAACCAAGGGCGCCTAGTAGAGGCTGTGAACTCGGAGGATATCCATTACATGGAACTTTGCGGGCACCATTTGGGTTTCGTACCGAGTTCGAGTCACTTGTCCCAGAGAATGGGACGAGACGAACCGTCGTAGGCTTTGACGATCAGGGTAGATGGGATCACGCGCCTTTCATTTATGCGGAGGGCCCTCATCATCTTTGAGGGGAAGGACATTTACCGATGATCCATTGTCCACTAATACCCCGAGGAGTGACATGGTGTTGAGCCGAATAGTGATGTACAAAGCTTCGTTGTGTTGGGAGACATCTCTTGGCAAATCTTCATCGCAGAGAAGGTGATCATACTCCCATATAGGTGAGGATCATAGATTTGGTCCTTGTCTCGGGATGGAGAGTCATCAAGCCGGTCACTTCGTGCCTTTTTCTTGCGAGGCGGAGTCTTTGCCGAAGCCCACAGGTTATACTTGATGCCTTTTGTGGCGGTTGCCATCTCCGATCAACATGTTGATTGAGTGGGAGCGCCAGGCATCAAGGCGTCGGTTTTTCTTCATCGGTGTATACTCGGGAGCCTGGACAAAGCGAACCTTGGGCGACCCCGAGGGGTTGGACTTCGTTGCGCGGTACTGCAGTATCCGAAGGTCTCAATTCCGTCGTTGGCAAGGCTTTTACGCTCTTTTATCCCTTTTTGCTTTGGGGAAGGCGGGCGGAGTAGAGTACATAATAATCAAATCCCCGAGATGGCTCCCGAGCGTTCCCACACTTTGTTATCACCGGCCTCGAATCTCTCCTTCAATTTTCTTTGGGAGGAAATTTTCTTTTTCTTAGGAGGACGGTCCTCGTGTATCCAATCCCGATAGTCCCTTTCAAGGCAATCGGGACGATCACAAGTATCCCACCAAATGTGTTCTACGGTGGTGGCGGATTTGGGACCTCGGGTTGAGCGGTCTTTGGAATGACTTTGAGTGGGCCGGTCCGGGGGATCTGGCTGCTTTGGGCTCGTACGGTAGCGAGTGATTGGACTCGCGGGGATAATGAGAGATATTGAGGTCCCGGGGAACGGGCATATGTTTATCCTTCAAGGTAGCCCCGGTCGGTTGGGATATTGTTAAGGTCCCAAAGTGGCGTGTGGCCTCTTCAATCCCGGGCTGGCATTGCGTTACGACGTTCTTCCGGGGATTTGATGGTGACCATATTTCTTTAAGCTTGTTCACGATTTTTCATCACTCGGGTGATATTTGTGGGATCATCACTTTGAGAGGGGACAGCCGACGGTATACCGAACTCTTTCGTCCCCGACTGTTTGGGGGCCGGTTGCCTGTAAGTCGGCGGGCGGGAGTCCGGCGGTGGAAACATAGGAATCTTGGGGTAGCATCTTGATGTATCAGGGACTATTAAGAAGAGGAGGAGAACCTTCTTCTGTCTTTGCGGTAAAGGTGCCATCGGAATTGAGGCGATAGTCAAACCATGACTTGCGACTACCCCCAGCAGGTCATCAATTTGAGCCTCATGTCGAAGTCTCATTTGTTCTACCCTGGATCCAATGCGAGTGCATGCGAGGGATTTTGGAGGACGGAGCAACGTTACCCCCATCATTACCGGCCGATGCGAGACATTACGAAACCGGAGTCGGAACAAATGGCGAAGGCGACGATGCGCTTGACTCTTCCCAACTGATCAAACGGTGACCCGGTGCCGAAACCAAGCTTTGTGCGGAGGCTGGGGGAAAGGACATGAAGGTTCGAGATGTGCAGGAATGGAAGGAGGGTAGGTGTTTGGGCTTTAGGCTCATGCAACATGCGATTATTTGTTCACGTTTACTTAAAACATGTTTTATTAACCTAATCGGTTGGAAAAGATTGCTCTTCTTTTTCGCAAACTACTCGATTCTGGATCGGTGGGCCCCGTCACTACGTCTATAAGCCCTCGTATTCCACTGTATTTCGACTTCCCGGGGTGGACGGCCCGGGCGAGGGTCCTATAGGGCAGCGGGTCCCACCGACCGAAAGAAAAACAATCCTAAAAGTCGGCGGGTAATCGAGTCTTAACGAGCATTCGATGTAAATTACGGACAAGGCGACGTCGAAAGTCAAGATCATGTCCGAGGGCTCGACAAAAGTCGGCATGATTTGGGTGATAAGCGTCCCCGATTGATCTTGACTTGTCGTCGCTTAAGCCGTAATTAGGCATGGAATAGTCATTAATCCTTGATGACTCGGTGTCAATCTTTGGGAGTCAGTGTATAATTTGTGCCGGTCGAACCGAAGTCAAGGCGCCGGTCAATATCTTGGTCAAAGTCTGCGGCGGAAAACCGGCGAGAACTTCGGCCGATTAGGGACCCGAAAGATATTGAGTCGGTATGCCGACAAAGGCTTGAAAGGAAAGGTCTATACACGGACAGGGCATGACACAGACCGGACTAAAAACCAACCGGGTCTCGGACAAAGTGTGTCACGGACAAGTGCATGGTCGACACGAGGCTCCATGGGATGTTTGGGTAGTCTGTGCTCATCCGAGAGGCGTAATAAGACCAAACGGACCGCGACAAGGATTTCCCGGGTTAAGGACGTAGTGTGCGGTGTACGGTCACGTGCGCGTAGTGTGCAAGCGATCTATATTCCTTTTACGAGTAAAATAGAAATTTTTATGTGTCTTAAAAAATATGATGCATGATTTTTTTTTGGAAATTTTCTTCTTCTTTTTTTTTTTGAAAATCCCTTTTTTTTTGAAATTTTTTTTTTTGAAATTTTTAATGAGCACATAAGCACGAAGGCACGAAAATTCCGACAGTTAGGGACGTTATTCCGACAGTCAAAATTTTGACTTTCTCCGAGGCGGCCAAAACAACATGAAAACTGTGCAAAAATCAACACACACACAAAAATGATTTTCAAAGCCGGGACGGAAGCTTGACCCTCAAAAGCTTTTTTTTTTTTTTTTTTTTTTTTTGAAAACGGTGATACCGGTACGTGGGATTGTTAGACCACAATTTATCCCCGACTCGTGTTAGGAGGCGATAACGGGAAATTTAGTGGTTTCCACCAATATACCGAATACCATTTTTTTTTATTAAAAAAGCTTAGTCCCCAGCGGAGTCGCCACTGTGATGATGTGTTGCCTTTTTCGCGGGAAAAATTCGATTTTTGCGTTTCTTTGAAAAAAACCAAATAAAACCGGAAAAAACGGAGTCGCCACGCCATTTTTATTTTAAGGGCCAAAACTTTGAAAAAAGCCCGAGATCAGAGATTTAGGTTCGGAGGTCATGTTACGCGTCGGGAAGGACGTTAGTGTGCACCCGACGCGCCTCGTAAAACGAGTCTTCCAAGCTGAAAATCATTTGTGTGTGTGTGTGTGTGTGTTTTGGCCAAAATAAGTTGAAACTCAGAAAAGTAAAAATTGGGATATCTTTTTAAGACTTTAAACTGATCCCATGATTTTTTGGAAGATTTTTGGGTTGAGATTTGGTACTCAAAAGACCTTTTGAAGTTGAGAGCCATTTCTGCCAGAATGAAAAAGGCAGTGGACCTTTGATTTTGAAAGGGGTTCAAGGGCCTTAAAACTTCATAATCTGGATAAACTCAGAGAATGAAAGTTGTTCTAGACACCTTAAATAAAGTTTGTCCGAAGGAATTTTCCATTTTGGAGAAGATTTGAGGGGTCAAAACCTTCTGGAAACCTCAGATATGAGATCTGGATTCCCAGAAGCTGATGAACTAGCCTCTGAAAGAAAATTTGAAAAGAGGAGTTTTACTCACCCAAAAAATAAAGTAAAAATATGTCTGGAAAGCTCTGGATTTTGGCTACAAAAAGTATTTTGTAGTCAACACCAAATTCCAAGTTCATCTGTGTCCACAAATTAAGACCATGGACTGAGGTCTGAGAAAATTGCTACTGGACAGCAACTTCTCAAGAAAGAAAATATGATTTTAAGGGGGGTTTTGCATCCATGCTTGTCCCCATTTCCCTAGGTTTTGGTTAGTGATCACTAGACATTTTAGTGGTGAATCAACTATACCAAACCATCCTTGGGGTACATTAGGACTAAGCATTTCATTTTGCTTGGGGAGGGGATTTTACCCTTTGAAATCAAGATTTAGTGCTTGAAAAATGGTTTTTTAGGGTTTTGAAAGTGCATTTTTGCAAGTAAGCAAGAAAAGCTTAAAATAATGTTGATCTTTGTAGAAGATCATCCATGGAGATGGTCTTCCATGGTGATCTTCTTAGATCTAGAGAAAGAAGATGAAAGAACTACATTTTGTAGTTTGAAGATGCATGCATGGATGAGATTTAGGGTTAGGAAGAGGAGGGTTTACCAATCTTCCTTGTGTTCTTGAGTGTTTGGCTTGAGTGTATGAGTGTTTAGGGCTTGAATATGAGAGTGAGTGGATGAGTATGAGTTGGGAAAGATTGGAGAGAAAATGGTGACAATTCAAGTGAATTCTCACTGTTTTCTCTCTATATTTCGCCAGAGGTTCGGTGCAATTGTGTTTTTTTCCTCCTTATTTTTGTGACTGGAGGGCTCAATTTATAGCCCTCTGAAAATGCATACTTATCCGCGCGGACAAGGTCAGTAGGCGTGCACTGTTCATTAATTACAGCTCCGGCCTTGGACAGGAAGAATAAAAATTCAAAAAAACCAAATTAACAGCCAGTTTTTGTGTTTCCAGCCTTTCTATTTATGGTTTTATTCTTTTGTTTTGCTTTTTAAGATGCTTTTCTTGGTTTAACTTCATTTGGCAATGCCCATTCTACCCTCCCTTTGTTAGAAAAGTTAGGATTGTTAGGAATGTTAGTAATTGTTATAACTTTCGTTAATTTTATAACGAAAATTCTAACAAGCTCAAATTGGAGCACTTACACTGCCTCGTGTGGTTCCGTACCCACGACTGAAAGTTGTCCAAATATCGCTCTTGCATCCGAGACGATAACTTGGGAAAGGGAGCCATGTCAGAAGGTGAAGAAAACCTTAAGAAAGGAAAAGGAATTCAGCCAGATGAACAAAGCAATGCGCAGTTTTCTCACCAATTGCAAAGCTGAAACTGCAATTTAAAGAATCTGGAAATTCAGTTCTAGTCCGGCGGACTCCTCTGCAGCTTGACTTGGTCAACTCTGCGGCCATTTGCCCTTAAAATTGGAAACATTTCCAAACCATGCCCTGTTTCACTCCTATGAAATCTGCGTGCCCGCCCCGATTTCATTCAACCAATGTCAATATCCCTTCCGCCCGGGCTCGTGCAATGATGCAAATAATTAAAAATTAGTGCATACATGCTTAATTTTTGACCCGTTCAATTTTTAATGCATTTCTCTTTTTATTTATTTTTGATTAACCTATTTGCTTATTTGCCGAAAATAACAGTAAGGTGATCATAGAATAAATATGCGAAATACGAGTTCCGCCCCAGGCGCCTTTTTGCAAATACGGTTCAAATCAAAATTTGTTCCCCGACAAATACATGCATTTTGTCTAAACAAAGCGGTAAAGAAAGAAAGCAGAAAAGGGGACTACTCGAGTCCCGCTCGTCATCCGTACACTCGACGTCTTTGCTCACGCCGCCGGATCCGTCGCAAACAAGAACTCGCCAAACTCCTCCCGGCGGGAATAGGCAAAGGGCCTCCTCGAGTACGCGAACTCGAGGACTCCCCTCTCGCGCCCGGGTGCGCGAAGAAGGAGCTCCAAATCCAGCCGTTCCGCCCGCGAACCGGCCAAACCCCGTGTAAAGTCCTCCCCACCGAGTGTGGGAGCGGGCGAATCTCTCGGCCTAGACGGCCCCCGATCACGGACGTCCACGCTCCTCCGGGAACTGCACCGCATGAACTCCACGAGCCTCCCGGGCGTAGGCGGACCACCCATCCACCACCTCGTGGCGTCATTATACGTACGGCCGGATACTGCGAACCAGGAAAGTCATCAGAAAGCAAGCAGAAAGTACAGATGGAACAATTGCAGAATACTACTATCAAATGCAGAAAATAAAAAAAAAAAGGTGCTCACCGAAGCATTGGGGTCCGCCCTGTATCGTGGTCTCGGCTCAGCCGGAAGCGGGATCACAAGTCGCCTACGCGAACCATCCAGCCCCTCGTACGCTAGCCTAGCTCGCGGGACCGGAAAATCTCGAGAACCTCCGGGGACCTCGCCCTCTGCATCTGTACTGCGGGCTCCTCGGACTCATCCTCAAGAAAACATCATAGGCGGCCCCGCTATGATGTACTCGGTGTAGTACACGCCACAGGTACCCCTCCGGCTCATCAATCGGCATCTCCGGGGGATGCCGCATGTACAAAGGAGGATCCACCGGCACCAAGGGAAGAGACCCGCCTATGCCGACGAGTCACCACTCTCC
Organism: Adenophora triphylla var. japonica; assembly: GCA_022495995.1. Taxonomy (NCBI): domain Eukaryota; kingdom Viridiplantae; phylum Streptophyta; class Magnoliopsida; order Asterales; family Campanulaceae; genus Adenophora; species Adenophora triphylla. The sequence continues at coordinate 354,534 of JAFEMH010001462.1, read as the reverse complement.
CCAAATACATGGCGTCGGGAGCTTCCGCCGCCGTGTAGTCTCGCTGGCAATGCACCGCGACATGATCGAACCTACTCCACCGAGGTCGGTTGGATCCTCTCGAGAGAACTCCCGATTCGGCGCGGAGATATCTCCTCGTATGACACTCGAGTGCCAACTCTCGAAGAGACCGCCCTCTTCGCCTTCTTCGCCAAACCGGCATGGCGGGGAACAGGGACGGTACGGCTCCTTGATGTCCCAAGCACAACGGATTTGAACACCTCGTAGCACCCGGACACCGCCAAGAGAATGGAAAGTTATGTCGGCTACAAAGCGGATACATACGAGTACATAAAAGAGGCAAGGAAGAGAAAAAGAACGTGAACTTACATCCAAGACGGGCGTGGAAGCGGCTAAAGGAGTGCTCCTCTCCCCGCGAGAACCTGCTCCAAAGAATGGTAGAGCTCGGTCGGTCCGGCCTCCCCACGCGAACCCTCACGGCATCCAAGTCTATCGGCGACCCGAGCAAAGGGAAGTGACAAGACGTGTCGAAGTCGGGGAATAAAGTCGGCGACAGCGCAAACCAAAGGAACCCTCGAGCCGGACGCTCCGCGGTCATCCTCAAGGACCCGGCCCGGATAAGCGGCGACACCTTCCTCAAATGATTCTCCATCGGCTCTGCACCGAATGCCTAAGCCCCTGGCATCGGTAATATCAAAACCCCAGCAGCCTGCATAACCGCTCTCCGGGTGTAACCATCAACCCAGCACCGGCGTGTTGCCATAAGTCGGTAACCCGGTGATAGCGGCAAAGTCCGTGGGAGTCACCGTCGCCTCCCCCATCTCGAAATGGAAAGTGTGGGTCGTATCCCACCGATGCTCGCTCAGCGCGACATACATGGACCTACCCCTCGGCGTATCGGCTGTCGCAGCTACGGCGATAAACCCGGCCCAACCCGGAGTCAAGCACCGTTGCCGCGGACTCCTCTCTCCCTCTCGAGCCACGTCTGGGATAATGCCCCACAATGCCTGCACCGCCTCAAAGGCACCTCGACTCTTCTGGTTATGAGTACTAACCGTCCCTGTCCCCTGCAGACAAACAAGACAGAAGCAACGTCAACAGAAATGCACCAACGCATGTCAAAAGGATGCAATGCAGATAAGGTTCTCATTCATTTCCTACGTATATTCAAATCATTTCTTTCGAATTTTTCGAAAATTTCGATCCGTCCCGAATTAAAGCTACTTTAATTTTGGAAAATGCATCTAGACATGGAATTTTGCAACCAAAATTTTTATGTCATCCACCCATAGCGTCAATTGAACTACATCCTAGTAAATTTCGACAAAGGCTCATAGCAAAGTCAAAAGCCCCAATTCGGGCACCAAAATCCCTAAGTTCATTCCTAACAAATTTCTAACATTTAAAGAATGCACATTCTTAAAATTAATGGAATTTGTAGGAAACTTACTTGTCTTTCGATCCCTCCCTTGGAGTTGTGTCTATCCCTCGCCGGATAAAACTCCGCCGGATTCAATGGAAGAGTAGTGGTTCGAATGGTCCGAACCAATCGAGTTCTTTCGTCATCGGTCCTTCCGTGGCGAGCCATTGGTCCTCCTTCACCCTCCATAGCAAATTTCCTTCACAAATTCGAGCAAACCTTGCAACTTGGGTTGGATTTCTCTCCCTCCTCTCTCTCCTTCTCGCCGGAATTTATGAAAGAAAATGGCTTTTCTTTCTCCTGCCTCGGCGCTGATAAGGGCCTTTTCAATTTCAGTAAAAGTCCGGCCGGACTCTTACTGCACCAGGAAAAGATTCCTTCCATTTTGGTCCCTCAACTTTTGGCAATTCCAATTTTACCACTTTTGGCCCCCAAAAGTGTAAAATTTCCCCCAGTTAGACATTTCTAACACCCCATCCCTCGAGGATAAATCAAAGTTAGTTTTCACTAACGCTCGTCTCCAGATGTTAAAATTCCTAATGGTTTTCACCATCAATTACATTCTCAATCGCGACCTTTAACGGTCCGATTTCAAGTCTAAATCGCGACCTTTCACGGTCCGATTTCAATCCTTAACCGCGACCTTTTACGGTCCAATTTCAATCCTTAATCGCGACCTTTCACGGTCCGATTCCAATCCTTAATCGCGACCTTTCACGGTCCGATACCAATCCTCAACCGCGACCTTTCACGGTCCGATTTCAACTCTAAACCGCGACCTTTCACGGTCCGATTCCAACTCTCAATCGCGACCTTTCACGGTCCGATTCCAATCCTAAATCACGACCTTTCACGGTCCGATTTCAATCCTCAATCGCGACCTTTCACGGTCCGATTCCAATCCTTAATCGCGACCTTTCACGGTCCGATTCCAATTCTCAATCGCGACCTTTCACGGTCCGATTTCAATTCTCAATCGCGACCTTTCACGGTCCGATTTCAATCCTCAATCGCGACCTTTCACGGTCCGATTTCAATCCTCAATCGCGACCTTTCACGGTCCGATTTCAATCCTTAATCGCGACCTTTCACGGTCCGATTCCAATCCTCAATCGCGACCTTTCACGGTCCGATTCCAATTCTCAACCGCGACCTTTCACGGTCTGATTTCAAGTCTCAATCGCGACCTTTCACGGTCCGATCCCAATTCTCAATCGCGACCTTTCACGGTCCGATTCCAATTCTCAACCGCGACCTTTCACGGTCCGATTTCAAGTCTCAATCGCGACCTTTCACGCTCCGATTCCAATTCTCAATCGCGACCTTTCACGGTCCGATTTCAATCCTCAATCGCGACCTTTCACGGTCCGATTCCAATTCTCAATGGCGACCTTTCACGGTCCGATTTCAATCCTCAATCGCGACCTTTCACTGTCCAATTCTCAATCGCGACCTTTCACGGTCCGATTTCAACTCTAAATCGCAACCTTTCACGGTCCGATTTCAATCCTCAATCGCGACCTTTCTCGGTCCGATTTCAATCCTCAATCGCAACCTTTCACGGTCCGATTCCAATCCTTAATCGCGACCTTTCACGGTCCGATTCCAATCATCAATCGCGACCTTTCACGGTCCGATTCCAACTCTAAACCGCGACCTTTCACGGTCCGATTTCAATTCTCAATCGCGACCTTTCACGGTCCGATTCCAACTCTAAACCGCGACCTTTCACGGTCCGATTCCAATCCTCAATCGCGACCTTTCACGGTCCGATTCCGATTCTCAATCGCGACCTTTCACGGTCCGATTCCAATTCTCAATCGCGACCTTTCACGGTCCGATTCAATTCTCAATCACGACCTTTCACGGTCCGATCCCAATTCTCAATCGCGACCTTTCACGGTCCGATTCCAATTCTCAATCGCGACCTTCCACGGTCCGATTCCAATTCTCAATGGCGACCTTTCACGGTCCGATTTCAATCCTCAATCGCGACCTTTCACGGTCCGATTTCAAGTCTCAATCGCGACCTTTCACGGTCCGATTTCAATCCTTAATCGCGACCTTTCACGGTCCGATTTCAACTCTCAATCGCGACCTTTCACGGTCCGATTCCAATCCTAAATTGCGACCTTTCACGGTCCGATTTCAATCCTCAATCGCGACCTTTCACGGTCCGATTCCAATCCTTAATCGCGACCTTTCACGGTCCGATTCCAATTCTCAATCGCGACCTTTCACGATCCGATTTCAATCCTCAATTGCGATCTTTCACGGTCCGATTTCAATCCTCAATCGCGACCTTTCACGGTCCGATTCCAATCCTTAATCGCGACCTTTCACGGTCTGATTCCAATCCTCAATCGCGACCTTTCATGGTCCGATTTCAATCCTCAATCGCGACCTTTCACGGTCCGATTCCAATTCTCAATCGCGACCTTTCACGGTCCGATTTCAATTCTCAATCGCGACCTTTCACGGTCCGATTCCAATCCTTAATCGCGACCTTTCACGGTCCGATTCCAATCCTCAATCGCGACCTTTCACGGTCCGATTTCAATCCTCAATCGCGACCTTTCACGGTCCGATTCCAATTCTCAACCGCGACCTTTCACGGTCTGATTTCAAGTGTCAATCGCGACCTTTCACGGTCCGATTCCAATTCTTAATCGCGACCTTTCACGGTCCGATTCCAATTCTCAATCGCGACCTTTCACGGTCCGATTTCAAGTCTCAATCGCGACCTTTCACGGTCCGATTCAATCTCCCATCTCGACCTTTCATGGTCCCATCTCAAACACTCAATCCCTCTTCGGCCATCCTCGTAAGCCCGAACACCTTTTCACTTCAGCAAGTGAACATTCATCTCCCCGCCCCGCGATCGTAAGCCCGATCGTTCCACCTCTGGCAACGCACAGCAAGCCCGAACCCCAAGGCACGAATGCCTTGCAACAATCCCTCTTCGGCCATCCAGGTAAGCCCGAACGCTCATCCCAGCCAGGATAAAACCGGCAACAAAGCAATAAGCCCGGCCACCCCGAGGCACGAACGCCCTCGTCGGCATCGCAACTCCGATTTGAGGCGCCACACGCCCTCGAAGGTTTCGAAGTCCCAGGTTCGAGACGCCTCCCAACGGTCTCCATTCGGGTACAGTACCTCGCGAATGGACTCATCCAGGTTTTAGACGCCTCCTAACGGTCTCGCTCGGTCAAGGTCCCCGTGCGCGGCCCTTGCCCTTTTTCGAACTACGATCGGCTTGATTCCCGCTCGGGATACGTAGGAATCCTTTTCGCTAAGGGTCCGACCAGTGACCGCCAGTCTCCTTCAAGTAAGGCATCCCGATTTGGATCCTTATCTTTTCAACGACCCCACCTCCTTCGGAGGAGACGTCGTGAGGGGCTAGCATGTAAGTACCCAAATCCACGATCGTCCAAATCCGTCGGAAAGTTAACCGAAATCCGTTAAGCGGCGGCCCGCTCCCGGGTGCTTAGGAACTCGTTAAACTCCCCAGTTCTTTGTGCTAACGAGACATCCGGGGCGCCGTGCATCCCGACGTCGAACCGTGCCTTGCACGTGTCATCTCACGTAAAAGTATGGCTTTCCCTAAAAACGCATTTTTCGGCACTTTCCGGGCGTTTCGGACATTTCCGGTTGTTATTTTAAAAAACGGACAAAGCCGGGACCAGGGACAAAATCCCACATGGTGGTGACTCGAGAGGGGCACACGCAGCCATGCCACCTCCCTCTAGTCACCCTTCAATCAAATTCAAAGGGAAAAGACCAAAATACCCCTGATTTGCAAGCCAAGTCAGTAGGACTCACTTTGTGCACATTTTCGAAATTGCCAACAAGTCCTTCAAATTCTCAAAATACCACAAAACCACACGGATTCGAGGGCCAGAGTCCGTCCGGACTCCTACTGCAATTTTCACCTATAAATAGAAGTTGCTGTCAAAGGCAAAGAAGACAGAAAATTGACACCAAAAAATCACCACCCCCACGGCCTAAGCTGTTTTCACCCCTCCCGAGCTCCCGTTCTGTCTCGATTCGCATGAAATCTTCGTATTTCGGTCAAATACGTCCCTTACAACTTCGAAACAACCTTTCGAATCACTTTCCGTGTCCCGTACACACCTCCCGAGCCAAAGGAGTCGACCCTAGCCATAGGTATAACTCCCTCTCTCTAAATCTCCCGTTCCGTCTCGGTTTACGCGCCAGTCGCTATAACCGTTTCGAATGTTGTTATCGAAATGTAGACGCCTCCGTCTAACGGGGTCCAATACGTTTTAGCCCCTCGATCCTCTTCTCTTTCCGTAAGAGAAGTAATCACGGGTTAAAACAGCGTTCCGACCCTGTTCCGTTTACTTTTTATGTCATTTACCATTCCGGATCGATCGATCCGTTGATCGTCATTTACAATTCCGAGCCGTTTGGCCTCGTTGATCGTCATTTACTATTCCGAGCCGTTTGGCCTCGTTGATCGTCATTTACGAATCCGGATCGTTTGATTCCGTTGATACCGCACTTTAAATACTGTCATTTACAAAGTCCGATCCGTTTGGATCGTGATAGTATTTACTTTTCAAAGTCCGAGTCGCAACCCGATTCGTTGATCGCATGTCATTTAATACGCATTTTTCCCGTAAAAATCGTTAACAATGTAATGCCCGGTTCAAAACCGGAGTTCGTCCGTTGAACTCTCTTTCAAAACGCGCGAAATGACGTTCGGCCTCCGAACGCTCATCTTCAAACTCAAAGCCGCCATTTGACACTTAAAATCATTTAATACGCATTTTTCTCGTAAAAATCGTTAACAATGACTCGCACGGTTCAAAATCGACGTTTGCCACGCAAACGCTCATTTCAAACTCAAAATCGACGTTTGCCACGCAAACGCTCCTTTCAAACTCCAAACCGACGTTTGCCACGCAAACGCTCATTTCTGTCTCAAACCGACGTTTGTCATTCAAACGCTCGTCTTTTCAAAAGTCACCTAATCAACGTTTGTCATTCAAACCAAGATTAAGCTTGTCATTCAAGCCCCCATTTCAAAAGACACACACACACACACACACACGATTTCGAGAAAGGTAGAAAGACTCGTCATGCGAGGCGTTTCGGGCGATCTCGTAATACTCTACCCGAAACGTAACTTGACCTCCGAACCTAACAATCTCTGGTACAAAAAAAAGCTTTTTACTCGTTTTTGCTGCCAATAAAAATGATCCCTTTTTTCAAAGCCTTTTCCTAAGTTTTTGCTACCAATAAAACGACACATTTTCACAATAGCCGTTTCTCAACGTTTGGGCTCAAAATACAAAAACCGCGTGGCGACTCCTCATTTTGTTCCTTCCCATGAAGCGAGGTCTCAGACACCAACCCCTCCGCGAAAGACAACCGCCTTTTCCGCGCCCCCCGCCCGCGCGCGAAAAGATCGGGTAATTTCATTTGACCTCTAGATTTTTGGCTGCATCGGACAGCACTATGCAAGAGGTAGATGTGTCTACCCGAGGTCTAAGGAAATCATTCATAGTCTGCGCCGGTGGTACTGCCATCTCGGCTTTCTCTTCCTCTACCTCGGTGGTGGAGGGTTCTGATGCGGTATCAGAATCTGAGAAAAGTGGATTAAAGAGGGGATCGCCCTCAAATACTTCCTCAAGAAGCTTAGTGTTTTTAGCTTTATTAAGTCTATTTATGTTGTCGTTCAATGGCACCAATGTAGGCTTCAAAGAACGACGACCTTGCATTCACTACCTAACCTACTTGTTTACTTGCAACAAGTCCCCGGCAACGGCGCCAAAAACTTGATGGAGGAAAACTCCCTCTTGTAATAAAAACCGAGCAAGTGTACTCACTACCGGTGTAGCAGTATGCAAATGCAGGGGTCGAATCCACAGAGACTCGTTGGTAAACAAGTAAAGTAAACGCAATGAATTTAGTAACCAAAATTTATAGATTTGATTTAGAACTAAGAGCATAAAATAAATAACAAAAACTAACTAAACTAGAAAACAGATTATGAGCAGAGATTCGTAAATTGGATTTCACTTCACCATCATTCTATGCAGAATTTTACTTATAAAACATCAACTCAACTTCTAGAGTTCATTCACTTTGGCTAGGATCGATACGGTTAGGTGGCCGGATTACAACCCTAAATACCCTCTTAATATTGTGAATTCTATTACGGTTCCACAATATGCCAAGAATACATTAAGAACATAAGAATAAAAGAACCTAACTTTGATCAGTTTCTATTACGGCCCCGATTAAATTATTCAATTAATAATGGTCTATGTATAAATCGCCCAAATTAATGGCTCAATAAATACCCAATTATTCAAAGATGAGTTCGTATCTTAACATACATCTCAAATCTAAGAACAAGAAATTAAAATCTATTATTGAACTAGAAGGAATCAAATAGAAAGAATTAAAATATTAATGCATAGAAATCCGGATAAGATCAAAACAATCTACAAATCTAAGAAATTTAGCTACTCATAATTTACAATGATAAAACCTGAAATTCGGAATAATTCTTCTTCTTCAATTGATCCAAGAAAAGCATAAAAACTCCAATGAATATGATATATGTTCTCCTTTTAACGTGGCTGCTGTGGTTATATAAAGAAAATAGGGCAAAAGTCAATGGTCCAAGGCGAGAAAAGACATGAATGCCCCTCAATTGAACTGTGAAAATCGCAGCTGGAGACGGAGGAGCGCGGTCGCAATTGATGTTGGCGCGGCCGCTCTAATGGGTAGACAATTTGGCCGAGACTTGATTTCCCTAGCGCGGCCGCCCTGGTAAAATGGCGTGTCCGCCCTTATTGGCAGCAACTTGGCCGGCGTTTTCTTTCTTATGTACGCGGCCGCCCTTGTTTGCCTTGGCCCAAGCATCCCAGGCCTTGGCCCCAACTGGCCTAGAAGCTGGCCCCAACTCCCCAGCAGTGGCCGGCCATGGACCCCAAATTGCTTGGCCCTGTTTAGTAACAATACATATTCGTTTCGTCCCGCTATCTTGCGGTCGCACTTTGACCACTTTAATGACTTCTTCTGCACTTCGCTCTTTGGGATTTTATTTTTCATTTAATCCCATGAATTTTTATAAATCAAATTCATCCAAAATTTCCATATTTCCAGTTTAGTCCCTGAATTTTCCAATATTTCCCATTTAGTCCTTGAAGCTCATTTATTTCACTATTGTCCTTCTCTGCTCCGCTCCACTTTATTCCTTTTGCACTTTTTAGCCATAAAATACACCTTTAATCAGCTCTATACCCTGTACTCAATAAATACTCACAAACCACATCAAATATACATAAAACTCGGGAATCAAACACAAAGAAAGCCTAAAAGTGCATCATTTGGATGGATAAATACACATCCCTCAGTCGTTGTGGAAAGAATGAATCATACGATGAGATAGACCAAGAAAACAAACAAATTTTAAAAGAATTAGCAAAGCAAGTAGTTCATGGAAAGAATGGCCCCGTTGACAATGAGGAAATGCAAACGGTTAATCTCGGGACAACAGAAGACCCCAGAGAAACAAAGATCATCAGCTTCTTCAAGGGGGAAGAAAGAGAAACCTTAACACAGCTCCTCAGAGAATATGTCGACGTCTTCGCTTGGTCATACAAAGATATGCCTGGGTTAAATCAGTCGATTGTAGAACACAAAATACCGTTGCTACCCAACGCCAAGCCAGTCAAACAAAAACTACGCAGAATCAAGCCCGAATGGTCAATGTAAGTGAAAGAAGAGATCATGAAACTCTTGAACGTAGGGTTTATCAAAGTAATCGAGTATTCGGAATGGCTAGCAAACACGGTACAAGTAGCCAAGTCAAACGGGAAAATACGAGTCTGTGTAGATTTCAGAGACTTGAACAAGGCATCCCCTAAAGATGACTTTCCACTACCAAACATAGACATGTTGGTCGACGCCACAGTAGCATACGAAGTCCGCTCATTCGTCGATGGCTTCGCAGGCTATAACCAAATCCTCATGGCAGAGGAGGATCAGCACAAGACGGCATTCACCACACCTTGGGGGACGTTCTGTTATACAGTCATGCCGTTTGGTCTCAAGAACGCTGGGGCTACTTACCAAAGGGCAGTCACGACACTATCCCATGACATGATCCACAAGGAAATAGAGGTATACGTGGACGACATGATTATCCACTCAAAAGGGACAGACGGTCAGCACTTCAGAGATCTCAAGAAATTCTTCAATCGACTGAGACAACACAAGATGAGGCTCAACCTCGCAAAATGCTCATTCGGAGTGGTCAAAGGGAAAGTCTTAGGGTACATGGTTATTGAGCGGGGCATAGAAGCAGACCCCGCCAAGATAAAGGCCATCATAGATATGCCTCCACCCAGAACACAGAAAGAAGTAAAGGGATTCATGGGCAGACTCCAATACATCAGTCGATTCATCAATCAACTAACTACAATGTGTGATCCTATCTTCTAGCTACTTAAGAAAAATGCACCTCAAGAATGGACCGAGGAATGTCAAGAAGCATTCGAGGAAGTTAAGCACTACTTAACTTCCCCACCCATTCTGGTTCCACCACACAAGGAAAAGCCCTTAAAGCTATTCCTCACGATTATCGACAACGCGCTAGGGGCTATGCTCGCTCAAGAATAGCCTGCTTCACACACAGAGAATGCAATCTACTTTGTCAGCCGCAGATTCCAAGGTAGCGAAATTAACTACTCTCCACTCGACAAATCTTGCGCTGCTTTTGTTTGGGTATCACAAAGACTAAAGCACTATATGGAAGCCTTCCCGGTTCGTCTCATCGCAAGAATGGATCCTCTGAAGTACATCCTAGACAAATCAAATTTGTCTTCGAGACTGGCTAAATGGTACTTCATGCTCGCGGGACATGATATTACTTACATCACTCAGAAATCCGTCAGGGGGAGAGTATTCGCAGATCAGTTGGCCGAATTTCCTTGCGACGAAGTGAAGGGAGAAGACCCGCGATTCCCTGATGAAGACATCATGAGTATAGAAGACGAAAATAAGTGGCAATTATTTTTCGATGGCGTAGCCAACAAGAAAGGATTCGGTATTGGAATGTTGTTAGTAGATCCCAAAGACATCTAAACCCCACTGGCAATACGTCTTGACTTTGTCGCCACCAACAACACTGCAGAATATGAAGCTTGCATAGCGGGGCTTGAGGCAACCCTAGAGCGCAACGTGATTGAACTTGAGGTATTTGGGGATTCCCAGTTAATCATCAATCAGACACTGAAGAAGTGGAGGATACAAGATCCAACCCTTCAAAGATACAATGCCCACCTTCAAGAGTTGGTGCAACAATTTTAGGATATCTCGTTCCACTATCTTCCTAGAGACAAAAATCGTTTTGCCGATGCCTTAGCTACACTCGCCTCCTTGGTCGAAATCCCTGCAAAAAAGGCAGTCAAACCCTTCAAAATAACCCGACACGCAACTCCTGCCTATTGCGCCGTTATAGATCTCCATGACTGCAAAGACAAATGGCCATTCGAATGCACCACCGTTGAGGACTCTGAAAAGAAACCATGGTACCATGACATTTGGCATTTCATCCTAGATGGAACCATCCCGCCTGAAACCGACCAGAAGACTCAGATCGCCCTTAAAAGGCTGGCAGCTAACTACGTCATCATTGTTGACCGCCTATTCAAGAAATACTCCCAAGGAAACCTCCTTTGTGACACCGAAGAAGAGGCCCAAGAAATAATGGACCATGTTCATCAAGGTATATGTGGAACCCACATGAGCGGAAACATGCTCGCCAAAAAGATCATCAGACAAGGGTACTTTTGGCTAACCATGGAAGCCGACTGTACCAGAATGGTCAAGAAATGCCATAAGTGTCAGATACACGCCAACCTTCAGCATGCGACACCTTCCTTACTGTACCCTATGACGTCTCCTTGGTCGTTCTCAATATGGGGCATAGATGTGATTGGAAAGGTCACACCCGCAGGAGCCAATGGACACTGTTTCGTCCTAGTAGCCATCGACTAGTTCACTAAATGGATCGAGGCCGCCTCCTACAAAGTTTTGAATGCCAGAAAGGTAGCAGAATTCATCAAGCACAACATCATCTGCTGATACGGAGTCCCACAAGAGATGATATCCGATAATGGCTTGCACTTCGAGAAAGAAACTGATCGCCTCCTAACAGAGTACAAGATCATAAGGCATAAATCATCTCCTTACAGGCCTCAGACGAATGGAGCAGTTGAAGCCGCAAACAAGACAATCAAAACCATCATCAGAAAAATGGCAATCACTGGGAAAGACTGGCCCGACAAGCTACCCTTCGCACTTTGGGGATACCGCACCTTAGTCCGAACAGCTACAGGGGAGACCCCCTACGCCCTCACATTCAGGATGGAGGCTGTCCTAACGATAGAATTGAAAATACCATCACTAAGAGTTCTCCTAGAAAACCAAGTGAATGAAGTCGACTGGCTAGAAATCAGATACGAAGAGTTAGCCTTGCTAGATGAAAGGAGGCTGAAAGCAGCCGAGCACACTCAAGCTTACCAAAGAAGAATGGCAAGAGCTTTCAACAAAAAGGTCAAGACAAGGAATATCATAGTAGGCGACCTGGTTCTCCGTGAACATCGTCCTGGACCTTTCAACCCGTTAGGCAAGTGGAGACCAAGATGGATAGGACCCTACATCGTGAAGAAGATATTATCTGGGGGAGCCCTTCAGCTGGTGGACTTAGACGGAGATCAGCTACCGAAGCTAGTCAACATGGACAAGCTCAAGAAATACTTCGCGTGACTTGGCTTCTTAAAAGGAAAAATGCTCGCTGGGTTGAAAATCCCGAAGGGGACGGCCTAGGCAAAAATTAGAGCTTGCACAAGAAAAGAAGCCCGCTAGATTGAAAACCCGAAAGGGCAGTCTAGGCAAAATAAAGGGTGTGCGTTAAAAAAAATGGGGGGGTGTAGGCCTTGTCCCGCGCGAGATTACCCCTCGGCCTGAAACCGTAATTTTGTCCTTTTTCTCTCAAACATGAACTACGTTAGACTTGAGCCTCTTATTTGATTGCTGTAAAAGAGGAACGTAGGCAGCCTTCGGGTTCGGTCTAATCAAATAAATAAATAAAATTTTGTCCTTTTATTAATCAAATGCATTTTATTAATAACAAAAGGGAAATCCTAACCACAACGACTAATTTGCTAAGCTAACAATCTTGAAAAAAATAATAAAACTATTGATCTATCAAAGCAATCTATTGGTACTCTTTAAGATCTAGCCTTTCATTGACTTGGTAGGCCGGCAGACATGATCACCACCGTCATCGCGATCTCTCTTGCGTTTTGGGACCTTCGAAGCAGAACATCCCTCGAGGCGAGCGAAAACAGACTCCGAAAGCCTCTTGAAGACATTGAGCCTATCTAAAGCTTGCATCTTTCCGGGCATGCCCTTGCCTCGCCTCTCATACCAATCCCCATCGAGAAAATCCTGGGTTGGATCAGTTCGTACATTAGCAGGATCAGACTGAGCCTCACTCCTCCGCAAAATACTACTAGCTACAAAGGAATCCCCTAATAGTAAAAGCCGCAGATCATCAATCTTCTCCACATTTGGGTGATCGGTATGAAGGAACCAATCCAAGTACTTGTCAGATAAAAAGACGCTTGCATCAAAAGTCCGAAGGTTCGACCAGCGGTCTCGACTAGTTCCTTCACCCCATGCTTGAGCTAGCACCTTCGCAAACTCTACACCGATATAAGACAACTCGCGAGAGGCCCCTTCGAAAAGATAAATGTCCTGCTGCTGGCCAAACTGACGGAGCACCCGCTTGGGAAAATAAAAGGAAGAATCTCGCAAACCCGGGAGAACATCCCTGTCAAAACCCTTGGTGTTGGCAACATACTTGTTCAATCTCCAATAAGGTGGACACCAAATGATATCTGCAGTCACAGTCTTTGCAATCAACTTGGCCCACTGATCCACCGAGAGATCCTTGATCAGCAACTTCCTCGTATGGTATGTGAATGGGGAATACTCCAACGGGGGACCTACCAACTTGAGATGTTCCCTAAGCCAAATAGTCAATAAAAGAGGACTCCCTTGAGTCATGGCACCGGTCTTATGCAACTCGTCAAGACCATGCAAGGTTTCACCCAAGATTAGCGGAATAATGTTCCTAGAACGTTTCCTAGCCTGCAGAACAATTTCCACCAATTGGGAATCAACCAAGCCATCCCTACATGTGAACAAAACATCTCCGAAAAGAGAAAGGGCCAGAAAGTTCCGTTTGTAAGCATGGAAGGCATCATCATCTGAATCTACGCTGAAGCGCTCAGGAAAAGGGGAACAATCTACCCACCTGCGATGAACCAGCTCATAGCAGGTATCAAGGGGGATCCCTAGCAATTGATTCAAAGCCTCTGAATGATTCCTATTATATTTAGGAATAACAATCTCACCAGTCAACGGCATATCCAAGATAATGGCAAACTCCTCAACAGTAGGCACCATCTCATTAAGAGAAAAATTATAGAGATGAACGGAAGGATCCCAAAATCGAGCAGCACCCTACAGAAGATTCCAATCCGGTTGGAGATTCTTCAAGGTGAAAAGGATTCTAAATCCGAATTCTGCTATAAACTTATTGCGAGATCGATTGCGAAATGACCTCACGAAATCTCTTGATGCTTGTTTGAATGCTTCAACTACGTCAGACGGCAAAGAAAAATCATCAACAATCATGGACGTTGGGACGATCTCCTTGGAAGCCATGGATCACAGGGTTGGAAAAAAAGACAAGAATTCGACCCTAACAGATATCTCTAGAGTTTGAAAGGCTGGGATGAGTTATCTGGCCGGACTACGGGATGTTTTTATAGGGAAAACTGACAAAATCCTGTTCGAAGAAGGAAAGGAATTTCACCTGAGTAGCGTGTCTCGCGCGAGATGCCTTGTCCCGCGCGACACATCTCTTCGGCAAATTCAGCAGCAGTCCTGCACAAACAAATAATCTAGCCCCGACTTGACGAAGCAAGTCTCGAAAACTTGCGCATACAGTTCCTAATATGCAGTGCAACACCGAAATCAAGCTCAAAACTGTGACCCAAATGGTCATTTCACTCCAATCACGGAAGTCGAGAAAGTGAAAAAATTAATTAATTAGACCTAGGACTAGGAATTGAGAAAACTTTGTTTTTGTGCTACCTACGTGCTAACAGGTACCAAAAGAAAGAAAAAATTGTCTGGGCCCACACGGCCAATATTTACAAATTCTCAAGAAGTAAATGGAGAGAAAAAGGGGGATCACGCCATCAAGTCACTCGAACCGCCGACACCTCCGCCTTCGCCACCATTGGGGCTGCCGTCCCTCCTCGACCGCTTGGCTCCACAAGTCGGGGTCACCGCAAAGGCTACCATCGAAGCTGCCAAAGCTGCCTTCTGAAATAGCCGCTCAGACAGGTCCGACACCAAGGACATCAATCCCGCCATCCTGCTCGCCCCACGATTGTAATCAGCCGCGGATATGGTAATCTGACAACAAAAAGGATGCTCAGATGAAGTTGGACATATACACATATATGGACGAATACGGGAAATAGTATGAATAGAAACGTACCGAGGAAACATCGGTTGGAAGGCGGTAACCCTCAGGAATATGGTCCGGGATCGGGATGTGGCCCATCATCGGCATACTCCCCATCATATATGTGTAGCATGGAGGACCATAATCCGGCGCGAAAGTGAAATTACCCGGATCCGGCTCGCGCGCGGAGCCCTGACATCTCGCATTTGTCCGCTTCAGGAAGTCGCCCGGATCCGATAGGCAGCGCGTTCGCGCCTTGACATCTGGCTTATTCCGTTTTGCGTGTTGGAGGTGTCTCGCCGTGTTTTTGCTTGTAGAGTCGCCACGCCGTTTTTATTAAGCCCAAAACATTGAAAAAGGGCATCAATTTAAAAATAAACTGTTTTTGTGTGATGAGATTTTGAGTTCGGAGGTCAGATGACTCCTCGGGAAGAGAATATTAGAATCTTAGAGCTCACCCGAGTCGCCTCGTAAAAACGAGTCTTTCGGTACCCTTATATTCTTTAACTGTTTTGTGTGTGTATGTGCTTTTAAAAA
The DNA here is from genome assembly GCA_022495995.1 of Adenophora triphylla var. japonica. NCBI lineage: Eukaryota > Viridiplantae > Streptophyta > Magnoliopsida > Asterales > Campanulaceae > Adenophora > Adenophora triphylla. The sequence continues at coordinate 338,986 of JAFEMH010001462.1, read as the reverse complement.
TGCATGATGTATCGGATGTCTACATTGTACACTGCTTTATTGAAATGTATTGAAATAGTGTAGGAAGGAAGCCTTACCAATGTTGGTTCGTGTCTGTCTTCCGCGGGGGAATAGTGTTTGAAGATGGAATAGTGTTCCGGTACGGACCGGAATTGCTTCGGGATGAGCCGGTTGTCTACGGACAGAGTTTCGGCGTGCGCTGGGATCGCAGGGATCACTCGGGCAGAGGTTCAGCGTGCGTTGGGATCTCGGGGATTACTCGGGCAGAGGTTCTGCGTGCGTTGAGATGGCAGGGATTACTCGGGCAGAGATTCGGCGTGGGTTGGGATCGCCGGTTTGACTCGGAAAGAGCCGGAATGCCTCGGGAAAGACCAAGCAAGGCCTCGGAGTACCACGAGGGGCCTCAGAGTACCTCGAGAGTGCCTTGGGGCAGCGTGGGAGCGCTCGGAGAGGCTTTCGGAGCACCACAAGGAAGATCGGAAGGCCTCGGAATGATCCAAAAGGGGCCGGGAGTGCCTCGAGAGGTCTTAGAGGGGTGCCAGAAGGCTGGGGGGAGAGGAGAGAATAAGGAGATGTATGAAATGAGGGAGGGGGAGTCCTCTATTTATAGTGCCAGATTTTGTGCAAGAAGGTCCGTACGGACCTTCTAGGTAATCCAGAATTTTGGTTTTCCTCGATTTGAGGGAATAAGTGGACTTTAAGAAGATTTAGCCATGATGGTGTCTGGTTGCAAAGAGGTCCGTACGGACCAACCTTGCATGCAATAAGGTCCGTACGGACCAACCATGTAGGTAAGTAATGATGCTTCCCGGGATTTGAGGGAATAAGTTGGACTTTAAGGGGATTCAGTAATCATTGAAGCAAAGAGGTCCGTACGGACCACATATGCTTTTCCAATTTTTGAAAAATTCCTAAAAAGTCCTTTTGTCCCTTTTTATCCCAGAAAGGTCCCTCCCTTGGTTTGGCTGGGGGTTTTGAGAGTTTTTGAGTGTCACGGGTCTTCGAGACTGCATTTGTGAGTCTGCGGTGTTTCCCGTGTGTTCGGAAGAGGGTGATCCAGATTAGGGTACTTACAGAAGCCCCTCGACGACGTCACTTACGGAGAAAGTGGGGTCGTCGATAAGATAAGGGTCCTAATCTGGATCGCATGCTGGGAGAGGAAGTGACCGTGTAGGTCGGTGTGTGAGGACATGGCGGTGTCCTGTCGTGTGACCGTTTAGGTCAGTTGGCTGGACCCTGTGACAGGATTCCTACGTATTCCTAGCGGAAATCAAGCCTGGTTGTAGTTCAGAGGTCAGGAAATTGTGGGTGTGATGGTGCCCTGAAGTTTCGTGTGACCTCCGAGGTCGACTGTGAGGACGTGGTGGCATCCTAGGTGACCGTATAGGTCGATGGTAAGGACGTGGAGGCGTCTTGGGGTGATCGTATAGGTCGATGGTAAGGACATGGAGACGTCCTGGGTGACCGTATAGGTCGATGGTAAGGACATGGAGGTGTCCTGGGTGACCGTATAGGTCGATGGTAAGGACGTGGAGGCGTCCTGGGGTGATCGTATAGGTCGATGGTAAGGATGTGGAGGCGTCCTGGGTGACCGTATAGGTCGATGGTAAGGACGTGGAGGCATCCTGGGTAATCGCATAGGTCAATGGTAAGGACATGGAGGCATCCTGGGTGACCGTATAGGTCGATGGTAAGGATGTGGAGGCGTCCTGGGTGACCGCATAGGTCGATGGTAAGGATGTGGAGGCGTCCTGGGTGACCGCATAGGTCGATGACCGTATAGGTCGATGGTAAGGACGTGGAGGCGTCCTGGGTGACCGCATAGGTCGATGGTAAGGACGTGGAGGCGTCCTGGGTGACCGCATAGGTCGATTGTAAGGACGTGGAGGCGTCCTGGGTGACCGCATAGGTCGATGGTAAGGACGTGGAGGCATCCTGGGTGACCGTATAGGTCAATGGTAAGGACGTGAAAGCGTCCTGGGTGACCGTATAGGTTGATGGTAAGGATGTGGAGGCATCCCGAGTGACCGTATAGGTCGGTGGTAAGGACGTGGAGGCATCCTGGGTGACCGTATAGGTCGATGGTAAGGACGTGGAGGTGTCCTGGGTGACCGTATAGGTCGATGGTAAGGACGTGGAGGCGTCGTGGGTGACCGTATAGGTCGGTGGTAAGGATGTGGAGGCGTCCTGGGTGACCGTATAGATCGATGGTAAGGACGAGGAGGCATCCTGGGTGTGCAATCTTACTAGAAGATGGGTAATCTTACAAGAAGATCGGTTTGTGGTGTAGGAGGACGTGTCCCGTCCTAAGATGATGCGAGGGCATGGTGGTGCCCTAAGGATCTGGTGACCGCCGAGGTTAATTGCAAGGACATGGTGGTGTCCTGAGATGGAAATTTTACGATTTTCCGAATCGGGTGGTTTAAAGCCTTCCGGGCTGGAGGTATGTCACGTAGGAGGACTTGATTCGTCTTCTGACTGCGGGTGTGTCATGTATGAGGACTTGATTCGTTTTCTGACTGCGGGTGTGTCATGTATGAGGACTTGATTTGTCTTCTGACTGCGGGTGGTGGAGGCGTGACTGCCTTGTGCTTTGATTGAGAGAGGTATGAATGTCCCGCGTTTATTTGCTGGGGGAAGGTTGGAATTACGATGACTGTCGGTGTTCATCTGCTGGGGATATGTGGCCTTGTAGGGGCTTTTTCTGCTGAGAAGGTGACTTCGGGCTTACTTTGATGGCCGGTGGTTAATTCACCGTTTGGCATTTTGGAGGCATTTTGCGCCTTGAGATTTGTGCTCGGAGGTGCTGGCTCCTTTTTCTCTTGCTTTACCGTTTAGTGGGCGAGGTCCGGGCTTAAGATGACGGCCGGTGGTTGCGTTGCCGTTTAGTGGGCGAAATCCGGGCTTACGATGACGGCCGGTTGTTGTGTTGCCGTTTAGTGGGCGAAATCCGGGCTTACGATAACGGCCGATTGTTGCGTTGCCGTTTAGTGGGCGAAATCCGAGCTTACGATGACGGTCGATGTTTGCGTTGCCGTTTAGTGGGCGAAATTCGGGCTTACGATGACGGCCGGTGGTTGTGTTGCCGTTTAGTGGGCGAAATCCGGGCTTACGTTGACGGCCGGGGTGGGTGTTACCGTTTAGTGGGCGAAATCAGGGCTTACGATGACGGCCGGTGGTTGCGTTGCCATTTAGTGGGCAAAATTTGGGCTTACACTGACGGTCGGTGGTTGTGTTGCCGTTTAGTGGGCGAAATCCGGGCTTGCGTTGACGGCCGGGGTGGGTGTTGCCGTTTAGTGGGCAAAATCCGGGCTTACGATGACGGCCGGTGGTTGCGTTGCCGTTTAGTGGGCGAAATCCGGGCTTACACTGACGGCCGGTGGTTGCGTTGCCGTTTAGTGGGCGAAATCCGGGCTTACGATGATGGCCGGTGGTTGTGTTGCCGTTTAGTGGGCGAAATTCGGCCTTACGATGACGGCCGGTTGTTGCGTTGCCGTTTAGTGGGTGAAATTCGGGCTTACGATGACGGCCGGTGTTGGTTTTGTTGGGTTGAGGACCAAACTGCATTGAATCTGCTGAAATAGGCCTTTGGACAGCCAGGGGCAAAGATTATAAGGGCAAAGAAGTAATTTGTCCACGGGTTGCAAGAAGGTCCGTACGGATCTTCTCCTTCTGCAAAGAGGTCCGTACGGACCAATGCTGATTTTTACAGTTCCCAGGTTTTGACCAGCTTCAGACCCGAGGCTTTTCCCATTTCTTCTTCTTCCAGTTCGTGAACCAGCGAGAGAGAGGGAGAGAAAACTCCATTTTTGCACCAAAATCCTTAGAAAATCCTCCATTTTTTAGCTTGAATTGCTTGTAATGGCGGAAGGATCAAGGAGAGGACGTCGTCAACGGAGCCAAGAGGCGATCGAGCAAAGGACGGAGCTTTAAAGGAATTGCATCTCCTTCGTGCCTTCTTCGAAGAACCCAGATGTGTTGTACCTGAATCCGGAGGTGCATAATCGGTGAGCTAGGAACGTCGGGGAGGTAAGAAATCAATTTCGTCTTGATTCCTTGCTTGAATTGTTGAATGCTAGAACTAGGTTGTAGTTTTCGCATATTTGGGGCTTTTGTTGTTTGCCATGCTTTTTTGTGAAATTTGCGATGAATTGTTGAAATTGAGCATGTAAAAATTGTGGGTATGTGATTTTTGTGCAGAAATGTGTAGATTAGCTCTTATTTGTAAAAATAAAGTGCCTCTCTATGAAATGCATGCTTTGGTGTTTTGTACCTTATGCTATTTCTGTATGTACATTGTGAGAAAATTGCCATGTAGGGACAAATTTTGTGAAAAATGTGACATGTGCCGTGTTTTGTGACGGGTTTTGTCTAAAAGTATGTGCCGTGTAGGGACGGACTTTTCTTTTGAAAACTGTATATGGTATTATGTGCCGTGTTTTTGGTGACGGAATCTGTGGGGAATTTATGTGCAATATGAGCCGTGTTTTGTGACGGGTCTTTTGAAAATGTGTCGTGTAGGGCTTAATCCCTCTATTGAGAAAATTTGTGCAGTGTGTGCCGTGTTTTGTGACGGACTGCATGGGGAAAATAATGTGCAATGCATGCCGTGTTTTGTGACGGGCTTTTTTTTTTTATTTTTTATGCTTTGGTATTAAGTACTGTGACTGACGTACCTTTGCTATGTTTACCTGCAGGATGAGGGGCTTTTATCTGGGAAAGCCAAAAAGATGAAGTCTCGGGGGGTCGCTCGAGGCAGTAGTGGAGTTGTGGCAGCAGTTGCCGGACATCTCTATGGGGGGCAGGCCGAGCCCTAAGAGGTTGGTGTATGCTTCCGGCTTGGGCGTGTTCGTGGAGAACCTGGCCGAGATTTCTGATACGAGGAAGAACAAGAGCATTTTCCTGGGCTTGTCTGAGTATTGGTGGGATACCACCCACACCTTCCATTTGAGCTGGGGCGAGGTGACGGTGACTCCCACCGATTTTGCTGCTATCACCGGGCTTTCCTTCAAAGGAGGGCCAGTGCGGTGGAGGGACAGGATATCCGAGGAGGTGCTGGCTGAGCTATTGGGCTTCGCACCTCTTCCTCGCAGGGGCCTGGGCATGCTGTACAGCGATGTGGAGATGCGGATTACGGCCAGTATTGGGGCCTATTGCTGTGGTACCGGCCTGGTGACGGCGGAGCAATTGGCACGCTCCTTCCTGTGGTTTGCCCTTTCCGAGACTCTGTTCTCGAATCACGCGACTACGGCTCCCTTTGCTCTACTGGAGAGTTTGATTGACTTGGAGAGGGTCTGTGATATAGCTTGGGGCGAGGCGGGCCTGGCCGAGCTTTACTTCTCTTTGGACCGGTTGAGACGAGGCGTGGCCAGTTCTTTGGGCTGCTTTGATTTTGCTTTGGAGGTATGAGTTTATTGTTGTTTTTGATTTAGCAATTTGTCATTTCTCTGTTTTCCTTTTGCACTGAGCCTTTTCTGCTTTTGTCGCAGGTGTGGTTCTATGAGATCTTCCGGTGCTTCCCGTGGGATCGAGAGGCTGAGGCCATAGCGGCCTATCCTGCTATGTTGGGCTGGGCCCGTCCGGCGAGGAGGAGGAGGACCAGTAGGGGGAAGCTTACCATTACCTATGGGGAGGTGCAGGAGCATCTGGGGAGAGATAGCCCGGTGGAGTTTGCTCTGTACCCCTGGGCTCGGTATGGGGCTGACGAGTTTGAGGGTGCTCCCGTGGTGACGGCGCAGAGAAAGATGCTGCGGGGCCTGACCTGCGATGTCATGTACTTGGGAGAGAGGGTCTTCTGGCAGCATGGCCCGGGTATGCTTCCCTTGGCTCCGAGGGACCCGCCTTTCGGGATGATGGATTCCCGGGATATGGACGTGCTGGAGTTTGAGAGGTATCTGGCCGGCGTGAGTGCCGATGAGTTTGTTTTGTTTGGAGAGGAGTATGAGTCCTTCGTTAGGAGGAAGTTGAGGATGCCACATGTGTTGGCGAGGGAGAGGGAGGATGGCCCGCAAGGTCCCCCAGAAGTTCCGGTGCCTGGGCCAAATTTTGCATATATACGGGGCGACTCGTCGAGGCGTAGGGTGTCAGTACCCGTGCCTGAGCTGGCTCCTGCTGCTTATCGGGTTGACCAGGATGCGCCGGTGAGTGTGCTTACTCTTTTCCATTTTGGCATCTTTTCTGTATTTTTCTCTTTTGTTGAGTATGACTGTATTTCTTTAGCTGAGCGTTTCTTTGGCTGCTTGCTTGTGCAGGTCCCGGGGAGAGCCTTCGACACGCTGACCCGCCGTTATGTGGCGATGAGGTCCTTTGCGAAGAAGTTGGCGGGGAAGCTGTCTTGCCGGTCTTCGCGGCGTGTGCCGGCGTACGAGCCGATGCCTTCGAGGCATTCTGTGGATGTTCCTCCGCCGAGGGTTGAGCCAGAGCCGCAGCAGGAGGGACCCTCTCGGGGGCGACATAGCATGGATGCCGGGACGTCTACGAAAGTCCAGAGGCAGCCGGTCTTTCACCAGTTCTGGCCTTCGCAGGAGGCACCGGGAGAGAGTTCGTCAGAGCCTGCCTTCTTCGATCCTTTTGCCGGGTTTGACCCTTCCGAGTATCTTGAGTACCTACCCCAGGAGGGGGTTCAGTATTCTGACGACGAGGGTGTGGCTGGCGAGTTTGCCGGGGTGCCCGACTTCTCGCTTGAGGATGTTGGTGATGATGATGATGCTGAAGAGTCGGATTAGGGCTCATTTGCTTTCCCTCTTTCCATATCTTCTTTTTTTTTAGCAACAGACATTATATGTACCTGTAATAAAACATTCGCATTTGCATCGCAAAGTATTTTATTCTAAGATGTAATGTCGTCTTTTGTGATTCCCGGGAGTTGTCCTAGGAATTGTTGCTATTTTATTATTTGTGCATGCCACGTGAGCTGGGAGTGCGTCTGTGGGTAGTATATGCTTGCCGGAAATGGCTTTGGTCAGAGTTTGGGCAGTTTGGAGCAAGGTCCTGCTGGGAACAGTGGTTGTTGGCCTGTTTGCTGGGAAAGTGGGGCCATGATGCAACAAGGTCCGTACGGACCAACTTGGGGTGCAAAGAGGTCCGTACGGATCACCTTTGCTTTTGGGAAGGGATAAAGGCTTTCCGGATGTCTGGACTTTCCCCACTCCCCATTTGCAGCCATTTTCGATCTTTCTTCCCCATTTTCTCTAGGAACCTCCATTTTTGCTATGGATTCTTCATACGTTCCAAGAATTTTGCCAAGGCTTTCGCAGGAGCGGCAAGCACACTTCCTTGAGCGGCTGAAAATGTGGATGCGACACCGTATGAGGCATCAGAGGCGGGCTTTTGAGGTAAGGTTTCGACTTTGCTCGGTTTGGTCCCTTAAGGAGTTGGTTCCTGATTGGGAATTGTTGCGGGCTGCCGCGAAGTTCTGGGATGTTAGGAGGCATGTGTATTGCTTCTCCTACAATGAGGTAGTGCCCACCTTTGAGGATTTTAGGGCTTTGATTGGAGGACCTGAGGTGGAGGCCATCTCAGTTCCTTTGATTGGTGGTGCTGCCTTGAGCGTGAAGCTTGCAGACTTTCTTCGGACTTTGTTGGGAGAAGTGCAGGGCATGATCCTTGATTCGGGTCATATTGACATTTCTGCGCTGCCGGAGCGGTTTATGATTGATGATGAGAGTGATGTCTCGTGGGATGCGTTTGCCTTGTGCGTGATAGCGACGCTCTTCATGGTCAGCTCCCTCGGGGTTTGCGATGGCGCTTTGCTAGATGTGGTTGGGCACTGCAGAGCTGGAGAGGATATTGTCCCGTTGGTGCTGGGGGAGACTCTTCATGGTATTGACCGTCTGGCGACTGGGGATCGGTTCATGAGAGGGCGAAGCCCTGCTTTGCTCTCCTTGTGGCTGCGAGAGAGACTTCAGGCCATGCCCGAGGCTCCGACGTCGTTTAGCCCGTAGTCATTTGCTCGGCGACCTCTTGTGTTGGATATGGATCAGTCCGCCTGGGAGAGATGGATGGCACGGCTTGGTACGCATCAGATCCGTTGGTGGGTTCCGCACTGGGGGATTGAGACTAGGAGGGCCTTTCGGGAAGGGTCCTATGTTGTCGAGTTCCAGGTTTGTCTTGGTCCTCCTTCTATATTCCGTCGCTTGTTTCCGGCGGCTTGGGATGAAGCAGAGCCTTTGTTGGCCAGGATGACCTTGCTCTGCTGCGGAGGTAGCTCCTCTTTGTATGGCGGCTCAGGTGCTCTTTTGTATTTTACGAGGGTATGGAAGTATTCCGCTTTCCTTCCTGTGGTGCTCCTTAGACGTCGGGAGAGTGTCGTATTGACAACCCAGTACTTGGCCTGGTATGAGCAGCGTGTTGGGCAGTCCCAAGTGGTTTTGGGAAGCAGGCGTGGAGCAATTCTGGGGCCCAATTGCCGTAGTAGCTATTGCCTTAGGAGTGCCGAAGCCTGGTCTGACCCTCAGGATGTCACGGGAGACACTTTGTTTGACTACGAGACTAGAGTTGACCGACTGACGGGGAGAGGTCCCCTTTTGCAGACTCGCAGGGAGGAGATCTGAGCCGAAGCAGGGGCGAATGAAGCCCTGGGAGCTGCTGGATTGTTTGACTCTACGGGGAGGACCCCTAATCTCAGACTGAGAGACGCAGAGCTGGCTCGCGTGGAGAGAAAGAAGACTCGCCGGAGACGAGGGAAGAAAGGGAAGAATGGCGAGGGGACAAGCGCAGATGGCGCGGAATGACCTCCTAGGTATCCATTCATTGCATTGCAAACACATTATTTGTTAAATGTATTAGCTGTCTTTTAGCATGTTGTGAACTTGAGAGTAGACCGTGCTTGAACTCATCAAGAAATGTTGTAATCGTTAGTGATTTGTGATTCACTTTTAAAGCTTTGTCGAGACGCAAGATCTCTTGTTCGCTTTTGTTTCTTTCGTGAACCTTGGCGGCGTCCATCTTTGGACCTTTCAGTTGCATTTGCGGACTGAAGTAGCCTGGGCCTTGACGGCAATCCCTTTTGCTTGGGCTTTGTGTTTGGATGGGTGGTTGGATCATCCCTTAACAAGTCGTTTTGACGGTCTTTTCCGTGACTTCCTTGCCTCTTGTTTGTCGGCGCTGGGTCCTTGACCTCTTTTTTTTTTTTTGTAGCTTCTGTTTGAGCTCTCTTTTTTTTAAGCTTCTGCTTGAGCTCTCTTTTTTTTTTTGAGATACTTTGCTCGAGCTCTTTTTTTTTTTTTTGAAGCGCGTGAGGGCGAAGGCAAGCCCCTGCTTGGAAGCAGACATGGGTCAGTCGTTTGACGCTGAGTGACCTTTAGATGTCCTTTGATGTTGCCACCGTTGTTTGACTTGGTCAAGGTGATGGTGGGGGCATGCTCCTGGAAAGTGTGTAGTTTGATGGAGGTCTTGATTGACATTCAAACTTTTGACTTTTTGTGTGTTTTTAGACCGGACCAATTAAGGTTGCCTACGTTCCCCCGGACTAGAGGGCTCAGGTCTGCGTAGTTCGACACTACATGGAGTGCCAAGAGATGCACAGTTATTCTTCTTTAGGCGAAGTATCTGCGGAGTTTGCTTCCGTTGACTGGATTCATGAAGGGATTGCCGTCTAGGTCTGTCAGCTTCATGGCACCTCCGGAGAAGATCTTTTGAACCACGAAAGGGCCGATCCATGTTGGTTCCCATTTTCCTAGTGGGTTGGTTCGAGTGGGAGGCTTTTCTTTGAGTACCAGGTTGCCTTCCCTGATGTCTCGGGACTTGACTTTCTTGTCGAAAGCTCTGGCCATCCTGCTTTGGTAGGCTCGGACGTGTTTCATGGCCTTTAGTCGTCGCTCGTCTAGCAGAGCCAATTCGTCGTGTCGGCTTCGGAGCCTTTCGACTTCGTTGATTTCATTTTCCAGCATCACTCGGAGCGAGGGAATTTCCAATTCAATGGGAAGTATTGCTTCCATCCCGTATGTCAAGGCAAATGGGGTTTCTCCCGTGGCTGTTCTGACTGATGTTCGCTAGCCCCAAAGTGCAAGGTGCAGCTTCTCGGGCCAATCTCGTCCTCGGGTGGTCATTTTTCAGATGATCCGTTCGAGAGTCTTGTTTGCTACTTCTACAGCGCCATTTGTTTGTGGTCGGTAGGGAGAAGACTTGTGGCGTGTGATCTTGAATTCGGCCAGCAGTCTGTCGCATTCCCCTTCAAAGTGTGAGCCGTTTTCTGATACGACCTCGTTCGGGATGCCGTATCGGCAGATGATGTTTTCCTTGAGGAAATGCGCGACGTTCTTGGAGGTGAGCACCTTGTAGGACTTGGCTTCGACTCATTTGGTGAAGTAGTCGATGGCTACCAAGACGAACTCGTGGCCGTTGCTGCCTGGCGGAGCAATTTTCCCAATGACGTCAATTCCCCATGTGGTGAAGGGCCAGGGTGTAGTCATGCAGTAGAGATCGTGAGGAGGTAGATGATTGAGGTTGGAGAACCGTTGACACTTGTCGCAGCTTCGGACAAAGTGGATGCAGTCTTGTGAATGTGTGCCCAAATTTGTTGGATTCACGCGAGTTTGAAGATATCCGAGTTATTTGAAAAACGGAGTCGCCACGCCATTTTGATTACCTCAAAACTTTGAAAAAAAGGTTTTTACTTGGGTTCGGAGGTTAAGTTACCCCTTGGGAAGAACGTTTGGCGTTTACCCAAAGTGCCTTGCCGGAGCAAGTCTCCCAAGATTTCAGTAATCGTGCTTGCTTGCGTGCTTTCTTGTGTGCATGTGTTTGAGAAAAAAGGGGGGGAATGTCCCAAGTTGTCTTTCGGACGTACAAACCATTTGTTGGTTGTCGCTCGGGATTCCTTGGAATTTTATGTATTTGGGATTATGATCCCGTCCTCATCTTATGACTTGTGATCATCGCATTTTAACCTCGGGACCCTCGGGACTTGCGTGATCGAGAGAATGACTCTCTTTTGGTCAAAGATGAGGTTCTTTAGAAAAGGAGGGTCCTTAGCCCATCAATCCTACGCTTTAAGACGGTCGAGCTCGTATAGAGGCTTCATACTCTTTCTTAAGCGATAATCGGAGATATAGGGTTCAAGGTTATCCCTTTCCAAAGAAATCGTGAACCTTTAATGGAAGGAACGATGTAAAGATAGGATCTTTTACACCGGTCCGTTCCAAGGTTGGGGAAAGGGAAATGCATGATGAAAAATGACTCTTTAATGAAAAGATGACATTTTTGGTTTTAGCAAATGATGCTTTTTGATTGAAAGAAATGATCTTTATGCAAGTGATGCGTAAAGATAGGATTTTTATGCAAATGATGCATTGGAAAAGGTTTTTGAATGCAAAGGATGCATTTTTATTGAAAAGATTGGATTTTTATGTGCAAATGATGCATAAAAATGACATTTTTATTTGAAAATGGGGGTTTTAGGTGCAAAGGATGCACCTTTATGAAAAAGACTACATTTTTATGACAAATGAGGTCTTAATGCATGCAAAAGGGAAAGGGGGTGATAAAGATGTGATCTTTATGAATAAATGCCAAGTCCCAAGCAAGATATATGAATGCAATGAGCAAGTATATCAATTAAAAGCAAGGTTAGGGCGTGCGAGGTTACCAATTGCTTCCTTTGCTTCTTCGAACGGAGCTAGGAGGAGAGGTTGGTCTTGGGTCTTCAAGGAGGAGGGAGGTAGCTTCTTGGCCTTCCTTCTTCACCTTCTTGAGCTTGCACCAATATTCTTCACGTCTTGGGAGTGTTTATAAGTGTATTGTGTATTTTGTGCCTCTATTGTGTGTGTTGAAATGGGTAGAGGAGGCCTCTATTTATAGGTAATCTGGATAAGGTGAATGAAGCCGTGCGGCTAAGAGCAGCAAGCTAATGCAGCCGTGCGGGCTTATCCTGAATGACTCAGCATTCTAGAACCATGCAAGGTGGCAAATTCTAGAATCCTCCTTCCTAATTAAGAAAAACGTGTTTCTTAATTAGGAAGGATCCCCTTCAGCCCTTATTTAATAAAAAACAGTTCTGGAATGTTTCCGGAACGTTGGGAAGGTCTGGGGAATTACCGGAAAGCTTACCGAAATTGTCGGGAAAAATTAACCGGAAGGCATGAGCCAGATTTGGGTACTTACAGAAGCCCCTCGGCAACGTCACTTGCAAGGCAAGTGGGGTTGTCGATAGAAAAGGATCCGATCTGGCGAATGCCGAGACGGATTAGATGACCGAGACGGTCGAGTGGGTGAACCTTTTGGAAGGCTACCTACGTATCCGGAGGAATCAAGCCAGAGTCGTAGTTCGGAATAAGATCCGGCGAGGAAGGGAGAAGAGAAAGCGGTCTCTTCTTTGGGGAAAATAGAAAATGACCTAGGAGGTCAAGCAATTGATCCTGCGGGGATATGCTAGAAGTGACCAAGGTGGTCTCTATGAGGGATTACTTCATCACCGAGGAGCGACGAAGGAACAGGGTGGCCAACGAAGTGGTCGGATGGCTGGACCTTTTATAAAAGGCTACCTACGTATCCGGAGGAATCAAGCCTTGATCGTAGTTCAAGCATCACTAGATAGTTAGGAACGATGTCTAGGATTCTTGAGATTTTGACAATTAATGGAGGTTTGTCACGATTGACAATTCTTGGAGGATGTCACACGATTGACAATTCTTGGAGGATGTCACCTAATTGAAACTAGATCTTACGTCACTATCGAGTGGATAGAGGTAGCTAGAGTTTGATGAACTTGAGCATACGTCTCAATCTCTTTCGAATCGGAGATATGGGTTGCTAAAGTTTGAAAAACTTGAGCATACGTCTCAATCTCTTTCGAATCGAGAGATATGGGTTGCCAAAGCTAGAATGATTTAAGCATACGTCTCAATCTCTTTCGAATCGGAGATATGGGTTGCCAATGACTTGAGCATACGTCTCAATCTCTTTCGAATCGAGAGATATGGGTTGCCAATGACTTGAGCATACGTCTCAATCTCTTTCGAATCGAGAGATATGGGTTGCCAAAGTTTGAATGACTTAAGCATACGTCACTATTCATGCAGAGGTAGCTTAAGTTAAGAAGAACTCGACAATTCGGAGGTTGTCACCTAACGTTATCCCGTTATAACGAAATTAACGGAGGTGACTGGGAATAGAGCTTGATTGCTTAGGAGATAAGGGATATCTTCGAAGAGGGTGTTATCTCGGTTAGAGGATAACGAGGATTGGAGGCCCAAGTGGAAAGTCCAAGGGCAAAATTGTAATTTTGCTCGAGTGAAAGAGGCCGCCGGCATGAGAGGAATGAAAAAGAAGCCGTACGGCTGGAAACCTGATTTTACTGATTATTTAAAACAGATTTGAACGGGCTATTGGGCATTGTTGCCGCCCATTCGCCGAGAGAGAGAGAGAGAGAGAGAGAGAAGAACGAATTTCGAAATTCTTTGAATTCCCTTGCTTCCCTTGATTTGAGATGGATCCGGCACCAAGACAAGCAAGGAGGAATGTCTCCGCGGCCGCTCAAAGGAAGAGGAAGGAGCTTGTCCGGACGGATAGGAGGTATGACTTTCTCACTCCTCCATCGGAGCTCTATCCGGGAAGGAGGGAGCACAAATCGACGAACCCGCGATCGGTTGGGGTAAGCGTTCTTATTTGGCTCAAATCCGATGATTTTGCTTGATTTTTGAATAATTTAGGGCTTAACCCGAACTTAGGAATTTTCTAGGATTTTCTTAGGATTTTTGAATGATTTTGAGATGCATGAACAACCTATGAGGCTAAGAATATGCATGTGCAATTTATTTGATGAAAATTATGAGAATGACTCACTTTTTTCTCGCAAATGAAGTAAGAATGAGAATTGTCTAAATATGAGACGGAGTTCTTGCCTTGTGCTAGAACTAGGTCAAAATTCTGATTTTCAATGAGAAAACATGATTTTGGAAGATGAAAATGATTCATGCATGCCATTTTATTTGAAAAAATAATGCTTATGTGCAAAGAATTGTGAAAATTATGATTTTGTGCCTTAGGAAAGCAACGTGCTTAAAATGACGTGTTTCAAATGATGAAAGTCACGTTTTTGATGCAAAAGATGCTAAAAAGACTTGTATGAATGCTTTTCTTTTGAAAAAATATGTGCACTTTTGTGACTATATGCATGCTTTTGAAATGAGATGAAGGACTGACACTTCTTTTTGATGTGCTTGTCTACCGGAGAACAAGTCTAGGGGACCATACGAGATAGCGGTGAATCTTTGGCGAGAGGATGCCGGATTTTGAGAAGAATGGGGTGAACCCTAAAGAGTTGGTGAGGGCTACCCCGGTGCAGGGAGCGTTTGTGGAGGCCGTCGGCATGGGAATTCACATCACCTCAAAGAGCAAGGGCCTGGTTCGGGCTCTTTCGAGTTTTGGTGGGACTCTACTCATAGTTTCCACTGAGCTGGGAGAGCTTGCTGTGACTCCTGCCGACTTTACGACGGTGCGGCTGCGGTTCACCGGGAGGCCCGTGACTTGGAGAGACCACATTACGGTGAGGAGTTCCGAGCTTTGGTTGGATTTGAGCTGATTCCCAAGGGATTGGGTATGGAGACGAGGAATGTCGAGGTGGCGATCCCGAAGCGCATGCGGGACTTTCTTGGTAGTGACGTGGCCGCCCACGGTGGTTAGAGCTTTCGTGTGGTTGATCTTTGTCGGTCACTATCTTTGCTAATGCAGGACGCTAGCCATGACTTGCCTCCTTGACTCTTTGGTTGATGTGGATGGGATAGGGACGGTCTCTTGGGGAGAGGCCGGATTAGGTGAGGATTATACTTCTCTCTGGACATGTACGGTCGAAACAAAGCTGCTTCTATGGGTGCTTTTCATTTGCCCTTGAGGTAGCCTCTCTTTCTCTTCTCTTTTCTCTTTTCTGTCCTGACACTTCTTATGAGAAAAATGACCTTTTTGATGTTTTTGAACATGCGAGCTGGTTTTGCGAGGTGATCGGGTTCTTTCCTTGGAACCGACAGAGTGATATCACCATTTTCCCTGCGATGGTTCGCTGGAGGAGATGTGAGGGATAGGTTCACGGGAAGACCCGGATCACTTTCGACTACAAGATGGTGGCTTGTGCTCAATAAGGATGGACCGGATGGAGTGGACTTCTACCCTGGGGCGAGGTATCAGGAGATTTTGCTTGGGAGATGCTATTGAGGTGACAAGGCAGAGGAGGTGGCTCAGCTGGGCTGACTTGCGACATCATATTCAGGGGACCGTTTCTCGAGCGGCATGGTCATGTCCCTCCATTGGACGCCATTACTCCACACGATCCTCCGGCCACGGATCTTTGCGGCCCGAGGGGCGCGGGCGGATGAGATTGAGAGGTACCGAGGAGGTATAGGCTGCGGAGGAGTATTTTGACATGGGTACCCCCTAGCTGTGTTTGTGGAGGCGCGCTGAGGATGCCACGAGAAGGGCGACGAAGGCGGCGGTCACTCGGGGATATGGGGAGGATGAGCCTCTTGACCCGCCTATCCCTCATGCACACCTCTCATACGTCGTACACGGAGTACCGAGGAGGATGAGGATTCTGTCCACGACACGAGGGAGCCCCGGTATACCTGCCACTGATAGCCTTGTGAGTATACTCTTAGGGTCTTATTCCCTTTTTAGCTTTCAGGATTTTGTTTTTTTGCAATTTCTACGAGATTTTTCGAGATTTTCTGAGATTTTCTTTTCTTTTCTCGGGTTCCGGCTCGCACCTATGACAGGGTTGGTCGGGCGAACAGGGGCTGGAAAGACGTGTGCGATCCTTGGTCAAGAAGGCGCTGCGCTACTAAAGCGTCAACAAGCGTGCGGAGCACTGTGCGCAAAAGGAGGCATGTCGGGGCGCGAATCCTCTTCCTCGGCTTCGGAGTACTCATCCCGGTGCCGGGGCTCGGGGCGAGGTCCTAATGCTGATATCTTGGAGCAGTGGCGGAGTACGAGCACGACAACATCCCTCTTTCCGATGCGAGCCACCGGGAGGACGTGATGAGAGAGCCTAGCGTCTATGGCTGAGCGGTGATGAGGAAGAAGAAGAATCCCCACGAGGCCTAGGGGGTCTCTAGAGTAGATTTGGAACAAAACAAACAATGAACACTTTTTTATGCACAACTTGTTTATTTTTTGCTTTATTTTGACGCCGGTGGGGCGAAGACATTGTATTTACGCTTTATTTACTTTTCTAATTTATGCTTTTTCAATTTGCATATTATGAGCCTCGGGGCGACTTTTTTTTGCTTGGAATTGGGGCTGAAACTGGGCCAAAATAATATATAATGATATAAAACTGCTTGGGTGGCTTCCGGACATGTTTTTGTACAGGTTTTGGTTGAGAAAGTGGGGTGAAAACTCCCTTGGGCAGCAACTTTGGTTGCTGCAGATTTGCAATTTGCATCAGGCAAATGAAGCCGTGCGGCATGGCCTTGAGGGCAAAAGAAGCCGTGCGGCTCACGGTTGCATCTGGATTTGGTCATTTTTGAATAAAACCAAAGCTTGGCCATTTCATTTTATTTTCAACCCAAACTTGTTTCAGCTGTTCCCAGGGCATATTTTGGACCTAAAGACACCACCTTTGATCACTTTTGCGATGGAGAGGCCCGTTAGACTACAAAGGGGGAAGAGAGACCATTTTCTGTCCGGTCTTCAATCTTGGGCGAGACATAACTTCCAAAATCACAAGGGGCTGCTTGATTCTTCCTTCAAGATCAAGTCTTTATGGCATTTGAGGATCTCCCGCCCGATTGGGACTGTTGAGAGCCGCGGCAAAGTTACGGGACGTCGGAGACATGTTTCTTTGCTTTTCTTACAACGAAATCGTCCCAACGCACGAAGACTTGAGCCTTGATTGGGGGTCCCAAGGCGAGGCTATATCTATTCCGCTGATCGGAGACGTGCCGGTGGCGGTAAAGCTTGCATCTTTTACGCAGATTCCTCTGGGAGAGGCGAGGAGATGATGGTAGCCTCGGATAGGATTGACCTTTCCGAGATCCCGGGCAGGTTTGGATCTCCGGCTATGGCTGCTACCATGGTGGCTATGGACGCATTTATCCTTTGCGTCTTTTACATTGTTCTGCTAGGAGTACGTGGGGATTTGTCACGGTGGTCTCTGGACATGGTCGAGAGGCTAGGCTGGGAAGGATATCGTCCCATTTGGTTTTGGGGAGACTTTGCATGGGATCGACGAGAATGGCTCGGGAGACCATTTCATGAGGTCCGGGAGTCCGGATGTGTTGACTTTGTGGCTGCGGGGAGAGGCTCGGGGCTTTGCACAGGGCTTTGCCGACTCGGTGCCCTTGGGTGATTTCTCGGAGAGGTGCACCTAGGCGGCGGGACCGGGGTAGGCTGGGAGGCGATGATGGCTAGGCTATCCACTTCGGACATCCGTTGGTGGATACCACCTTGGAGGTTGCGAGACCAGGAGGATATTTTAGGAGTCTTATCTTTGTGAGGGTTCCGGGATTCTGCTGGTCATCCTTCTACATACCTGCTTGGTATCCGGGCGGTTTGGGGCTTTACAGGAGCCTTTGAGTGACTGGGAGGACATCCGGACCATGGAGGTGATGTCTCTAGACATGAGGACCCGGCCCGGCTTCACTTTTTCTCGAGGGCTTGGACATACACTTTGCTTTCCCACCCAGGGGCTATCTTTAGGAGCGGAAGAGCACGATCTTGACCACTTGTCTACTTGGACTGGTACGAGAGGGAGATGGGAGCGACTCGGGTTATCTTGGAGGATAGACGCCCGGAGTTTTATTGGGGGCGACCACGACTCGAGTAGGACTACGAGGGAGACCGAGGCTAAGAGCGAGTTGCCATAACCAATCGGGTGACTTGGTCGGGGACATGGAGGCTCGATACAAGAGGTTGTCGAGGTTGCTCATTTGGCCGAGTCTCGAGGGAGGAGATACGGACTCGTGCTCGTATAGAGAGAGCGCTTATTGACACGGGGTTGGTAGAGGCTCCGGTGAGGATACCAGAGGTCGGGATGAGGGATCACAGACATTATTGAGAAGAAAAGGAAGAAGACTCGACGAGGCCGAGGAAAAGGGAAGAAGGCGAAGAAGACTCGGCGAATGACGACTGACAAGTCTTTTCTCAAGATCCTCTTATTGCCATTTGCAAACACATTAGTTTATTTAGGCATTTTATTGTATTTTAGATCTTTTAGCGAGGTTAGCGAGTCAAGAGGTAGAGCCGTGCTTGAACTCATCAAGAAATTTTTGACTTGTAATGAACAAGAAATATTATTTTAGAAATTAATCAAGACATGTTGCATGGAAATTCAAATGTCTTATTACTTGGGACCCGTTTTATGAAAACTGAAATACCCTTTTATTTATTGCTAAGGACGCACTTTATGGAAGCTTTATTGCCCTTTTTTTTTTATTGTTTAGACCGAACCATATATGAGTGCCTACGTTCCCCTTTTACAAGAAAGGCTAAGGGGCTCAGGTCTTCGTAGTTCATTCTGGTGAACTAACAAAACTAAGTCTTTTTTTTTTTTTTTTTTTTTGTGCAACCTGTTTTTGCCTAGACCGCCCTTTTGGGGTTTTTCGGCCTAATTTGGGTATTACTCTTTTTGCACTAAGATTTTTCTTTTTTTTTTTCTTTTTTTTTTTTTATTAGACATAGTATCTTCGGAGTTTATCACCGTTGACTGGGTGGACAAAGGGATTGTCGTCCAAGTACGCAAGCGTCATTGCTCCTCTGACGGTATCTTACGCACTACATAAGGGCCGATCCAAACGGGTTCCCATTTTCCCGGGGGTTGTCTCTGTAGGGGCTTTACTTTCGGCACTAAGTCACCCTCTTTGATGTTTCCGGCTTTGACTTTCTTATCAAACGCTACTGGCCATTCGCCTCTGGTAGGCTCGGGTGTGCTCCATGGCTTTGAGCCTTCTCTCATCGAGCAAGGCCAATTCATCATGCGGCTTCGTAGCCATTCTACTTCGTTGACCTTGTTTTCCAGGAGGACCCTTAATGACGGGATTTCCAACTCCGCTGGTAACACCGCTTCCATCCCGTAAGTTAGGGCAAAAGGAGTTTCTCTGTGGGTGTTACGCAGAGCGTTACGTAGCCCCGAGTGCTAGGTGCAGATTTTCGGGCCAATCACGACCACGGGTGGCCATCTTCGGATGATCCGCTCGAGTGTCTTATTAGCAGCTTCCACGGCTCCATTGGTGCGAGGTGCATGCGGGGACGACTTGTGGCGAGTAACTACGAATTCGGCAGCGGTCTATCGCTGTCTCCTTCGAAGTGTGACCCATTATCGAAATGATCTCGTTGGGCACCCCATATCTGCACATTATGTTTTCTTTGATGAAGCGGGCCACTTTTACGGAAGTGAGGACCTTGTAGGACTTGGCCTCTACCCACTTGGTGAAGTAGTCGATGGCTACCAACACGAACTCGTGCCCATTGCTTCTGTCGGGGCTATTTTCCCTATCACGTCAATGCCCCAAGTTGCAAACTTGGCCAAGGAGTCGTCATGCGGTACAGGTCATGAGGTGGGAGATGGTTGAGGTTGGCAAACCGCTGGCACTTGTCGCGAGTTCGGACGTCTTGGGCGATGTCTGTCTCCATGGAGATCCGGTAGTAACCCATTCGAGGATCACTTGCATCGGGGCTCGGCATTCATGTGAGGACCGCAAGGACCATTGTGGACTTCGGTCATCAACTCTCTGGCTCTTTCTTGAGTGACACATAAGAGGAGCGGTCCTTGATACCGCTTCTTGTACAGGTTGCCTCCTAGGATGACATAATGGGAGGCCAACCTTTTCGGGGCTCGCAAGCTTTTGGCTCGACTCCTTCTTTTGGTCTACCTTCTTCGTCTACGAAAGCTGACTCTCCGTCTTTGAGGAATTGGTAAATCTGATTGTACCAAGGTTCCTTTATAGGCTCGGGTCCCAGGTCCACTTCACAACGAGAAGGCTGGGGCTTCTCTTCTACCCACTACTGAAGGGCTTTATGGCTTTTCCTCGGGGATCTCTACCAATGAGGCTAGAGTAGCTAGGGCATCTGCGAATCTGTTCTTTTCCCTCGGCAAGTAGTGGAAAGTCACTTCTACGAGCTGTCCGGTTAACTCCCTCCATATGGGCATGATACCGTTGCAGATTAGGGTCCACATTCTTCCACTTGTTGGAGACTTGGTTGATGATCGGGGTGAGTCTCCGTAAACTTCGAGCTCCTTGACATTTCTTTCTAAGGCGGCCTCCAAACCGGCAATGCGGGCTTCATACTCGGCGACATTGTTCGTGGCGGGAAAGTTCAACTTGAGGGCTATGGGGGTATGCTCATCTTTCGGATCGACGAATAGCATTCCTACACCATTTCCTCTTTTGTTAGCGGCTCCAGTCAAAGAACAATTGCCATCTATTCTCGAGGCTCAACTGCCAAAGATCCCTTCATGCGGGAATTGGGGTTCGGGGCCTCTGTCTTCATTCTTGGGGAAGTTCGCCGGGTGATCGACAATGCTTGACCCTTGATGGCCTTTACGGTCACATAGTTGATGTCGTATTACGCCAAGAAGAAGGACCACTTCGCTAAACGCATCGAGAGGGAAGGCTTGTCAAAGATGTACTTGATGGGGTCCATTTTCGAGACCAAATTCGCGGGGTGGGCTTGCATATAATGCTTTAACTTGCCGACTACCGAGACCGATCCTGCACGAGTCTTTTCACATGCTTTGAGTAATTGAGCTCACTCCCTTGTAGCTCCAGTGACAAAGTAAATGGCGTTTCTACCCGAGAATCTTTCTTCTCTGGGCAAGCATAGCCCCAGCTATAAGGTATGCTGTGACCAGTGAGATAGAAGCGAAGAGGCTTCTGTCTATGTGGGGGCATAGTACCGGGGGATGTACTAAGTATGCCTTGATGCGGTCAAAGGCATCTTGGCATTCTTCGGTCCATTCGTTGTCCACATTCTTCTTCATGAGCTTGAAGATGGGCTCGCACATAGTGGTCGGGCCCGATTGACGAAACGGGCGATGTCTTGCAATTTACCCATGAAGCTCTTGACTTACATGCGGGTTTGAGGTGGCCTCATATCCATGATGGCTTTGATCTTTCGGGGGTCAACTTCTATACCTCGCTCTGTGACCATATACCCAAGCACTTTTCCCCTTGTCACTCCGAAGGTGCATTTGGCGGGGTTTAGTCTCATGGAATCTTTGTCTCAACCTCTCAAAGAATTTTCGTAGGTCAACAAAATGCTGCCCACCCTTTCCTTTGGAGTGGATTATCATATCATCTACGTAGACCTCAATCTCCTTGTGGATCATGTCATGAAAAAGCGCGGTCGCTGCCCTTTGGTAAGTAGCCCGGCATTCTTGAGCCCGAATGGCATTGCTTGTATAACAGTGGGTTCCCCATGGTGTGGTGAAGGTGTCTTTTCTTGGTCTTCCTCGGCCATCTTGATCTGGTTGTAGCTGCAAAACCATCAACGAAGGATTTGACTTCGTAGTTGGAAGTGGAGTCCACCGGGATGTCTATGTTTGGCGAGAGGGTAGTCGTCTTTGGGGCTGGCCTTGTTCGGATCTCGGAAATCCACACGGCGGCGCACCTTCCCATTGGCCTTGGTTACGGTCACGATGTTGGACAACCATGTCGGGTATTCAATGACTACGATGAACCCTACCCGCAGTAGCTTCTCAATTTCTTCCTTGACTGTAGAGACCATTCCGGCTTGATCTTTCTCGGTTTTACGCTGCTTGGCTTAGCATGCGGTGCTAGAGGGATTACGTGCTCTACTATCGAACTGTCTAGCCCGGCATATCCTTGTATGACCATGCAAACACGTCGACGTATTCTACGAGCGGCTCGATCAATCTGTCCCTTTCAACCCCTGGAAGAAGCTTCCAATCTGTGTCTCTTTAGGTTCCTCAATAGTACCCAAGTTCACACTTATCAAAACCTCCTCGGCATCTTGGGCCCGGTTTTCCTTTTTTACGAAACACAGCTTAAAGATTTCTTTAATGTATTGTTCGTTTAGTGTGTTTGCATCTTGTTCAAATGATTCATTATTAAGCATTTGTTAAGTTTTGAGTTAATTTATCATTTGTTAAGTTGTGCAATAAGAGGATAATCGAAAGATTTGTCATTTCATTCAAAATAAGGGGAAAGATGACATCGATTACATTTTCATAATCCTCGGGCGTGAGGCCTTCGGATGACTACGAGGACTGGAATTCAAAGATTCTGACTCGGCGAATAGACGCTCACGACTCTGGACCCTACGCTACTTATTGACTCGAAGGGGGACTTGACAAGGGTTGGACCGGGATCTCACTCCTTCTTGTTGTTGCCCTGGGGGAGTACTTGATCTTGCCGGCGTTGTCATTTGATTGTGCACTCTGCGGATCATTATTGCCTTTGTCGACACCAATTCCATAGGAAGTACTCGGCTGATACGGCGGAATCTCCTTTACGAACTTAACTTCATCCATTTGTACCTCTGGGGCGATAGGACCGGTTGTGCTTTCAGCATATGAGATACAACTTTCTTCATCCCAAAAGTCTTCTGGCTTGTTCACTCTTCTCTCTACCTTTTTCCCAAATAGGGGGTTGGGAATGATCCTCGGGAGTAGTAAGAGCCATTACAAACACATTATGCTCATCATGGGTGATGAAGGGTTCTGGAGAGACTTTCATTAACATGGCTTGTTTTACTTCAAACTCGCAGTCTTCACAAGTGAGCCTTTCTTACGTAATCTTGACCATGGTTCTTGGTTCGATGTCGTAGAAAAGTAGGCCGAGCTACGACAACATTAACGAAATCAGTTCCGACTATGGGTCCAAGCTTGTCCCTCCATGGCGGCGGCATTAATCGAGATCTTTCCATTTCCACTGTAATTCGGCATAAGGAACATTGAATTTCGGGATATCTATGACCTCTGGATTTCCAAAACCGTTTCCATTTGTTCCTCCGAACTCGATCATGTTGACTCGATTGTTAGCGGGAAGAGGATTCTTGACCACATTGGGACCCCGAGGTGGTTCTAGCTTGCCTTCTTCAACTAGGCGAGAGATCGGGAACTTCGGGTAGGTGCAATCATTAGTGTTATGGCCATGATATTTGTGAAAGCGACGGTGTTTGGTCTCGTCCATTACGTCTTTGGGGTTCTGGGCTTCCGGTTTTCCAAAGGTCGATGAGTCCTTGGGCTACCAAACCGTCGAAGACCTTTTCTAGTGGCATTAGAAATCTTCGGCGGTATAGAAAGGGAGCTTTGGCTTTGCAGCGGCTTGGCTTTGCATTACATCCCGCTTTCTCATTACGAATGTAATTAACGGCGCCAATCACTTCTTTTCCTTTCACGGTGGCAGTGGGGCATTTGACACCGGTGCTTTGTAGCGATAAGAAGCTAGGCATTCTGTGGCGGGGCCATATTGAAGGCATTCTCAAACTTGGTGCCGGCATTTACCATTGCCCGAAGGTCGGGATAGTAGTAATTGCCAATTTGGACTCTTAGTTGAGGTTTCAAGCAAGATTGGAAGATCTCCATCTGTTCCTCTTCATTGAGTGGGGTCATCATTTCACCGAGCTTCCAATTCCATCTCTTGTAGAATTCACTTGCTGGCTCATCGAACGTTGTAGGGTACCACAGTAGGTCATTAGGCTGGTTTCCCAATTCAAATTGGCCTTATACTTTTCTAGGAACGCTTCCTTGATCTGGTCCCAAGTAGCTCGGGCCTCTGGTTTCACATGCGGGAACCACCTAAGAGTTTGAACCTTTTAATGATAGCGAAAATGGTCGGCCATTTGTTCTTTGCGTACAATCTTTGGCTCTCATGGCAAGAATGTAGCTTTCAATGTGAGTCAGGGGACAATCGGTGCCGTTGAACTTTTCAATTTACGGCATTCGGAATTTTGGAGGGAGAGGGACAACTTTCTTGGGATCGGTGATACGGTATCTTTGTCCTCTTGGTGTTTATTTCCCCAAACTTCTCTTGCATGGACCTAACTTGTTCCATTAGCCAAGCCATGTCGGAGTCGGGGGATGGTTTAGGATTGCTCGATTAGGAGAAGGCTTATCGATTTGGGTGGAAGGACGGTAGGTGGCACGGTGGTAGGCTGGTACCAAGGCTTGGGGATCTTTGGAGGGAAGTAAGTGTAAACTTGACCGGGTCCGTGTTCAGTGAGACGGGCCGGAGGCATAGGAATTAGGCTCATAATTTCCGAAGTAGGAAAAAGGATCACGGAACCTCACAGGGTCCTGTTGGCAAAGTTGGAGGTGGAAGATCTGCTTTGTGGCGGGACATGAATTGAAAGGATCATTGAGCTGATTTTGAGGCCTAGGGAATGCACAGGATGGCCCATGCGAGGAGAGGGAGTGAATCCGTGGGGTAATGCGAGAGGCTGCATAGCAGGGATAGGCGAGGCGTTTGCTTTACGTTGATAGGGAACAAAGCTGGGTCTCATTTGAGGAGGTGAGGGTGTCGGGATCTGATGGCTTGAGATGTTGGAAAGGGCGAAGAGGGGTAATCCTGGATAAGGGATCGTATGAGGATGGAGGAGGGCATTGGTTATAGGTGATGGAGTGAGATGGGCATACGGAGGCTCATCTTCTACCATTACCAAGGAACCGTTGGGCTCGACCACTATTTGAACTCCATGACGACGAAGCGCTTCAATGAGCGTGGCTTGCTTTGTTCCTCATGGGCCTTACGACTGTTTTCCGGGGCTAAGGCTAGCTCTTCTTCCCTAGTCATCTGGTTACCCAAACCGGCCTTGTTCTCTGTCCAAATCGGCCATTCGACTCTCGAGCGAGGATTACGGCGGGCTGTACGAGGATTACTGCGCTAACAAGTCGGCGGACCCGGTGTTCTCACCCACTTCTTTCTCGGCTGCGGGAAAGGGATAGGAAAGGTTTAGACTCGGGGTAGGTGTTTGGTGAAGGCTCGGGCAATATGCAAATTAGAATCTTCAAGTTTACTTAAAACAGGTGTCTTTTATTAATATCTATTTGGTTGGAAAAGGGGTTACGCCCTTCTTTTTCACAACTACTCTAGATCTGGATCGGTGGGTTCGTCACTACGTCTATAAGCCCCTCGTATTCCACACAGTATTTCGACCTCCCGGGGTGGACGGCCCGGGCGAGGGTCCTATAGGGCACGCGGATCCCACCGACCGAGGAGTAAAGAACGCTCCTATCGGGTCTAGCGGGTCATAGGACCTTTCAACGCACGACGATGCGGATTATAGTCAAGGCAATACGGGAAAGTCTCGTCTCTGCCTTGACGGATCTTTGGCGAGTTTCGCTTGAGCGAATGACGGTTTCGACTTTCGGTAATGTCAGAGAATAATAGGCATGGGTCGGGCGGTAAAAAGCCGGATGACACGGTGTCACATTGAACTTCGTTGCATACACGGTGCGTGGGTCGGAATCGAAGTCAATGCCGGTCAAGATCTTGCCAATTTTTCCTTGTCGGAATTTTGGCGAGCTTCGCTTGAGCGAAAGATCTTTTGATTTTTGGCAAAGACTCGGTCTTGACTCTTACGCATTCCGTGCGGGTCAAGGTCAATAGTGAATGTCGGAGTTGAGATCTCGCCAATTTTTCCTTGTTGGAATTTTGGCGAGTTCTTCTTCCGATTATGAACTAAGGCTTGACCTTTACGTGGGTATGCAAGCTGGGCTATATGACACGGACTAGACCAAAAACCAACCAAAAGTCACGGTTTTTGAAACGTGTGACACGGTTTGTGCATTGGTCGACACTTGCTGCCATGGGGAGGTTGGGATGATTCCGTGCGCGCCGGGAGCATCGTAAGGCTGTCCGTGGCTGCATTTGGAACCACCCTCGGGTTTGAAGGACGTGCGTGCAAAGTGTACGGGATATATCAGTGCGCGTAGTGTGCGGTCTCCTAAAATTGTTCCTTTTTGAGTTAAAACGAAATTTTCATAAATGTGTTTTAAAGGAATGATTTTCGGGACGGGGAAAATGCAACACGTAAGCACGTAAATTTTACAGGAGCCCCGATCGGTCATGGGCTGAGTAGCCCCAAGTGCTAGGGCTGCAGATTAACCTCAATTTTCTGGTGGAATTGCCACCGAGGTCGCCCGGTCGAGAATCCAAGGAGGATTGAGCCGTACGGCGCATGGATCAATTTTCCGGGTTCCACTCCTTTTGCTATTTTCGGGTTGTTTCCCGTTTCAAAGTATGCACGAAATTCCAAGATGCAAATGATGCAATGCATGGTAAAGAAAGCAAGCATGATTAATGAAATCGGCGACGGGAGTCTAACCCGCTCAAAAGGGAAAAGCTTTCTTTTATTTTTTTTCAAAATTGTGATACCGGTACGTGGGATTGTTAAACCACCGGTTATCCCAACTCCCACATCAGGGAGTGTACAGGAAGGGTAAGTGGTTTCCACCTATATACCGAGTATCGATTTTTTGTTTTGAAAATAAAGCTTTTCTCCTTTGGGATCATCCCAGTAGTCGCCAAGCGTGAATGTGTGCCCAAATTTTGTTGGATTCACGCGAGTTTGAAGACATCCGAGTTATTTGAAAAACGGAGTCGCCACGCCATTTTGATTACCTCAAAACTTTGAAAAAGGTTTTTACTTGGGTTCGGAGGTTAAGTTACCCCTTGGGAAGAACGTTTGGCGTTCACCCAAAGTGCCTTGCCGGAGCAAGTCTCCCAAGATTTCGTAATCGTGCTTGCTTGCGTGCTTTCTTGTGTGCATGTGTTTGAGAAAAAGGGGGAATGTCCCAAGTTGTCTTCCGGACGTACAAACCATTTGTTGGTTGTCGCTCGGGATTCCTTGGAATTTTATGTATTTGGGATTATGATCCCGTCCTCATCTTATGACTTGTGATCATCGCATTTTAACCTCGGGACCCTCGGGACTTGCGTGATCGAGAGAATGACTCTCTTTTGGTCAAAGATGAGGTTCTTTAGAAAAGGAGGGTCCTTAGCCCATCAATCCTACGCTTTAAGACGGTCGAGCTCGTATAGAGGCTTCATACTCTTTCTTAAGCGATAATCGGAGATATAGGGTTCAAGGTTATCCCTTTCCAAAGAAATCGTGAACCTTTAATGGAAGGAACGATGTAAAGATAGGATCTTTTACACCGGTCCGTTCCAAGGTTGGGGAAAGGGAAATGCATGATGAAAAATGACTCTTTAATGAAAAGATGACATTTTTGGTTTTAGCAAATGATGCTTTTTGATTGAAAGAAATGATCTTTATGCAAGTGATGCGTAAAGATAGGATTTTTATGCAAATGATGCATTGGAAAAGGTTTTTGAATGCAAAGGATGCATTTTTATTGAAAAGATTGGATTTTTATGTGCAAATGATGCATAAAAATGACATTTTTATTTGAAAATGGGGGTTTTAGGTGCAAAGGATGCACCTTTATGAAAAAGACTACATTTTTATGACAAATGAGGTCTTAATGCATGCAAAAGGGAAAGGGGGTGATAAAGATGTGATCTTTATGAATAAATGCCAAGTCCCAAGCAAGATATATGAATGCAATGAGCAAGTATATCAATTAAAAGCAAGGTTAGGGCGTGCGAGGTTACCAATTGCTTCCTTTGCTTCTTGAACGGAGCTAGGAGGAGAGGTTGGTCTTGGGTCTTCAAGGAGGAGGGAGGTAGCTTCTTGGCCTTCCTTCTTCACCTTCTTGAGCTTGCACCAATATTCTTCACGTCTTGGGAGTGTTTATAAGTGTATTGTGTATTTTGTGCCTCTATTGTGTGTGTTGAAATGGGTAGAGGAGGCCTCTATTTATAGGTAATCTGGATAAGGTGAATGAAGCCGTGCGGCTAAGAGCAGCGAGCTAATGCAGCTGTGCGGGCTTATCCTGAATGACTCAGCATTCTAGAACCATGCAAGGTGGCAAATTCTAGAACCCTCCTTCCTAATTAAGAAAAATGTGTTTCTTAATTAGGAAGGATCCCCTTCAGCCCTTATTTAATAAAAAACAGTTCCGGAATGTTTCCGGAACGCTGGGAAGGTCGGGGGAATTACCGGAAAGCTTACCGAAATTGTCGGGAAAAATTAACCGGAAGGCATGAGCCAGATTTGGGTACTTACAAGTCTGCCTCCATGGAGATCCAGTAGTAGCCCATCCGGAGAATGATTTGCATTAAGGCCCTGGCGTTCATGTGGGGACCGCAAGCCCCATTGTGGACTTCGTTCATGAGCTCGCTTGCCTCTCCCTGGCTGATGCAGCGTAGGAGTGGTCCTTGGTAGCGTTTCTTGTACAGCATGTCCCCAAGGATGACAAAGTGAGAGGCAAGGCATTTTAGGGCCATGATGCTCTTGGCTTTGACCCCTTCCCTGTGTTAGCCTTCTTCGTTCATGAAGGCGGTTTCCCCGTTCTTGAGGTATTGGAAGATCTGGTTGTACCATGTCTCATTGATGGGCCTGGGCTCTGGTTCGATCTCGCAACAGTAGGCAGGAATTTCCTTTCGTCCGACTTTGAAGGGCTTGATTGGTTTTCCCTCGGGGATTTCCACGAGTGAAGCCAAGGTGGCTAAGGCGTCTGCAAACCGATTTCGGTCCCTTGGCAAGTAGTGGAAGGTGACCTCTTCGAATTGTGTGATGAGGTCCTCCATGCAGGCGTGGTATTTTTGCAAGCCTGGGTCTATGGTTTTCCACTTGTTGGAAACTTGGTTGATGATCGGTGAGTCCCCATAGACCTCGAGTTTCTGGACGTTCCTTTCGAGTGCGGCCTGTAGTCCGGCGGCGCAGGCTTCGTATTTGGCGGCATTGTTGGTTACCTCGAAATTGAGCTTTATGGCGATTGGGGTGTGCTCGTCCTTGGGATCGACCAAGAGCATACCGATGCCATTTCCTTTTTTGTTGGCTGCTCCATCGAAGAACAGTTGCCATCGATTTTTGCCTTCGAGTGCGAAGATTCCTTCGTCTGGAAATTGTGGTTCGGGGCCTCGAGCCTCGTCGGTTGGGAAGTCAGCCAGTTGTTCGGCCATTGCCCGTCCCTTGATTGACTTTTGGTTCACGTACTTGATGTCAAATTCCGCTAGGAAGAAAGACCATTTGGCGAGCCTCATTGACAGAGATGGTTTGTCGAAGAGGTACTTGACTGGGTCCATTTTGGAAACCAAGTGCACCGTGTGCAACTGCATGTAGTGCCGTAATTTTCCGACGACCCATACTAGAGCTGGGCGGGTTTTCTCGAGGGCTGGGTAGTTGAGTTCGCTGCCTTGAAACTTTCGACTGACGAAGTAGATGGCGTTCTCGACTCGTGACTCTTTCTTTTCTTGACAGAGCATGGCTCAAACTGCGGTGTCGGTCACAGTTAGGTATAGCAACAGTGGCTTCTCCTCGTGGGGAGGACAGAGAATCGGAGGACTCACAAGGTACGCCTTTATTTCTTCAAAGGCATCTTGGCATTCTGAGTTCCATTCAACGTCGACATTTTTCTTCATTAGTTTGAAGATTGGCTCGCACATGGAGGTCAATTGATTGACGAAACGGTTGATATACTGCAGGCGGCCCATGAAGCTTTTCACCTCTGTTTGAGTTTGTGGTGGTCTCATTTCGATGATGGCCTTGATCTTTTGAGGATCAACCTCGATGCCTCGCTCGGTGACCATGTATCCCAAGACTTTGCCTCGGCTGACCCCAAATGTGCATTTGGCAGGGTTTAACCTCATCGAGTGTTTTCGGAGGCGATCGAAGAACTTTCTCAGGTCTGTGAGGTGTTGTCCATCTGATCCCTTCGAGTGGACGATCATGTCATCGATGTACACTTCGATCTCTTTGTGGATCATGTCGTGGAAAGAGAGGGCGATTCTTTGCCCGTTGGTAGGTAGCCCCAGCGTTCTTTAGTCCGAACGGCATCACTGTGTAGCAGTAGGTTCCCCAGGGGGTTGTGAAGGCTATTTTTTCTTGATCTTCTTCGGCCATCTTGATTTGATTGTAGCCGGCAAACCCGTCCACGAAGGACTTGACCTCGAAATTGGCTGTAGTGTCTACCAACATGTCGATGTTTGGTAGTGGAAAATCGTCCTTGGGACTTGCTTTGTTGAGATCTCGGAAGTCCACACAGCAGCGCACTTTTCCGTTGGCCTTGGTGACCGTGACTATGTTGGAGAGCCATGTAGGGTACTCGATCACCCTGATGAAGCCGACGCGGAGCATCTTCTCGATCTCTTCTTTGACTTGTAAAGACCATTCTGGCTTGATTCGGCGTAGCTTTTGCTTGATGGGCTTAGCCTCGGGATTCAAGGGGATCCGATGTTCTACAATAATTGGATCTAATCCGGGCATGTCTCGGTAAGACCAAGCGAACACGTCCACGAACTCTTTGAGAAGTGCAGTCAATGCGTCTTGCTCTGTGCCGGTGAAGAAACTTCCGATTTGCGTCTCTTTTGGCTCTTCAGCAGTTCCCAAATTCTTTTTGGTTAAAACCTCCTCGGCATCTTGGGTCCGGTTTTTCTCTCGTTTGACAACATGCTTAAAGATGTGCTTAATGTATTGTTCGTTTAATGTGTCTGCTTCTTTATCAAGTGAATCGTTATTAACTGATTGTGTGTTAGTTAATTTATCAGTTGTTAAAGATGCAATGAGAGGATACTCGGAAAGATCGAAGCATTCATTAAGAGCATACGGGAATACATTATTGGCAATGAGTTCGTAATCTTCTGGCGTGAGGCCATCAGATGACTCGAGAGACTCAAATTCAAAGATAATGGACTCAGGATGGGTTTTGACACTGAACTCTAGGACTCGAGGGGTCAGACCAAGTTGTTTGATCATGTCCTTTTTGCTGGCGGTGGGTCGGAGAAGGTGGCCCAGTTATTGAGTGGCAATGAGCTTGATAGGAGGCGGGGTTTGAAAGGCTTTGTGTCACCGTTCCCGATCATGGCTATCATAGAGTTATCAGAAACAAAATCGATTAGGTCTGGCATCTCGATTTCTTCGTTGAAGAGCAGGTGGAGCAGGGGCTCGTTCCAAGCATTGTCTGCGGAGTCTTCCGCTCTTTTCTTGGGCATTGCTAGCTCGAATGCAGACTCGTCCCGCTTGTTGGGGGCAGGGGTGTTGACAGAGAGTTTTTCGAGTTCTTCTGTCAAAGAGGGGGTTTTCCCGAACCAAAATTCATTGTGAATAGTGGTGGTCGTGGGTCTCAGCAGAGGTGGTGCGTCGAGAAATGCTCTTCTGACGGGATTTGCCTTGAAACCTCTGAATCTTGCCAAGTTCCGCTGGAGCTTGTCCATGGTTGTCGGCCAGCTTGGTTGGGCGTTGATCGACTCTGTCCCCTTTTCTGTGTCTTCGTTCAAACTGTCGGCTTTCTTTGTGAAGTACCTGGCCATGTCAAAGCTGTAAGGGCAGAGATCGGAGGTTGCGTGCAAGCCTCTTTTGTTATATGCGGAGCGCTTAGGTGCGGCTCGTTTGTCTTCCGCGTGTGTTCGGGAGTAGGAATGTACCCACAGGCCATGGAGGGTATTCTGTTCCTTGATATTGATGATTTGTTGGGTACCCTGATGGTGTTTTCCCAAACCAAGCCCCGGGATGTAGTTCATGTGCTTCATCATTTTCATCGGGGGAGGGATCTTGTCCCAAATTAAAGGCAGGTCTATGTGGCACACCTGGGCCTTTGGGCTTTCGATGGTGAACCCTTTCAGCATCATGCCATCATTGTCGTGTTTGATCTCTAAGACTGGGACGCCGTTTATGTCGGTCCCTTCGGTGACTATGCTATCACCGTAGATGATGGTAAGATCTGTTCCTTGGATGAACTTTACGCACTGATGGAGGGTGAATGCCACCCCATTGATCTGGTGTAGCCAAGGGCATCCCAAAAATGGCAGTGAATGTGATCGGGATGTCGATGACTTGGAAGTCGGTCGGGACCATTTGTTTTCCGAACCACAGGTTCAAGGTGGCTATTCTCAAGACTGGGCGAGACGTTGAGTCGTATGCCTTGATTGCCTGAGTTGAGGGTTTCAGATCAGTTGCTTTGATCCCTAGCAAATCCATCATTTTGGATGGCGGGAACGTTCATGGACGATCCCCATCTACGAAGACCCGAGGGAGACGGCGCTCGTCAAGGTTGAGCATTATGTAGAAAGCTCATTGTGATCGGCCCCAAATTTTGGGAGGTCGAGCTCCGTGAAAGTGATGATGTTGCTTTGTAATTAACGTTGCCGATCATACGAACCGCTTCATCGGGTGTCACGGTGATGGGAACCATGGTGCAGGCCGAGACTTTCTTCCAACTTGAGTTTGTGCGGGTAAGATGAAGTGAGTAAGGACCGGAGCGAGATGTTAGCTGAGTACGCTTGAGCCGAGTTAAGACGGGATCTTGACCTTCGGGTCGGGGGTTTCGGCTTCTTTGGCGTAGGGCCCCTTTTCAGTTCGTGGCTCAGGTATGGCTGGCCTTTTGTCTGCCCGTGGAGGATTCGTCGGGATTTGACCGAAACGTGTCAGTACGTTCACCTCTGGCTTTGCTGCTTTGCTTGTCCCTCCTATTTCTGTAATGAGGGGACCTTTATTGGCCTAGGGCGAGACTGCGCATTTCAATTTGTTCACCGTCATAGCTTTTGTTGAAGCATCAACAGTGGCTTTGAGATCTTCCCAAGACAGGGGTTGAGGTACTTGGACCCTCGGGCCGTTGGTGGCGGTGCGGAGCTCGTCCCAGCTGATCATGGAGCAGACATTGTTATGGCCTTGTGCGGAGCTAGGCTGAGGAGATTTGCTGGAGTAGATGACGTAGTAGTCAAACCTTCCTGATGGTTATCCAAGAGTTCCAACTGTGGGGTCACCGAACTCGTATCTCTTCTTCAGTTTTTGTTGAGAAGAGGGTTTCTTCTTTCTTCGAGGGCGGCCCTCGTTCATTTCATCTTGGAATTCCATTTCCAGACAAGCAGTGCAATCGCAGACGTCCCACTAGATGTGTTCGTTGTTCGGCGGTGGTACCGGGACCTCAGGATGCTGAATGGCACGTCTCCCCCGGGGGGTCTTGTGGCTTTATGTCGTAGCTGCATGGCTCGTATGAGGGCAACAGGTTGACTTCTGGGAGACAGTGAGAGACGTTAGGAGCTGCGGGAGAAGGCATGCCTTTGGAAGTCCCAGGTGATTGGGGGGTGGCTAATGTTCCGAAGTGGTGCATGGCACCTTCGATCCAGGCTTGTTGTTCACCTTGGCGTTTCTCAATAGCCATGAGGACCTGCCAAACTTCTTCCAATGTTGGAAAATTTCTCGGGGGTAAGGTCCCGTTTTCGCCCATTGTTATCCTGACTTGGCCGTAGGGGAGGCGACGGGTTTGCCCTAGTGACTGCAGTGGGAAGGATGTTGGACCTTGCGGCTTTGACACGGGAAGAGTAGTTCCCGGGTATTCTCGATCACTCTCGGTTTGCTGGAGGGGGTGACGGGCAAGGTTTAGACACGGGAAGGCCTTTCGGGACAAAAGGGGGAAAGTTCACGTGGCATGCGGTTTCCGCTTCTTTTATTTTTTTTATTTTTTTTGTTGTTTTAATTTACTTAAAACATGTTTTCTCAGAGTCCTAGGTAGGTTGGAAAAGATCGCTCTTCTTTTTCGCAACTTTGCTAGATCCTGGGTCAGTGGAGACCATCTGTGCGGCTATAAGCCCCTCGTTTTGAACATGTATTTCGACATCCCAGGGTGGACAGCCCCGGGCGAGGGTCCTATAGAGCAAGCGGTTTCCACCGGCCTAAACGAAAAAATCAAACCTAAGGACCGAACCTGTCATGTTCGTTTTAATGTGTTAGCCATGTGAATAGTGAACCGAGCCGGCCATTGAGTCAAGATCGGGTCAAGAGTTCGGCATGACCTCTCTTTACCTTGCTTGCGCAAGGGATCTGTGACGTTAGGCGTTGGTTGGGTCATATCGTCATGGCTGACGTATTAAAGGCTTGATGACATGGTGTCATATGAGCATGGATGTATATCCGGGACGGAACATCGTCTGGGTGTAGCTTCGAAAATTCAAGATCGGGTCAAGATTTTAGCATGACCTTTTATCGCTTTGCTTACGCAAGGGATCTTGAGTTCCGAGCTTTGACTCAGAAAATGGCCGGCATGGGATATGTATCCAGGCTGTATGACACGGACTGGGTAAAAACCAACCGAGTCTGGACAGAGTGTGACTCAAGACTCAAACGTGCAGGGTTGACGCTTGGCTAGGATGGGATGTTTGGAATGATTCCGTACACGTCCGAGAGGCGTAGGAAGGCCAAACGAACTGCAACTAAGACCACCCCGGGTTAAGGGTTGTAGTGTGCAGTGTATCCGAGGCAGCAGTGCGCGTAGCGTGCGGTGTAATCGAGCGGCCGGTAAAGTAGTGTGCGGTGTAACCGAAGCGGCGGTGCGAGTAGTGTGCGGTCTCTAAAATTCTTTTACGAGTAAAACAGAAGTTTTTTGAAGAATTTTAAATATATGTACACGAGATATATATTGATGCATTTTTTTGTTTTTTTTTTTTTGTAAATAAAAAGTAAAGCACTTGCACACACACACAACAGTTAAAGAAAGAGGTAAAATGAAAGTTTGACCCTCATCATTGTTTTAAAAATCTTTTGTTTTGTTTAAAAGTTTTTTAAACAAATAAATAAATTGTCCCCAGCAGAGTCGCCAACTGAAATTACCCGGATCCGGCTCGCGCGCGGAGCCCCGGCATCTCGCATTTGTTCGCTTCAGGAAGTCGCCCGGACATCTGGCTTATTCCGTTTTGTGTGTTGGAGGTGTCTCGCCGTGTTTTTGCTTGTAGAGTCGCCACGCCATTTTTATTAAGCCCAAAACATTGAAAAAGGGCATCAGTTTAAAAATAAACTGTTTTTGTGTGATGAGATTTTGAGTTCGGAGGTCAGATGACTCCTCGGGAAGAGAATATTAGAATCTTAGAGCTCACCCGAGTCGCCTCGTAAAAACGAGTCTTTCGGTACCCCTTATATTCTTTAACTATTGTGTGTGTGTATGTGCTTTTAAAAATGCATGCTGTATCGGATGTCTACATTGTACACTGCTTTATTGAAATGTATTGAAATAGTGTAGGAAGGAAGCCTTACCAATGTTGGTTCGTGTCTGTCTTCCGTGGGGAAATAGTGTTTGAAGATGGAATAGTGTTCCGATACGGACCGGGATTGCTTCGGGAAGAGCCGATTGTCTGCGGACAGAGTTTTGGCGTGCGTTGGGATCGCAGGGATCACTCGGGCAGAGGTTCGGCGTGCGTTGAGATGGCAGGGATTACTCGGGCAGAGGTTCGGCGTGCGTTGGGATCGCCGGTTTGACTCGGAAAGAGCCGGAACGCCTCGGGAAAGACCAGGCAAGGCCTCGGAGTACCACGAGGGGCCTCAGAGTACCTCAAGAGTGCCTCGGGGCAGCGCGGGAGCATCGCGGGAGCGCTCGGAGAGGCTTTCAGAGCACCACAAGGGAGCTTGGAAGGCCTCGGAATGATCCGAAAGGGGCCGGGAGTGCCTCGAGAGGTCTTAGAGGGGTGCCAGAAGGCTGGGGGGAGAGGAGAGAAGAGGGAGATGTGTGAAATGAGGGAGGGGGAGCCCTCTATTTATAGTGCCAGATTTTGTGCAAGAAGGTCCGTACGGACCTTCTAGGTAATCCAGGATTTTGGTTTTTCTCGATTTGAGGGAATAAGTGGACTTTAAGAAGATTTAGCCATGATGGTGTCTAGTTACAAAGAGGTCCGTACGGACCAACCTTGCATGCAATAAGGTCCGTACGGACCAACCATGTAGGCAAGTAATGATGCTTCCCGGGATTTGAGGGAATAAGTTGGACTTTAAGGGGATTCAGTAATCATTGAAGCAAAGAGGTCCGTACGGACCACATATGCTTTTCCAATTTCTGAAAAATTCCTAAAAAGTCCTTTTGTCCCTTTTTGTCCCAGAAAGGTCCCTCCCTTGGTTTGGCTGGGGGTTTTGAGGGTTTTTGAGTGTCACGGGTCTTTGAGACTGCATTTGTGAGTCTGCGGTGTTTCCCGTGTGTTCGGAAGAGGGTGATCCAGATTGGGGTACTTACAGAAAGGCAGAGGACCTGCATACTGGGAGGAAGTGCTGGGGGCTGACGAGCCTGAGGCTGAAGCAGAGGTGGAAGCCCGAGCAAATGACCGCCGAGCACCTACCAAGAGGGTACCCATCAGTCGGGGCAAGAACTTCGCATATAAAGCTCCTCGGACAACGTGATCCGTTGCCGCACGACCCTCCACAAGGTCAGCATAGTCATCATCAGGAACGAAGTTGGTAGGGTACATCGCCCTCGGCAGATCCGCTGGCACCCTATATAGTAGTGAACCCCGACCATGCTGAGGGAAGACTCGCTCGCCCAAGTACATGGTATCCCCCTCCAGAGATACCAAGATCCTCTGCATCGCAGTGGCATCCCAAGCACGGTGAACCTCCCGTTTCACCAAGGTCCACGGATAAAGGCCCAGCCTCTCAAACTCAAAGGCGTCCAACATGACCCGCGCCTCTGCAACCGTCAGGGTCCAGTCCTGATCTCCCTCCTCCTCATCCACAGTCCGATTGGGGTGGCTCCACCTCCTGATATCTGGAAACAAAGGGGTCCGTCTATCCAGCTCAAAGTTATACAATTCGAAGACGGCATATCCCCATATCTGTACAAGAAAACAAAACAGATTCAGTACAAAACACAGACAAGAAGTACAGATAAAAGACAGAGACATAATCAAAAGCATACCTCCCAAGCATAAGAATACCCCGACAGAGTATCCTTGGTATGCCTACACGCCTCATCCATGGCGTGATAACAGAAGGCCAGTCCGGCTGAGCCCCAGTCATATGTCCTGACAGCATCCAAATCAACCAACAAACCCAAGAGAGAGAGACGGGCCGTAGAAGAATGGTTCGCAAAGATGGTCTCTGATAGAATGTACCAGAGAGCACCCCTCACCAACCGATATGTATCCGCATTTGGCTTAATCGCATAAGCCTCAAGCTGAGCCCGGAGAGGTGATAACTCAGCAGCAAACCCCTTAACCTTGTTAGGGGCAAAACCAATCAGCTGTCTCCACACGGCTGGACTCGCAGGCTTGTAACCCGCAGTCTTCGGGAGGGCGACACCGGAGAACTCCAGCCCCGTGATAGCCAGAAAGTCTGTCGGGGTTATAGTGGCTTCCCCGAAGCGAAGATGTACTGTGTGGTAGTTTCCCACCACCTCTCTCTGATTGCTTGAAGGACCTGGGGAGTTCGCCTCATCCCCTGGATGTTGTCAACGAAGCTCAGAAGCCCCGTTTGAGCCATCCTAGCTCGAACACCATTTAAGCCCTTGATTTTATCCCACAAAGCTTTGGCAAGCTTCGGACTCCCACGGCAATTATTGGTCAGCCTGTACGACTGCAAAAACAGAGGAAAAGCAAAAGAGCATTAGAAATCATCCCATGGCAAAAATTCAAAGAAATAGAAGAAAATTCTCATTGAGGCATTTCATCGAATACTTGGCGTGCGCACAAGAAAAGCATACCCAAGTAGACATTTGAATACCCGAATCAAACCCTCCTACAGTCTATGATATGTAGGGGACTAATACGTACACAATGCAACGTCAAACAAGCAACAAATTCAACAAAATCGAAGCATGCAAGACAGAACCAAGTTCTAAACAAAAACAAGAAAAGCTGCCAATTTGATGAAATTGGGATTGAAAAAAAATGGATTCAAATGCAATGCGATGCATGAAACGAGAAGTGAGGGAGAAGCTCTTACCAAACCTTCATGAACGGCATGAGAGATGTGCATATCCCTATCGAAAGTGAGGTCATCACGGGGGTAGTCCTTGCCAAGCAAATGACTCCCCAAAGTCAGGTTTTTCCTTTCTTGTGCCATCGATATTGGAAGAAGAAGGGATTGAGGGTTGATTGAAGGAAGGAATCAATGAACAACAAGCAGGAAATTGCAGAGAAAAATCGCCTTGGCTCTAGCTGGGAAAGAAAATTTGAAAATAAGTGTTTTTCAAAATAAACAGCAGCTGCTGTTATATTGCCCCGACAGTAGATGAATCACACGAGATAAGCTATCTCGCGCGAGATATACCTTCTGGAAATGTACGAAATTGTCCCCGACAATAAGCGTCTACACAACGTCAAAATTCAAAATTTTAACACATTTACCCTTGGAAATAATACACTAGCAAGGAAATGTGGAAAAACAGGCACCGCAAGTCACGGAACGAGCCGAACGTGACACCCGCACAATCGCCCAATACGGCACCAGTCGCCCGAAAATGATTGATCCTGAGATCAACTCATTCCACACGATTCAGAGCCCAGACAGGTGATTCGTCAAAAGAAAAGCCCGATTCAACGCCCAGACAGGTGAATCATCAAATCCAAAAGCCCGATTCAGAGCCCAGACAGGTGGATCGACAAAAGAAAAGCCCGATTCAGAGCCAAGACAGGTGGATCGTCAAATCAAAAGCCCGATTCAGAGCCCAGACAGGTGGATCATCAAATTAAAAGCCCGATTCAACGCCCAGACAGGTGGATCGTCTAAAGAAAAGCCCGATTCAGCACCCAAACAGGTGAATCGTCATCCTCAACAAGAAAAAGCCCGATTTGGAGCCCAGACAGGCGAATCGTCACAAAACCGACATGATTCAAAGGACCAAATAGGTAAGCCTTTGCTTTCTAACACATTTCCTCGCAGGTTCGGAGCCCAGACAGGCGAATTTTCAGACACGCAGGTATTTTCAGAATTGGGTCTTGATTTGATTCCTCAGTATGAATTTACCTTTTCAAAAACAAAATCTCCTCGATTTTCAAAATGATTTTCAAAATACCTAAAGCAGCCTTTTCGTGTTTTAGAGTCGAACTACGTTATGGTCTGATTCTCCGATAGAGATACGTAGGAAGCCGTGCGGCCCGACCATCCCGATGTTCAGAATGATGTCTTTTCTATCGTCGACATGACTTCTTCCATAAGACTTGTCGACGAGGGGCTCTGTAAACACCCCATTCTGAACCTATCGGAGTACATTTATACCACTCTAAGTCTCGCCTTGAGTCAAGAAGTAGAAATCCACCATTTTGTCATGTTTCGTTAAGTTTTGACTAACGACCGTTAGTTTGGGACTAAACTGCATACGAAATAACGAGGGAAGGACATAATTGTCCACAGGCTGCCTTATCTCACGCGGAATAGCGTGTCTCTTGCGAGATAAAGGAGTTCTGTAGACCTGCAGATGGCAGTTTCCTCGTCGATTTCAACCTCTTTCGGGATAAAACTTTATCCATCCGGCCATCCAATGAAGTTTGGATTCTGGAACCTTTCCAAGGTGTTTGATCTCATCTTCAACACCTCTCTAACACCTATAAATACCTGAAGACTTTCAGTATTTTGGATTCCAGACTTTTCAAGTCAAAACCCCCACGTTTACTGGTTTCTCTCCCTGAAAGATTCCTGTAAATCACCCCTAAAAATCACCTAAAGTTTGTTTGTCAACCTTGTTGATAAACAAACATCAAAGATCGAATCAAGGACTGATGCGAATCTCTGTCCGAGTCAAGGTTCAACTCTAAACTTGAGTCAAAACTCTGCCCGAATCACCTCACGCAAGGTAATCTTCCTTTCCCTTTCTAATTGATTGTTAGAGTTGTATAAATACATTGAATCTAGGATCAGCCTAGAGCCTCTCCAAATCATGGGGATGGTCTCGAAGCAATCGATCCTATATTCCGTTTAACCTAATTAAATGGATCTTTATTTTATTTATTATTTAAAATATTTTCCTTCTTTGAAAACCTCTCTCTTTATAGAAAGACCGATCTCCGGATTGGATAGAATGGGTACTCCTTAACTTTCCCATTCCATAACCTAAGCCCCGAACCCAAAATCTATTTTCAAATGGTTTTTCTATGTTTCCAAACGAATAATAAAGGTGTCGACTCAAAAAGATGTTAAAAAACTCGCGCATCGCTACAACAGGTAAGCACAACACAGGTATGAAATCATATCTCATTCAAATTGCAAATCATCATGTCTCGTATTCTCGAAAAATCATTTCTTTTAGTTCATCTCGCGCATCCGGGTTCAGACGCCTCCAAATAGTCTCTCATCGGGTTCAGACGCCTCCAAACAGTCTCTCACCGGGTTCAGACGCCTCCAAATAGTCTCTCATCGGGTTCAGATGCCTCCAAACAGTCTCTCACCGGGTTCAGATGCCTCCAAAAAGTCTCTCACCGGGTTCAGACGCCTCCAAACAGTCTCTCACCGGGTTCAGACGCCTCCAAGCAGTCTCTCACCGGGTTCAGATGCCTCCAAACAGTCTCTCACCGGGGTTCAGACGCCTCCAAATAGTCTCTCACCGGGTTCAGACGCGACCGGGTTCAGACGCCTCCAAACAGTCTCTCATCGGGTTCAGACGCCTCCAACGGTTTCATCGAGTTCGAGACGCCTCCAAACAGTCCTCTCACACGAGGTTCGAGACGCCTCCAAAGCTTGATCTCATCGGGTTCAGACGCCTCTAAACAGTCTCTCATCGGGTTTAGACGCCTCCAAACAGTCTCTCTTTGAGTCAGACACCTCCGAATAGTCTGAACTACGACCGGCTTGATTCCCTCCTAGGGATACGTAGGAATCCTTTCTCCAAAGGTCCAGCCATCCGATCTCACCAGTCATTTTTCACCATCTGCCATATCCCCAGCCGCTCATTAGGATTGGGATCTTTTCATATCGACAACCTCACTTCTTTCATAAGTGATGTTGCCGAGGGGCTCTGTGAGTACGCCAATCCAATTCGCGACCCTTTATAGGTACATTTTAATATGATAAAATTGCACTAGGGGCATTTTGGTAAATTCCCGGTCCATTCCGAGACTTTCGAAAACTTTTTTTAAGTTTCTTGCGAAGGAAGTACTTTTAAGTATTTTTCTCAGGCAAAAGGACCTATAAGGTATTACTCAGTTTGGACCTATTGGGAATTTGCTTGGAATGTTCCAGAACCAGGTTTTGGCGCCAAAAACGGTTATTGGCTTGCTTGGTCGTGCGACATCTCGAGCCATGGAAAATGGAAGCAGAAGGTCATGCGACACAACTTGCCCATCATCAGCAGCCTATAAATAAGACCCTACCCCTCTCATATCTGGATCCCTTTCCTCCATACTGTTACTCTGCCCATTTGTCTACGTACCACACACTCCAAAACACACACAAACCTCCTCTCTCTCTCTCATACCCAATTCCCTCCTTCTCTCCTTCAACCCAATCCAATACACACATCACCATTAGATCTCCAATTTACCATCACTCCATAGCTCAATTCAGTCGAGAAGCAGTATTAAAGGGTTCTGCACCT
Source organism: Adenophora triphylla var. japonica (assembly GCA_022495995.1). NCBI lineage: Eukaryota > Viridiplantae > Streptophyta > Magnoliopsida > Asterales > Campanulaceae > Adenophora > Adenophora triphylla. Next base: position 297,750 of record JAFEMH010001462.1, on the reverse strand, counting down.
AACTTGGGTATAGAATTCGTGGATCTACAAGGGTAACCACTTCATCCCTCTTCTCTCTCTCATACTACTTTGTTACTTTCATATTCCATGCAATATCTCTTCATCTGATTCGATAATTATTCTCCATCTGTTCCTAATTATCGAATCACAATTGCCATCTCTCTGTTTAATTGATTTGTTTGGTTGAATTGATTGTTCATGGTTTGATCTATTGGTATTTGTGGCTTGTTTGCCAAGGGAGTGTGGATCTCCCATATCCACACCCCTTTGGTCAATTCGTAGTTGATTCGTGGTTATCTAAGTTGATTTGATATTGTAACTTGATTTGTTAGATCTCAGTTTGGTCTGTGTTCAATCTGTAAGGCATCCTGTGTCACGCGACACAACCTGCCAGGATGAGTCCTGTGTCACGCGACACAACTCGCCAGGCAGATCCTGTGTCACGCGACACATCTTGCCCATCTGCAGTAACCCTTTTCCAGTTGTAAGTTGCTCTCATATTTATAATCTGGAATGTGGCCCTCCATTGTTCTAAGTGGCTCACAAGTTGTAACAATCCCATTTCATTAATAAAATTCATTTACCCCACTTGTTGTTTTTAATGTATGCACAAACTATGAATGTTTTGGATGTTTATTTCGAAAGACTCGTTTATGGACGAGGCGTGTTGGGTGAACTCTCGTTTCTTCCCAACATGTAACCTGACCCCCGAACCCTTTTCTCTCTTTTCAAAGGTTTTTCAAAGTGTACCTTAAAACATGGCGTGGCGACTCCCAAAAATGAATATTTTTCCCTAAAAATTTTGGCGAGCGCACATTCATAACTGTATAATGGTTTTCACATTTATAAACTGAGAATTCTATTTCACAGTTATATAAAAATGTGTAATGGTTTTGACATGTATATGAGCTTAATAATTATGTATTGAAATAACTGTGATGTGTATTTCACAGTTATTTTGGTTAGAGTTTGAAGTCTATTTCACAGTTTTAAAGTCTATTTCACAGTTATTTTGGTTAGAGTTTGAAGTCTATTTCACAATTTTGATGTAAATAGTTTGTAAAATGATTTTCACATTTATAAACTGAGAAGTCTATTTCACAGTTTTGATGTAAATAGTTTGTATAATGGTTTTCACATTTATAAACTGAGAAGTCTATTTCACAGTTTTGATGTAAATAGTTTGTATAATGGTTTTCACATTTATAAACTGAGAAGTCTATTTCACAGTTTTGATGTAAATAGTTTGTATAATAGTTTTCACATTTATAAACTGAGAAGTCTATTTTACAGTTTTGATGTAAAAACTGTATAATGCTTCTTCCAACATCCCAGCTCGGCCATACAAATCAACAACACAAGCACAATGATGCACTTGAGGAACAATACCATATACTTCAATCATTGATTTATATAACATTAAGCCTTGATTAACTAGCCATGAGTGGCTGCAAGAGGATAATAAACCGATAAAAGTTATATCATCGGGACAAATTCCATGAACTAACATTAGAGAAAAGAGTGGCAATGCTTGTTTTCAATTAACCATTCATTACCAAGCCACTAATCAAGGTACTCCATGACACTACATCCTTACATTTTATTGTGTAAAACACCCGAACAGCCATGCCCACATTTCCACACTTAACGTACATATTCAACAAAGCATTTGCTATATTTCCTTCTTCTAATAAACCACACAGAGTATTCACATATGAATGCACCCACTGACCTTAACTCAATGAACCAAGTGAATCGCCTGCAGCCAAAACATTCACTATCGTGGCTTCATTAGGTACAGCTTCGCCTCCTTTCACCATTTTCTCAAAAACCCGAACTGCATCTTCGCAAAATCGCCTTTGTACCAAGCCTCCGACCATTGCACTCCAAGAAACCACATATCTCTTGGGCATTTTATCAAACAGGTATTGCGCAATATCTAACGTCCCACAATTCAAATAAAAAACCAAAACCGCATTGTCCAAAATCACGTTAGCTTCACAAAAAATCTTCTACCCATAGGAATGAACAACTTTCCCCAACTTCAACTCCCCCAAACTAGAACAAGCAGACAAAATACAAACAAGTGTATTAGCATTAGGCTTCACATCCATCAACGAAAACCAAATAATGGCTTCATCTTGAAACCCACACTTAGTAAACCTAGATACAATCGAAGTCCATGAAACAACATCCGGGTAATCAATTTCATCAAAAACCCGACAAGTAGAAATAATATCACTCCCAATAACAACGTAGAAATGAATCAACGAGTTCTGAACAAAAGTATTATACAAATTAATGCATATCGAGAGAGAGAGAGAGAGAGAGAGAGAGAGAGAGAGAGAGGTATGCAACCTGTTGGTGTACAGATAGAATGGGTGGCGCTATATGCTTGCTAATCAATTTCATTCTCAAGGCCTCAAATCCTTCGTCCTAGACCACGAAGGCCATGGTCAATCTCAAGGCCTCAAAGCCTTCGTCCCCAATGTTGACCTCGTAGTTGACGATTGCGTCGCCTTCTTCAACTCCATTCTCGAACAAAACCATGATTATAAAAACCTCCCGAGATTCCTGTTCGGCAAATCAATGGGTGGCGCTATTTGCTTGCTAATCAATTTCAAAAACCTTAAATTCTTCAACGGCACAGTTTTAATCGCACCCATGGAACTCACCGGTAAAAGTTGTCGGATTGCGGATAGAGAGAGAAACGGATTGCGGATAGAGAGAGAAACAGATTGCGCAGAGAGAAAGAGAATGAGAATGAGTAAGGGCAGTTTGGCCATTTAAATTATTATAAATAGGGTCAGGGACTCTATGATCGTTTTGATTTCAACTCTTGGATCCTAAAGTAGAATTCGAAATGTACTGTTTTTATTGGTAAAATCCACCCTTTCTCAAGGTCTTATTGGTAAAAATTCCTAAAAATAAACTAGTTAATTACTCGTCGATATTAGACGTGATATAATAAGATTGATTTATTTTATAAAATATAACTGAATAAATATTTGGAATACATATAAAGTAGTCGATAAGTTTAATTTTATTCTCACTATCGTGGTTAGTTGTATATGGGTTTTTCCTCGAGTAACTCATATAATCTCCACAAATTTATGGTAATATGTATGTGTTTGTCCCAAAATTTAAAATACATGTCTGAAAGTATCAATATATTACATTATGTCGACTAATCTGATTTGATTCGGGTACGACCACAAGAAAAGTTAAACATCTCCCAATAAAGTTTTAACGTTGTGGCTGCATTATTTGAACTCGAATCCGAGACCATTTATTAAGCTAAAACACCTTTTTTTTCATCCAAAATACAAAATGCATATAAAATTAGTAAATAAGTTTTATCTTTACATCATGGCGAATATTTTTCAATTTCCTTACCCTGAATTAGTTAATTTCATAATTTTAACATTAGAAACGGATTCAGGGCAAGCAAGTGCAATCAATTTTATTGCTTGTACTCATCTCGCCAGTTTATATTTAACATATAGTTTAAGGGTATTTTGGACATTTTTCTCAACTCGTTCATCTCGTTTGTTGATTCAGGGCAATTGCAAAATTTTTGGAATTATTGGACGAATGGAATTTAATTTCCACCTCTATTCCAAGTTTAAATTTTAAATGCCTTTCTGATTTTGGATAAGTATAGTTAGAGTCAAAATATTCATAAAATCCATACAGTTCAGTTTCATACTTTCATTTTTTTTCATAAAAAAAAATGGAACAATGAATATTCAAAGATGATTAAAAAACATTTGAATTTCCGTCTTTTAAATATTGGGTCTGCTTTGGAGTGCGTTGTCGGCATTACTTTAAATATTATGTCGTTTTTTATTTTTTAAATTTCCTTTTGATAAAAAACAAATCTTGAAAAAAATCCTGATACTTATTTAAAGAAGGATGGAGTAGTCATAAATGTCTATATAGTTCAGTTTACTATTATATTTTCATAAAAAAAAAAAATGAACTATGCTTACGTATGCATTTTAAATAGTTTAGATACTCCCTCCATCCCGCTAATATCCGCACTAACACGGTTTACGCGGGAATGAAGGAATATGATATTTTAATAAAATGTCGTGAGTGTAAAAGTAAAGTAGGAGAGAGAATGAGTGGAGGGTGTAATAAATTATAATGGTGTTGTGAGTATTAAAATAATGTAGGAGAGAGAATGAGTGAGGTTGGGTGAATATTTTATTAATATAAAGTTTTCTTTTTGAGAGTGTGCGGATATTAGCGGGACGCCCAAAAAGGAAAGTGTGCGGATATTAGCGGGACGGAGGGAGTATTCATTATGATATTCCCTCCATTTTATTACAAATTCTGAAATGAAATGTGTATACTTTCTCTGTCATACATTATTCTTAATCAATTACAAGATATTTCATTCTTTTCATAATGCACAATGATGTGAAAATGAAAATGTGTACTCGGTTAATTTTAAATACAGTATATAACTTGATGAAATGTTCAATAATATTAATAGCTCACATAATCTGAAGAAGGTAACAATTTGATTTTTTTTTTTAATAATTTTTTAAAAAAAGGAGACTTATTTTCTTTTTCGTCCCATCTCAATGGTTTTTATAATTTTTATTTTATAAGACTCGTTTATCATATTCACAACAAAAATCCACTTAATATTCCTCCCGCTTTTTCTCTCTTACTTTAATTTTATTCTCACAAAATCTCCTTCATTATTAATATTATACTCTCTCCGTCTCATCCCAACTTGAAGAAAAAAAAAAGTCATAGCATGAGAATTAAGAAGAATTATATAATATTAATGTATTGTGAGTGAGGATATTGTGGCAGCAGAGAGAAAATAAGATATAAAATAAGTAGTTTTAATGAGTATTACAAGTGGGCTACATAATTTATAGAAAAAAAAATCATTTTTGAACTTTGCAAGTTTTAACGAAACACCAGATGGAAGGAGTACTACGTTTTCTCAATCGTCGTGTCCAAAAGGTTAATTTTAGAGGGGAATTTCATAAAAGTATTAATACGATATTTATTTTTACGAAAAAAAAAAGGTATAATATAGATATAAATTATAAGAAATTCAAATGTATACACATACAAATTAGAGAAATTCAAATGTGGACTAACAATAAACGGAGGTTTATTACTCCCATCTTAAATAAATGGGATTGGTGGGACTCTGCAGTCCGGTGCTCAGTCCGGTGCTCGGTCGATTTCATACGTTTATTTTAATTTCAATGACTCATACTTAGTAGGGGCGGAGACATGCACATTCAAAGGGGTGGCTGTGAACCCCCCAAAATCAATGTTGACATGTAAAAAAAAAAAAAAAAAAAAAACTATTAAGTGCACCCCTCACTTACCATCTTAAATGAATGGGATCCGTGGTCCTCTGCAGTCCGGTGCTCGGTTGATTTCATATGTTTATTTCAATTTCAATGATTCATACTTAGAAGATCTTTGAGGGTGTTTTAGATATTTTGTTTGACCCGTTCATTTCATTCGCTCTTTCGGGGGTCACGCGTGATCTTGACATTTGAAAAATTAAAAAGCCGATCGACTGATAAATCCTTCTCAAAATGTGGCCTTCGGAGGACTATTCCAAGGTTATATCGCTAGGCCCACTAATTATATCCTTAGTAACTGTAGTTTCATGCCATATGGTCGGTCCATTGGGTCCAAACAAAATCAAAGTTTGGGCTCAAAATCATATATTATCCTCACTTGGTGACATTTGTATGACATTTTGTCACCTTTAAAAGATTCACATAAGTTAGATTTCCAAGGATTTTGTATCGTATAATGGAGTCCGATTTCTTTTTTCTTTATTGTTTTTTATTAATGAATGACATAATCTTAAATAACGAAAATTCAAAAAGATTTTTTTTATAGAATTAACTGAAAATAAATAAAACCCAAAATTAATGAAACTCGAATGCGAAAAGTCGAGACTTGTGTTGTACACAATCTCCGTAATAATTAATTGCCCCGCACTGGTGTTAACGATTACTGACAATCTTCTCGTAAAATGTAATGACTTTAACTGTCGTTAATAAAAGCACTCCAAATTAACGATTTCGACGAACAAATATAAATGTTTGGAACTTCTGGACTTGAAAGAAATTTATACTTCAATTTATAGTTTTCCAATAGTCGGCCTTTTAGGGAATACACACAATTTATATCGAATGTATCTGGACCGTTCAATCTGATCCTGATCAAGACACCAGATTGAGCGAAGGGACCCACGTCCTTTCGAGTAAACGTGGATCCTCCATCTGAACTAACCCATGTCCATTCGAATGGGCATATCCACCCAGCACACACCCGTTCGGTCCATCGCACCTATTCGCCCCAGTTCACGGCCCGCCCCACATGGGCGGACCATACCGAACCGAGCCGATACCTTGTTCGAACCAATGCAAACCCTAACCACCCACATGCACCTGAGCTAGCTGAGCCACGAACCTTGACAGAATTTCTCAAAACTTTAAGGCTTCACAGCTACCAGCTACCGATGCGCACGTGCAAAGTGTGCCTCTAAAGCGCCTAATGTGCCCTTTGTGCGCTGCGCGGGCTCGGATGGCACCATCCTCGTCGTTCGAATTTGAGCTAATCCAAAACTAGCACAATTGGGCCACTATTTGCATGGTTGGTCCAATGGACCAATATGTTGCATGATAATGATGATAACACTTGATTGTTACCTCCTTGAAATGGATGAGTCTAAAAATTCTCCTACTTTGTGCTTTCTATACGATGTGGGATATAGCTTTCCACATTCACATACTTTTTATAAACCCATTTCCAATTGCATACTTTGAGCATTAATTTTTCATTCACCACAATTTGGGTTTGAAAAAATAAATACATCACATTAATCTACTCCAAATATAGATTACAAATATGCAATTTTATTTCATTTACATAAAATGAAATTACATTTAATTTTTGGTCAAATATTGGTTAAACCTAATATTTGTAACCAAATTCCAACAATCCCCCACATAAATAACAATTAATGCATTAAAGCAGATTTGTCCAAAAGTTTCGGCGAACTACTGTTGCATCGGGATAGGTAGCTTATAACCTTAAACCTCCCCTAGTAAAATATTATCGGATATACTAGACATTAGGTAGCGCGATACTTTGAACTAGTAAATGTATAGTGTATAACAACACAATAGTACTCACACAATAATAGCTCTAACACTATTTGTTCTCACGGTGTGTCCATTTCGACCCTGAACCGTATTTCATTCATAAGTGTTCATTTAGAAGCGGCCTTATTACATCTCACTTATATAGGTGATTCTATTATAAAGAGTATCTTGTTGTACTCTACCATGTAGGTATATGAATCATTAAAAAATTTCTAAACTTAACCTCACCACTGATGCAGGTACATACACTTGGATGTTTTAGGAATGAGTATGAAACAGGTTCCAAGTGTTTCTACCGAACATCATAACTTAGTTGTCTCATTGAACCAAAGTTTTGGGATCTTCAATTCTCAAGGTTGAGTGTCCACTTTGAATTATTTTGTTGTGGATTTTAAACCCATTCCCTTAACAGTTTATACAGTTGATCTCTATTTATACCTTTAGTAAACGTATCAAATATGTTGTCATTTGACTTCACATAGTCAATCGTGATAACATCATTTTTGATCAACTGTCTGATGGTATTATTTCTACGGCGAATATGTCTAGACTTACCATTGTACATACTGCTCTATGCCCTTTCTATTGTTGATTGACTATCACAATGTATTAGTACAGTGGGCATAGGCTTATTCCAACAAGGAATATCTCAAGGTTATACACTGCAGCAATAGTAAAGAGAATGCGTATGGATGTAATCCTTGTGATAGGGGAATATGTATCGAAGAAATCGTATCCCTCTTTCTGTCTAAACCTTTAGGCTACCAGCCAGGCTTTGTACTTATCTATATATCCATTTGCTTTATACTTTCTTTTAAGGATTCATTTGCAACACAGTGGTTTGCATACTGGAGGGAGATCAACCAACTCCCAAGTATTATTATGCATAACGGATCCTCTATTTCACTATTAATTGCTTCTTTCCAGAACGGACTATCCAGACCAGATAAAGCTTCTTTAATAGTGGCTAGTTTGTTTTCTAACGTATATGATTGAGAATCAGGACCAAAAGACTTCACTGGCCTCTTACTACGTCTAGGTTCTTCATCTTCTTCTTGAGATGGACCATTTGTAGCTTCATAAGTTCTCTTATTAGAACTTAAATCTTTATTTTCCTTCGCATGAAAGATATTCACAAAGAATGGTGCATTCCTTGATTATATCGTCATTCCTTCATTTATATCAGGAATGTTCGACTTGTGCACTATAAACCGATAGGCACTGCTATTGCTCACATATCCAATGAAAATGCAGTCTATCATCTTTGGACCGATCTTGACTTGCTTTGACTTAGGTACTTCAACCATAGCTAGACACCCCCACACCTTAAGGTATTTATAACACGACTTACAATTATGACATAATTCGTAATGAGTCTTATCAATTCCTTTCTTAGGTATCTTATTAAGAATGTAGTTGGAAGAGAGTATTGCTTTCCCCCACAAGTTGTCGAGTAAGTCATAGCTTATTAACATTTCATTCATCATCTCCTTAAGAGTACGATTCTTGTGTTCAGCTACTCCGTTAGACTGAGGTATATACGGAGCCGTAGTTTGATGAATAATGTCAGTTTCGCAGCATATATCTTCAAACGGTGCTACATATTCTCCTACTATATCCCTTCGAATCTTCTTAATCTTTACATTAAGTTGATTCTCAACTTCACTCTTATAAGTCTGGAAAGCTCCCATGACTTCATCCTTACTTTTCAATAGATAAACATAGCAATATATTGTGCAATCGTCTATAAAAGTAATGAAGTACTTTTTCCCACCTCGAGTTTGCACATACTTTATATCACATAAATCTGAACTAATTCAAGAGGTGTCGTGTTTCTTATTACTGAGGAATATGATGACTTAGTCATCTTCGCTTCAACACAAATTTCACACTTGCGAGTCGAGTCGAATTTATTCATAGGAATTAATTCTTGACTCACTAACTTCTTAATTGTGTTGAAATTCATGTGAAATCTATCATGACATAAATTAGGACTCTCTAACAAGTAAACATAAGAAATACTTTTTTTCATTGCCTCAGGGCTAGGGCTGTTACACGAACCGAGTTGCTCGAACTCGACTCGGGCTCGACTCGAAAAAACTCGACTCGAATGAGCTCGAGTTGAAGTTCGAGCTCAAGCTCGAACGAGAATTTTAAATCGTGAAATTTTCGAGTCGAACATGCTCGACTCGTGAGCTCGAGAAAGCTCGTTTCGAACTCGACTCGAGTTCGACTCGATAAACTCGATAAAAACTCGAATTTTTAATTATATATTTTTATATACACATATGTGATATGACATTTATAAGTTTCATTTTGGTCCACAGCCCAAAAATCCATAGAAAAGCTTACCTTGAGCCTCATTATATAGAGGCTAAAACATGAAAGTTTCATTTCAGTTTCAATGTGGGATAAACTACCCATGGCCACGGCCGGCCAATCTCAAGGCCAAGGCAGAGCCATGGGCGGCCAATTTCAACACCAAGGCCAGCCGAACCACAAGCCTTTGAAAACTTTACTTTGCTTTCGATGTGGAATAAATACTTTCTAGGCCACGGCCATGGCCAAAGGCCAAGGCAGCCAAGGCCAAGGGCCAAGGCCGGCCAAAGCGGCCAAGGTCAAGGCCAAGCCTAATGTTTATTTTTTTTTGAAAAATAAATATTTCATAAATTTATATTATTATATACTCCCTCCGTCCCGGAGAACTTTACCCCTTTACTATTGAGAACGGAAAATAAGAAATAATGTTATTAAAATATGTGTTGTGAGTGGGAGGAGAGAGAATGAGTGGAGAGAATAGTAAATTTGAAAAGTGTTGTGAGTGGGAGGAGAGAGAATGAGTGGAGAGAATAGTAAATTTTTTTTCCTTTTTAGGAAAGTGGGACTTTAAAGTGGGACGCCCAAAATAGTAAAAGGGGTAATGTTTTATGGGACAGAGGGAGTATATATTTTTTGGATATATATTATATATATATAAATTTACGAAATATATTTAAATTTTGTCTAATAATAATTTTTAAATTTTTATTAAGATCATTATTTTTTATTTAAATTATGATTTATTTATTTTTGAAAAATAAATAAATCATAAATTAAAACAAAATAAAAATAGAGCTAATTCACTACTACCACACCACAACTACCACTACTACTATTACTACTACCACCACTACCACCATCACCACCACCACCACAACCACCACTACTACTACCATCACTAATTCACTACTACCACTACTACCCCTACTATCACCACCACTATCACTACCCCCCCCCCACTACTACCACCACTACTACTATTACTATTACCACCACTACTACTACTACTACCACCACTACCACCATCACCACCACCACCAAAACCACTACTACTACTATCATAACTAATTCACTACTACCATTACTATCACTACTACTACTACCCCTACTACCACCACCACTATCACTACCCCCACCACTACTACCACCACTACTACCACTACTACTATTACTACTACAACCACTACTACCACTACTACCACCACTACCACCATCATCACCACCACCAATACCACCACTACTACTACCATCACTAATTCACTACTGTGATGATGTGCATCCGAAAATTTTTCCATTTTTATTTGAAAAAATCAACGAAACGGAGTCGCCACGCCATTTTTATTTTGAGGGCCAAAACTTTGAAAAAAGCCCGAGATCAGAAATTTAGGTTCGGAGGTCACGTTACGTGCCGGGAAGGACGTTAGTGTGCACCCGGAACGCCTCGTAAAAACGAGTCTTCCAAACATTCAAAATCCTTTGTTGTGTATGTGTGTGTGTGTGTCTTTTGACCAAAATAAGTTGAAACTGAGGTAAGTAAAAATTGGGAACTCTTTTTAAGGCTTTAAACTGATCCCATGATTTTTTGGATGATTTTTGGGTTGAGATTTGGAACTCAAAAGATTTTTGGAAGTTGAAAACCATTTCTGCCAGAATGAAAAAGGCAGTTGACCCTTGACTTTGAAATGGACTTTAGGGCTTGAAAACTCCAGAATCTGGGAAAAGTCCGGGAATGAAAAATGTTCAAAACACCTTAAAAAAGGTTTCTTTAAAAGAACTTTTCATTTTTGAGATGATTTGAGGGGTCAAAACCTTCTGGAAATCTCAGATCTGAAATCTGGATTTCCAGAGACTGATGAACTGACCTTTAAAAGAAAATTTGAAAAAAGGAGTTTTACTCACACAAAAAATAAAGTAAAAATATGTTTGGAAAGATCTAGATGTTGGCTACAAAAAGTATCTTGTAGTCAACACCAAATTCCAAGTTTATCTATGTCCAAAAAATTAGACCATGGACTGAGGTCTGAGAAAATTGCTACTGGACAGCAACTTCTCAAGAAAGAAAATATGCTTTTAAAGGGGGGTTTTGCATCCATGCTTGTCCCCATTTCCCTAGGTTTTTATTAGTGATCACTTGACATTTTAGTGGTGAATCAACTATATCAAACCATCATTGGGGTACATTAGGACTAAGCACTTCATTTGCTTGGGAAGGGGAATTTTATCCTTTGAAAATGAGATTTGATGTATGAAAATGATTTTTAGGGTTTTGAAAATGTGTTTTCTTTGCAAGAAAGTAAGAACACTTTGAAAATAATGTAGATCCTTGTAGAAGATCATCCATGGAGATGAACTTCCATGGTGATCTTCTTGGATCTAAAGCAAGAAGATGAATAAACTACATTTTGTAGCTTGAAAATGCATGCATGGATGAATTTTAGGGTAAGGAGAGGGAGGTTATACCTATCTTCCTTGTGTTTTGTGTTTGAAGGCTTGAATGTGAGAGTGTTTAAGGCTTGAATATGAGAGTGTTTGAGGGTGTTTAGGGTTGATGATTTGAGTTGGTTAAAGAGAAAACAAGTAGATAACAATGAAGTCCTCTATGTTTTCTCTCTAATCCTCCTCCTATAGGGTGATTTGAGCTTGGATTGGTGTATGTATGAGAGTATGTATGAGAGTGATTTGAAGTGTTTGTGAGTGAGTGAGATTTGGGAAAGATTGGAGAGAAAATGGTGGCAATCTAAGGATTCCCACTGTTTTCTCTCTATATTTCGCCAGAGTTTCGTTGCTGTGATCAAATTGTGTTGTGTAAACTGAGAGAGGAGGGTTCAATTTATAGCCCTCTGAAATTGACAAACATGTCCGCGCGGATATGATTGACAGCGTGCACTGTTCATTAATTACAGCTTCAGGCTTTGGACAGGAAGAATAAAATTCAAAAATCCAGCAGTTTATGTTTTTCAACTTGCCCAATTCGGATTTTTCTTATTTCTTTTGCTTTTTGAGATTCTTTTCTTGGTTTAACTTTAAATGGCAATGCCCATTTTACCCTTACTTTGTTAGAAAAGTTAGGAATGTTAGGAATGTTAGTAATGTTATAACTTTCGTTAATTTTCTAACGAAAATGCTAACAAGCTCAAATTGGAGCACTTACAGTAGCCCCTCGGCGACGGCGCTTTCGAAGGAAGCGGGGTCGTCGATAAGAGTAAGGCTCCATATTTTGGCAGGATGATCAAGTGATCGAGTGGCTGAACCTATTTAATAGGCTACCTACGTATCCTTGAGAGGAATCAAGCCAGCCGTAGTTCGGGTCTTTCGACTATCTTTAGTTGTCGACCCTGGAGTGACTGTTTCAGGATGTCAACCTGGCGAGCGAGTTCTACAGTCGATTGCTGAAAGAAACTCTGCTAGGGTTGTATATCCGCTCTGCTGGGGATAGGAATGACCATTTTGGTCTGGTGGCTGAACCTAATGATAGGCTACCTACGTATCCTTAAGAGGAATCAAGCCAGTCGTAGTTCGGGTCTTTCGACTATCTTTAGTCGTCGACCCTACTGTTTTAGGAAAGTCATCCTAAGATTTGACTATTTTTGGGAAGTCACCCTATGGTCTGACTATTTTTGGGAAGTCGCCCTATGATCGACTTGCTTTTGGGAAGTCACCCTAAGGTTTTGACTGTTTTGGGGAAGTCGCCCTATGATCTGACTGTTTTTGGGAAGTCACCCTAAGGTCTGACTATTTTTGGGAAGTCGCCCTATTACTTGACTATTTTTGGGAAGTCGCCCTACGGTTTTGACTATTTTTGGGAAGTCGCCCTATGATCTGACTATTTTGGGGAAGTCGCCCTATGGTTTGACTATTTTTTGGGAAGTCGCCCTATGATCTGACTATTTTGGGGAAGTCGCCCTATGGTTTGACTATTTTTTGGGAAGTCACCCTATTACTTGACTATTTTTGGGAAGTCGCCCTACGACTATTTTTGGGAAGTCACCCTATGTTTGACTATTTTGGGAAGTTACCCTAAGGTTTTGACTGTTTTGGGGAAGTCACCCTAAGATTTGACTATTTTTGGGAAGTCGCCCTAAGGTTTTGACTGTTTTGGGGAAGTCATCCTATGGTTTGACTATTTTTGGGAAGTCACCCTAAGGGATGATTGCGATTTATCGCTTTCCTCGTGTTGTGTGTGATAGCGTTTTAGGTGCCTCAAACCTTGACGATGGCGTCTTAGGTGCCTCGAACCTCGACGATGGCGTCTTAGGTGCCTCGAACCTTGATGATGGCGTCTTAGGTGCCTCGAACCTTGATGATGGCGTCTTAGGTGCCTCGAACCTTGATGATGGCGTCTTAGGTGCCTCGAACCTTGATGATGGCGTCTTAGGTGCCTCGAATCTTGATGATGGCCTCTTAGGTGCCTCGAACCTTGATGATGGCCTCTTAGGTGCCTCGAACCTTGATGATGGCGTTTTAGGTGCCTCGAACATTGATGATGGCGTCTTAGGTGCCTCGAACCTTGATGATGGCGTCTTAGGTGCCTCGAACCTTGATGATGGCGTCTTAGGTGCCTCGAACCTTGATGATGGCGTCTTAGGTGCCTCGAACCTTGATGATGGCATTTTAAGTGCCTCGAACCTTGATGATGGCGTTTTAGGTGCCTCGAACCTTGATTTGAAATGATTTCCTTTGATGGTTTAGGATAGATGGTCCTCTAGTGGACTTTATTTGAAGGGATCGGTTTTACGTCTGCTGCCGAAGGAAAGGATGACCGTGCTGGTCGAGTGGCTGGACCTAATGATAGGCTACCTACGTATCCTTAAGAGGGAATCAAGCCGGTCGTAGTTCGAAAATAGCTGGGGATGGTCTTTGATGGTTTGACAGTATTTGAGGTTTGACTGTTTTTGGGAAGTCGCCCTAAGATTTGATGATAATGATCTTTTAGAAAAGTAGTTGATTAAGATATGCTTTCATACTGTCTTTGTGCTTACCTGTAGTGAGGCTACGGCTGATGTTGATGAAGAGTTGTTAGGTTGCCGTTCTTGGGACGGTTTCGCCGACGATTTGTCTTTGGAGGCATTTTGACCTGAAGGAGGAGTTTGGTTGAGTCCGCATCTTCCGGTGATCGTCAAACTTGTAGAGGTTTTTGAGCTTGTCTTCACATTGGGACTTCTTGCTTTTGAGAACTTGGTGTCTCTAACCGCATTGTATTTGAGAACTTGGCGTCCCTGACCGATTTGTATTTGAGAACTTGGCGTCCCTGACCGATTTGTATTGGAGAACTTGGCGTCTCTGACCGTACTGTATTTGAGACCTTGGTATCTTTGACCGATTTGCATTTTGAGAACTTGGCGTCTCCGACTGTTCTGTATTGGAGAGCTTGGCGTCCCTGACCGATTTGTATTGGAGAGCTTGGCGTCCTTGACCGGATTGCATTTTGAGAACTTGGCGTCTCTGACCGATTTGTATTGGAGAACTTGGCGTCCTTGACCTGATTGTATTGGAGAGCTTGGCGTCTCTGACCGAATTGTATTGGAGAGCTTGGCGTCCCTGACCGATTTGTAGACACTGGAGGCGGTCTTCATATGTTTGTGGATGTTGGGGGATGTTTTCATCCATTTGAGGTCGTCTTTGGTGAAGATCATCCTTGCCGAAAAGGGGGATTACGTTTGAATTCCTGCATTTGTTAGTGAAGAGGAAGATGCATATATGGCATTCATGATGGCGGATGCATGCATAGAACCAAAAATGATTATGAGATGATGTGTTTATTTGCTTTCGAAGATGCACTTGGCCTAAGCTTTTGGCAGGGAAATTACGATTTATGATTTTCAATCACTTAGGATTTTTCCTATTGATTCAAGTTTTGTGCATGCTACATGAGCCCTGGGGAGATTTTTGTGGGGATGCATGGTGATGAGAGGGGATGTATGTGTTGTTGACTGTTTGGGACAAGCTTTGAGCTGGTGGGGTGATATCCTTTAGTCGCGGACTGAAATGCATGTTATTGATGAGGTCAATTTTGATCTTGGGATGAAGTTGGACTTGAACCCCGGGTCTCGATTGAAATTTCTTTTCAGTCTCGGACATTTGAAGCTGACGCTGACAGGCTCTAGAATCAAAGCATGTTGACATGAATGAACCCTCTTTTGCTTGGGTTAGTTGTGATTTGACGAAATGCTGATATGAGGAGATTCCCAATTCTCAACTTTTGATGATGCAGGGAGTTGCCATATGCCAAGTTCTAAAGCTGAAACTCCAAGACAGTTGTTGAGGTGACCAGACCTTTCTTCTGAAGATAGGTGTGACTTGATAAAGCCCCATTCCATGGAAAAGACATGGCGAAAACCACGGAATCTTTCTCTTGAATGATTTGATGAAGCCCGGAGTTTGACAAAGCGTCACTACAGAGGTCCAGTTAAAGGTTTGGTGACATGCGATGAAGTACCGAGCCAATCGATCAACGTGAGAGCCTTCAAGGTGAAGTTGTCATGAAGGGAGAAACCCATCTTTGATACCGACTATGAAACTAGAATCCTCTCTTCGAAGAGTGTCTTCCATATGGGAACTGTTAGCCATAGTGGCACTTGGCTTGTTCGTGGCTTCAATCATATTCACCCTACTTTTTTTTTTTTTAGGGAATGGATTGTTGACTGTATTGGGTCCTTGGGGTCCCTTTTCGATCAGTTCTCACACTGCCCTTTTTCAGGAGTCGTGTTGGAGGTGGAAGAAACCCGGTATCCATAAGCAGGTGCGACAACTCGGCTGCGATTGTAAGCCCTCTCAAATTTAGCCCCGGAATTGATCATTGCCCGTAGATCCGGATAGGGAAATTGCTAAGTGAGACCCTCAGATGTGGTTTCGGGCGTGAGCGAAAGATGTCTAGTTGTTCCTCTTCAAAAGGAGGAGTTGCCATCTTGCTTGTAAAAGTCCCTGATGTTCTCGTCTGGACGCTGCATTGTTGTCTGCGGAGTCAAATCTATTTGCTTCCCACTCCAAGTTGGCTAGTAGTCTGGTCCCATGTAGCCCTGGCCTCGGATTTTAAGCGAAAGAACCATTTTAGAGCATTGGACTTTCAAAGAGAGACTGAAATAGTCGCCAACCGCTGATTGGCGCCCCTTTTGACCTTCATTGCCAAGGTATACGTGTCCAGATGGGTTTTCGGGCATGCAGTGCCATCAAAGAGATCCAAATTAGGCATCACAAATTTATGGGGAACAAAGGAGTCGGGTTCGTTGGTCGGAAAGCGAGACTTCTTAGCGGTCAATTCGGCAATCTGAGCTTTCATTTCCTTGTGTTGTTCCATGAACCAAGCCAGATGAGGGTCTTGTAGTGGAACCATGGCATTCAAACCAGCGGCTGAGCTAGAGAGAGGAGCTACCACTGGCGGCAGACTGGTGGAGGGAACGGCTGTTCTGGGGACGTAGGTGAAAACCTGTCCTTGGCCCGAATCACCCTGGGAGCTTGAGTAGGACCACTGGGCAAAGGGATAGAACCTTGCGGCTTGTTGTTGATTTTCAACCGGCAAAGAGGGCAAAGGCGGTCTTGATGTAGCTGGGTAACTCTGATTTCTGGAGTGAGGCCCATAAGTAGGCTTAAGTGCGGGCCGCTGTCCACGATTGTTGAATTGCATAGGCGAAGGTGCATGACCAGGGTGCGAGGTCTGGTGATTCCGATGAAACTGGGATGGAGGCTTGGTAACCCATCGAAGCCTGAGTGAGGAATGGATTTGTGAAAGCTGTGTGAGGAGCGGCTGAGCTAGCGTCATTCTGAGGAAGGGCTTCTGACTGTTGCCCTAGACCAGACTGTGGAAGCATTCCAAACTGTTGCTGCGGAGGCCTTGATAGATTGGTTCCAAACTGAGGTGGGATTCCAATTTGCTGTGGTATTCCGAGGTAACCCCAAGACATTCCGTACTGATTTTGCCCCCGCTGAGGAGTTGTGAACTGATCGGTCACGTTAGACTGCATGGGTCCAGTAGTCTGTATTTGGGGTTTGCTGTCCCGTTGAGACGGTCATGAAGGGATCTTATGAGGCTTGTGCGGTGCCGGGGATTGGATATCTTGAATTGGGTTGCTGTCAAGGCATTTCAAGCGATGTGGCCGAGAAGCTCTGGATCGACTGCACCGAAATGCCGAGGCATACCAAGCGATGTGACATACCGAGCCGACCCAGCGCTTTGAGGCATACCATACTGGCCCAAATCGGACTGAAGTCAATTTGTTTCTCCAAACGGCGTCCGCAGAGCTGTGAATGTATATCAAACCGACTGAAAGGATGGGCGATTCGCAAGTTGAGAAGAGTGTGAGGAAGGTGGTGGTAGTCTGTCTGGCCAAGATAGGGATGGGGATCCTTTTCCTCTTCTACCGTGAAAGTTCCATCGGGGTTGAGGGCAATCGTCAAACCAAAATTCCTGACATCTTCCAAGGATGAACATCGAAACCTCATTCTGATTGGCACAAGGAGTTTTATGGACTCGGGTTCCAATATTAGCCATAGAAATATGATGAATTTCTGGTCTTGGTTAAAATTCCGTCCTCGTCCTTGGACATCAAAGAACTGCACTTGACTAGCCCATGACCAACATGGCGATCAAATCTCATCTTGCTTGGTGGAGCCTTGGTCTGAAGAGATGTATTTGCGAAGTCTTGATTTGGAAGAAGTAACTTGGCAAAGCCTCGGTCTCATGACTGTGAATCTGACACAATTAGAGAGGCTTCAACCTGGTAGGCACTGCAGAGAGACCCAACCCATCTTGTAGCAGAGTGAAGAACCAACGTTCTTGAATTATCATGTAGCAAAAGAGGCAACCCATCCTTCCATATTTACTTTATTATTTTCTTTATTCAATTAGTCAACCGGAAGAAAATGTAAAAGCAAGACAATTTTAGGAATGTATACCTGCAGGGGCATATATTTTTTTTCGAAAAGTGGGGATGAATCCCCGATTTGTATTATTTGATGGCCTCATTTGACGAAGGCACAAAAGAACTCGCTTTGGGTTTGACTCTTTTGAGAGAGCATAAGTTTAGAAAGGTTTGTAAAAGTGTATGGAAGCCCTGGCGACAGAAAATTAGTGTTTAGCTCTATTTTTCCTATAATGTAGAAAAAGAAGACTTGTCGAGACATCTGAAAATATGTTTTATTCAAAATGATCACAAGATTGCTTAAAACCCTTTATTAATGTTCGGGTTATTCAACCCCTAATCTCGATATGAACAAACATTTTGATTAATCATGAGGAGAAAGTCAACTGATACCAAGAGTCGAAGTTGGCGAATGGTGAAGAGGGATCGTGTATAGGAGAGGCTATTGGTGAGGCCGGATTTTCTGGGATTTGAATGTGTTTATGACCGGACCATTTCTGGTTGCCTACGTTCCCCTCATTGTGAGGAGCTCAGGTCGCCGTAGTTCGGGCTTGAACTGTGTTTGGCTTTAGAAAAGGGGTATGAACATTTGTGGTACTTTTGGTGAAAAGGCTCGGATAGGAAGTTTGGATGATAAGGTGCGGGCCTTGAGGTGATTCCTTGACAAGTCATTTTGAGCGATTCCGTTGCTTCTTGATCGTCGTCCTTCATCGGGGGAGAAAGATTTTGGATGCAGCTTAAGGGCTTATGATATGTTTTTGCCGTTGCTTTAACTGCTCCCTTGTTGTCGACAACTTCCGTTCTTCGGGCTTTAATTTTGCCCATATGTCAAACCTTCTGATCGGCGGTGCTAGGTCCTTGGCCTCATTTTTTTTTGAAGCTTTTGTTTTTTTTTTTTGAAGCTTTTTTTTTTTTTTGAAGCTTTTGTTTTTTTTTTGAAGCTTTTGTTTTTTTTTTTTGAAGCTTTTTTTTTTCTTTTTTGAAGCTTTTGTTTTTTTTTTTTGAAGCTTTTGTTTTTTTTTTTGAAGCTTTTTTTTTTTGAGCACCTGAGGACGAAGGCAAGCTTCTACTTGAACTTTCTTGATGCATGGGGGGCGGAGGCAAGCCCCTGTTTTTTTTCGATATGGGGTCGATCTCCCGATGCTGAGTGACCTTTTGTTGTCCCTTGATGTTGCCGCCTTCGTTGACTTGATCAAGGTGATGATGGGGATATGTTTTGGAAAGTGTATGGCTTGATGGAGGCCTTTGTGAGGTGAGGAAAGTGTATAGGGAGGGCATTAGTTGACTTTCTCGCACCAATTAATTAAAATCTTAATCATTTCCAGAGATTATTTGTTGAGCGATGCGAGTGATCATTTAAAATAAAACCATTTCATTAAATGTAATGTAGGTGTGCAAATAATGTCTCAAGTCTAGCGAGAAAAGAAAAAGACTCTTTTATAGAAAACTTAAGATTAACTACAATGTCCAAGGAGGACTTGATTGAACGAAGAAAGTACTAGAACCTACGAAGGTTGACTAAAAGACTGTTTTAATATTAAAGGATGGGTAGCCCCTAGTCTAGCTACTCTTTGTTGTTGGACTGCCAAGACGCTTGAGCTTTCCATCTTTCTGTTAACTTCTGATTCCATTACTGCAGACCGAGGCAGTGATCAGTTACGTGCCCATGATACTGGTGGGAGTGGAGGAGTTTGAGGCCATGGAGCAGCTGGGGCGAGCACAAGTTGTCCAAAGAAACGGGTCGGAAAAGTCACGGGGACGAACTTTGTCGACTGAGCATATTGATGGAAGGAAGTGAACCTGAGAGGACCTTGAGGGGTATTGGGCTCTGTTTGGGAGGATTCAGCGATGCGCTGGTTGTTTTGAGTGAAAGGGGTGATACTAGCTGATTGTGTCTTCGGGCCTTTCTCAAGCTTGGAACTGGCATTAGACAAGTGTGCTCTGGGGCAGGTTGTCCTATCGGATTCTCTCACTTTGGGCACTTGAATTTTGCGCGACAGAATCATTTCTTTGCCTGGTTCGACATCTTGGGTCAAAGGAGTGCTAGTACTTATCATAAGATCAAGCTTCTCCTGCATTTGTTTCACTTGCTCTATCAATATTGCCACATGGGGATCAACGGGAACATTCGAGTTACTTGGAACTCGCAACAAGACTCTTATCAGGAGAGGAAACACAGCCCGCAGACTGGTGAAACTGACGGGTGAATTCACTAAGTCCGGAGATTACAACGGAAAACTTGTGGCATCCGGATTTTCTTTTAGCAACTCATGATCGCATTCAGGTGGGTGTAGAGGCTTCAGAACATAGCCACATAGCTCAAACTGATTATGTGAAGCTGGAGCATAAACTGGCAGGTATTGCTGAAATTGAGGAACAGGTGTGATGGAGCCCAACTCGTTTTGAGGAGCTGAGGGCGATGGAGCCCTAATGGCCTGAGGTGCTGGAAAGGGCTGAAGAGGAATTGTCCTTGGCAAGGGATCATATGTGGATGGAGGGAGGTGTTGGCCGTGGGATGGAGAGTTATAGGATGAAGGGACCGAAATCACCGTTTTGAAGTCTCATCTTCGACCATGATGAGGGAACCATTCGCCTCAACTGTTACCCTGAACTCCATGGCGGCGAGAGCATTGATGAGCAGGGCTGCTCTTCATGAATCTTATGGGCGTTTTCCAAAGCCAGGACTAACTCTTCCTTCCTAATCATCGGATTTCTTGTATCCTTACCGCTTTCTGCCAAATCTGCCATCAGATCATTATCATCCCATTTAACCTTGGCGTCAGCCGTGAACTTATCGGAGGCGAGAGTTCAAAGCATTTCACCAAATCCAGCTTTGCCATGGCCACATGCTTGTTGCAGCCAAACCATCCATTCTCAACATTTGTTGCGACTAAATCATCTGGCTGTCAGAGTCGTTGAATTCACAGAGTTTGAATCATAAAATTCAATCATGTTTACATTCGCGTTGTTTGGGAAATGATCATTGTGGGGTCCAGATCACCGAGGCGCTCGAGTTTGCCCTTCTTAATTAATCCCTGAATCGCCTTTCTCAAAGCTGCACAGTTGTCGGTCGCATGACCGTGGTACTTGGTGGAAAGCACAATGCTTAGTGGTGTCAAAAGGGATTTTGGGATCCTTGGGTTGATAGTTTCTCATGGGTTCCAGGAGACCCTGCTCTAGCAAGCTATTTAAAACTTTGCTTAAGGAACACCCAAATCCTCGGGATTCGAGATTTGGTCATTGACTTGGTCACCATTCTGAACAGGGTTTGCCGGTTTTGGTCCATCGGGGCGCTCAAGCTTGCCCGTTTCGATTAACCTTTGAACCGCTCTCTTCAAGACTATGCAGCTTGTCGGTCGTGTGGCCATAATGATCATGGAAGGCGCAGCTGCTTACTCATGTCGAGAGGTGCATTTGAGCTCCTTGGATGGTAGTCCTTGAGAGGCTCCAAAAGGCCTACCCTTACTAAGCCCTTGAAAATTAAGCCCATGGGCATCCCAAGATCATCAAAACGTTCTCGTTGCCTTAAAGGACCACCATTTCTTGGTTGCTTTTGGGGCCGTCAATTGTACACAATGCCTTCTTTCCTTTACCGGATGTCGGAGCCGTGTTGGAAGGGTAAGGTTTATAGCGGCGAGACATGTTCAGACTCGTAGTCTTTTCCCGTGCACGAACCCTTTTGATGTAATCATCAATGTAATCGTCGAGATTCGACCTTTTGTAAACTTCATTCGTGTCAAATACACAAGATTGATATGGTGAGATGGCCCGAGTCGAGCGATCGTCGATACTCTCGTTGCTAGGCTTTTCTTGTACCTTCTTAATTGGTTCTACCAATAATCCATTGGACGAGTCAATAGGAACATTAGGATTGCATGACCCGCCACAAGATTGGCATTAGCAAACGAAACCACAGCAGGAAGTACTCTGGTGGGAGGAATGACAGCCTGAGCATTAAAAGCGTGACCGTAATCTTCCTCATAAGGCCTGGCAGCCTGCCGAAGATGAAGATATATGGCTCGTAATGGGTGGATACCAGGGAGCACTGAGTGCGGATCCAGAAGGCCGCTGAAAACATGAGGTTTGAGGCATCGTAACAGCAGGATTGAATGTGTCTTGACCGCACTTGAGGAACATGACTGCAAGGGAAATGTGTATACTGCACTTGATGAGCAGGAGCAGCTTGCGTAACGGCCGGTGGAGAATTTGATGAGGAGCATTTGACCTTGTCGGACTTCCCAACCGGAGGGCGGGGCAGAGCCTGATGAAGTGGTGATAAAAGCCTGGTGGCCCACGTGATCTTGCAGGATCATAGGGGCCAGTGTGCTTTGAGAATTGGAGGAAGCAAGCTGGCCCCTCTGAACCATGGAGCCTGAGAAACGAACTGTCCCATTCCGAGATGGTGACCCGAGCCAGACTGATGCGGTGAAGTAGTAAACTGACCCCTTCCAAGCTGCGGGGCGAAAGCCAACTGACTCAATCCTGGTGGTGAGACCTGAGAGGCACCGAGGGCAGGTTGACCTAGATCGGACTGTCGAGGAGTATCGAGCAGTAAGGGCTGAGATGTACTGAACTGACCAATTCCAGATTGATGGCCCGGGCCAGACCGAGGTTTTGGAGTAGCGAACTGACCCATTCCAAGCTGATTGAAACCCAAAGGTGAAAACTGGAGGTGCCGGGAAGTTGACCAAGATTGATACGATGAGGCCGAGAGGCAGGCCGAGTGATAGGCTTGGGGATGCTTGGCCCATTAGTAGTTCCACACGAAATGGGACAGGGCATTTGATGGTAGTTGGCATGCCGGGAGGGTAATTAGCTCCAATCTTCGCATCAACCGTAAAGGTTCCATTAGGGTGGTGAACAATTGCTAGCCCCTGGGTTCTGATACTTTCCAATAATGGACTGATCTGAGCCTCTTGATTTTGTCTTATCCCGTTCCAATATCTGATTCCACTGTTCGGCATTTTGCGGATTTTCGGGGTGTGGAGTTGTACGTCCCCACCGTCTCCTCTGAGTTGGTCATTCTGAAACTTTGAGCTGAAGCGAAGGAGGAAACCGATGAAGTATCTGACTCCGGAATGACTGAGCTGAACAAACGATGACCTGGGGTCTTGATCCAAACTTTGCTTACTGTGGAAGGCACAAAAGGGTGTGGTTCAGACTCGGAAAGCGAAACAGGTTGGTGTTTGGGCTTAGGGCTCATGCAACATGCAGTTATTTGTTCTTGTTTACTTAAAACATGTTTTATTAACCTAATCGGTTGGAAAAGATTGCTCTTCTTTTTCGTGAACTACTCTGATTCCTGTATCAGCGGGCCCCGTCACTACGCTCATAAGCCCCTCGCATTCCACCTGCATTTCGACCTCCCAGGGTGCCTTGGCGAGGGTCCTGATAGGGCAAGCGGGTCCCACCGACCGAAAAGAAAACGATCCTAGAAGTCTGGCGGGAATCCAGTCTTAACGGGCATTCGATGTAAATTACGGACAAAGCTGACGTCGAAGTCGAGATCATGTCCGAGGGCTCGACGAAAAGTCGACATGATTTGGACTGATAAATGTCCACAATTGATCTTGACTTGTCGTCAGTTAAGCCGTAATTAGGCATGGAATAATCATTAATCCTTGATGACTCAGTGTCATGCTGGGAGTCAGTGTATAATTTGTGCCAGTCAGAGCCAAAGTCAAGGCGCCGGTCAATATCTTGGTCAAAGTCTGCGGCGGAAAACCGGCATGACTTCGACTGATTAGGGACCCGAAAGATATTGAGTCGGTATGCCGACAAAGGCTTGAAAGGAAAGGTCTATACACAGACAGGGCATGACACAGACCAGACTAAAAACCAACCGGGTCTCGGACAAAGTGTGTCACGGACAAGTGCATGGTCGACACGAGGCTCCATGGGATGTTTGGGTAGTCCTGTGCTCATCCGAGAGGCGTAATAAGACCAAACGGACCGCGACAAGGATTTCCCCGGGTTAGGGACGTAGTGTGCAGTGTACGGTCACGTGCGCGTAGTGTGCAAGCAGTCTATCTTCTTTTTCTGAGAAAAATAGAAATTTTTTATGTGTCTTAAAAAGGCATGATGCATGATTTTTTTTTGAATTTTTTTTTGAAATTTTTTTTTTTGAAAATTTTATGAACACATAAGCACATAAGCACAAAAATTCCGACAGTTAGGGACATTATTCCGACAGTCAAAATTTTGACTTTTCCGAGGCGGCCAAAAACAAACACGAAAATTGTGCAAAAATCAACACACACAAAGCAAAGGATTTTCAAATGTTGAGACGGAAGCTTGACCCTCAAAAGCTTTTCCTTTTTTTTTTGAAAATAATGATACCGGTACGTGGGATTGTTAGACCACAATTTATCCGACTCGTGTTAGGAGGCGATAACGGGAAGTTTAATGGTTTCCACCAATATACCAAATATCATTTTTTTTTTAGAAAAAGCTTATTTGTCCTTGGAGTCGCCACTTGCGATGATGTGCATCCGAAATTTTCCCATTTTTATTTGAAAAAATCAACGAAACGGAGTCGCCACGCCATTTTTATTTTGAGGGCCAAAACTTTGAAAAAAGCCCGAGATCAGAGATTTAGGTTCGGAGGTCACGTTACGTGCCGGGAAGGACGTTAGTGTGCACCCGGAACGCCTCGTAAAAACGAGTCTTCCAAACATTCAAAATCCTTTGTTGTGTGTGTGTGTGTATGTGTGTTTTGGCCAAAATAAGTTGAAACTGAGGTAAGTAAAAATTGGGAACTCTTTTTAAGGCTTTAAACTGATCCCATGATTTTTTGGGTGATTTTTGGGTTGAGATTTGGAACTCAAAAGATTTTTGGAAGTTGAAAACCATTTCTGCCAGAATGAAAAAGGCAGTTGACCCTTGACTTTGAAATGGACTTTAGGGCTTGAAAACTCCAGAATCTGGGAAAAGTCCGGGAATGAAAAATGTTCAAAACACCTTAAAAAAGGTTTCTGTAAAAGAACTTTTCATTTTGGAGATGATTTGAGGGGTCAAAACCTTCTGGAAATCTCAGATCTGAAATCTGGATTTCCAGAGACTGATGAACTGACCTTTAAAAGAAAATTTGAAAAAAGGAGTTTTACTCACACAAAAAATAAAGTAAAAATATGTATGGAAAGATCTGGATGTTGGCTACAAAAAGTATTTTGTAGTCAACACCAAATTCCAAGTTTATCTATGTCCAAAAAATTAGACCATGGACTGAGGTCTGAGAAAATTGCTACTGGACAGCAACTTCTCAAGAAAGAAAATATGATTTTAAAGGGGGTTTTGCATCCATGCTTGTCCCCATTTCCCTAGGTTTTGATTAGTGATCACTTGACATTTTAGTGGTGAATCAACTATATCAAACCATCCTTGGGGTACATTAGGACTAAGCACTTCATTTGCTTGGGAAGGGGAATTTTATCCTTTGAAAATGAGATTTGATGTATGAAAATGATTTTTAGGGTTTTGGAAAATGTGTTTTCTTTGCAAGAAAGTAAGAACACTTTGAAAATAATGTAGATCCTTGTAGAAGATCATCCATGGAGATGAACTTCCATGGTGATCTTCTTGGATCTAAAGCAAGAAGATGAATAAACTACATTTTGTAGCTTGAAAATGCATGCATGGATGAATTTTAGGGTAAGGAGAGGGAGGTTATACCTATCTTCCTTGTGTTTTGTGTTTGAAGGCTTGAATGTGAGAGTGTTTAAGGCTTGAATATGAGAGTGTTTGAGGGTGTTTAGGGTTGATGATTTGAGTTGGTTAAAGAGAAAACAAGTAGATAACAATGAAGTCCTCTATGTTTTCTCTCTAATCCTCCTCCTATAGGGTGATTTGAGCTTGGATTGGTGTATGTATGAGAGTATGTATGAGAGTGATTTGAAGTGTTTGTGAGTGAGTGAGATTTGGGAAAGATTGGAGAGAAAATGGTGGCAATCTAAGGATTCCCACTGTTTTCTCTCTATATTTCGCCAGAGTTTCGTTGCTGTGATCAAATTGTGTTGTGTAAACTGAGAGAGGAGGGTTCAATTTATAGCCCTCTGAAATTGACAAACATGTCCGCGCGGATATGATTGACAGCGTGCACTGTTCATTAATTACAGCTTCAGGCTTTGGACAGGAAGAATAAAATTCAAAAATCCAGCAGTTTATGTTTTTCAACTTGCCCAATTCGGATTTTTCTTATTTCTTTTGCTTTTTGAGATTCTTTTCTTGGTTTAACTTTAAATGGCAATGCCCATTTTACCCTTACTTTGTTGGAAAAGTTAGGAATGTTAGGAATGTTAGTAATGTTATAACTTTCGTTAATTTTCTAACGAAAATGCTAACAAGCTCAAATTGAAGCACTTACAACTACTACCATTACTATCACTACCACTACTACCCCTAAACCCTAACCTCTAACCCTAATTGCTATACCCTAAACCCTAGATCATATGCTCCATATCCTAAACCCTAAATGCTAAATCATATATTCCATACCCTAAACCCTAAATCATATACTTCATACCCTAAACCCTATATCATATACTCCATACCCTAAACCCTAAACCCTAGATCATATACTCCATACCCTAAACCTTAAATCCTAAATCCTAGATCATATACTCCATACCCTAAACTCTAAACCCTAGATCATATACTCCATACCCTAAACCCTAAACCCTAGATCATATACTCCATACCCTAAACCCTAAACCCTAGATCATATACTCCATACCCTAAACCCTAAACCCTAATTGCTATACCCTAAATGCTAAATCATATATTCTAAACCCTAAACCCTAATTGCTATACCCTAAACCCTAATTTATGTACCATAACCCCTAAATGTTATACCCTAAACCCTAAATGCTAAATCATATATTCCATAACCTAAATCCTAAACCCTAATTGCTATGCCCTAAATCCTAAATGTTATACCATAAACCCTAAATGCTAAATCATATATTCCATACCCAAAACCCTAATGGCTATACCCTAAACCCTAATTACTATACCCTAAACCCTAAATCCTAAATCATATATTCCATACTCAAACCCTAAACCCTAATTGCTATACCCTAAACCCTAACTCCTAAATCAAATATTCCATACCCTAAACCCTAAATCTACATTTAAGATTTAAGATTTAGAGTATAGGATATATATGATATTTTAGTATATGATTTAGCATTTAGGGTATGGAATATATGATTTAGAATATGTGGAATATGAGTTAAATCATTTACTAAAATGTCATATATATATCCTAAACCCTAAATCCTAAATCTTAAATGTAGATTTAGGGTTTATATGATATTTTAACAAAATTATCTTAATATTTACTTTGGAAAGGAGAGTATAATAATTTTAAATTAGTAACAAAATATTTATTTTGGATAGGAGGGTATATCAATTTTAAATTAGATATAATTTTGATCAATAATTTAAATAAAAAATAATGATCTTAATAATTATATTTCATAAATTTATATATATATCTAAAAAATATTGCCACTTATTTTTATTATTTGTCAAAAATAAATAATATTTTTTATACAAAATAAAAAATATAATATTTAAGATGCTATTTATTTGTCAAAAAAAAAAAATTAGAAATTGGCCTTGGCTGGCCGTGGCCTTGGCCTTGGCTCGGCCGTGGCCTTGCCTTAGCTGGCCGTGGCCTTGCCTTGGCTGGCCTTGGCCTTGGCTCGGCCGTGGTCTTGCCTTGGCGCCATGGCCTTGAGGATAATATCCCACATCGAAAGCAAAGTCAAGTTTTCAAAGGCATGTGGCTCGGCTTTGGGATTGGCCGGCCATGGCTCGGCCTTGGCCTTGGGATTGGCCGGCCATGGACTTGGCCGTGGCCATGGGAGGTTATCCCACATTGAAAGATCAACAAAAAAATCAAAGGCTGTGGCTATATAAAAGGCTGGGCTGGGTAAGGAAGGGTCATTATAATTCGGCCTTGGCCGGCCCTTGACATGGCCTCGGCCTCGGCCACGGCCACATTGAGGCAGTAAATTGCTTCCCAAAAAAGCTTTAGACTCGAACTCGAATAGTTTAAGCTCGAAATCAAGATCAACTCGAGAAGCTCGCGAGTAGCTCGCGAACAATTTGAACTTTATCGAGCTCGAGTTCGAACCACCAATTTTTCTCGAACTCGAGAAAAACTCGAACTCGATAACTATAAAACGAGTTCGAGTTTGAACATAGAAAACTCGTTCGAACTCGACTCGTTTACAGCCCTACTCAGGGCGGATAACATTCATTTTAAAAATACCTTTAACAAGGTACCCATTTCCCATGAATTGACTACCTTTGGTCATAGCAAATTTATTGTTTTCAAATACTAGTCTAAAACCAGCATTGTTCAATAAGGATCCAAACACAAGGTTCTTGCGAATGTCTGGGACATGCAGCACATCCAAGAGCGTCAGTTCGCCGAAAGTCATTTTCAGCACAACCTTTCCAAGTCCTACGACATTGGAAGCAGCAGAGTTTCCCATGTACACCTTCCTTCCATTAATAGGAGTGTATGATGATAAGCTCTCCTTATCAACACATATGTGGCGGGTAGCACCGGTGTCTATCCACCATTCCTTTGGTTTGTCTCCCAACTTTGCTAAGTTGGCTTCACATACCATTTCTGTTAAGTCAAGCTCATTCAGTCTTTCAATGACATTGGCTTGACTTCTGGAGCCGGTCTCTTCAATCATATAGACCCGTTCCAAAGAGTTCCACAACTCCTTGGCTGTCTAAACGAGACAATACTCTCGGTAAAGGGAATCATTTAGCCCACTCAATATGTAAATTTTACATATGAGATTTCCATGATCCTAAGCATCTTTGGCTATCCGCCTTTGTGGTTCGGGATCATCATCCAGTATATCAGGGTTGTCCTATTACAAGAACTTCTTCTAACTGAGGGTGGTCAAAGAATGCAACATCTTTTGTTGTCAACTTTTAAAGTCTACCCCTTCGAACTTCATTAGTTCCTTGCCAAGTCTTGGATAAGTCGAAGCAGGAGCATGTGCAACCATCTAGTTCGTTGTAGTTGACTGTTGATGGGGAATAACACTGGATGACAAAGAGGTTTTGTTTTCAGTGTCATTTCCTTAAGAAAACGTAAATTACTTCTTACGATTGTAGGGAAAATAACAGAAATTCAAAAAGGTTTCCTTAAAAAATTAACTGAAAATAAATAAAACCCAAAATTAATGAAACTGTAATGCAGAAAGTCGAGACTTGTGTTGGACACAATCTCCGTAAGAAGTGATTGCCCCGTACTGGTGATAACGATTACTAGCAATCTTCTCATAAGAGGCAACGACTTTAACAGTTGTTAATAAGAGCATTCCAAGTTAACGACTTCAGCGAACAAATCTAAATGCTTGGAAATTCTAGACTTATCCGAAACAATGCAAACCTGAACCTCCCACATGCACCCGAGCTAGCTGAGCCACGAACCTTGACTGAATTTCTCAAAACTTTAAGTCTCCATATCTCTCAGCGAAGTGCAAAGTGCGCCTCTAAAGCGCCCAATGCGCCCTTTGCGCGGGCTCAGGCTCGAATGGTACGAAGCATCATCCTCGTGATTCGAATTTGAGATAGTACAAACCTAGCACAATTGGGCCACTATTTGCATGGTTGACCCAATGGACCAGTATGTTGCATGCTAAGGAAGATAACACTTGATTGTTACCTCATTATAGTGGATGAGTTTAAAAACTCTTTTAATTTGTGATTTCTAGGCAATGTGGGATATGACTTTCCACATTTACAAACTTTTCATAAATTCATTTTCAATTGCATACTTTAAGCATTAATTTCTCATTCACCACAATTTGATTTTGATAAAATAAATAAATCACATTAATCTACTCTAAATGTAGATTACAAATATGCAATTTATTTTCATTTACATAAAATGAAATTGCATTTAATTTTTTGTCAAATGTTGATCAAACCTAATATTTGAAATCAAATTTTAACTAATCTATTACAAAAATAACACTTGAAAGTATTAAAAATTGCATTTAATAGAGTTTGAATCTCTGACCACTCATGCAGAAAAAGAGATATTGCTTTGATCTAGAGCTTTTGGCAAGAGTCCAAATCCTCGAATTTTTTCCCAAATAATCCCGTTTTACTTTTTTATTTACCAAAATGACTTACTGTTCAAACTATTGCCCAGATTGTCCTCTTTTTTGAAACTCGCTACACCGTGTAGCGAGTTTGACTAGGGTTGGTCAAAACTCGCTACACCGTGTAGCGAGTATAGGGCAATTAATTAGGCCGTTGGAAAATTAATTACGGCAT
Source organism: Adenophora triphylla var. japonica (assembly GCA_022495995.1). NCBI lineage: Eukaryota > Viridiplantae > Streptophyta > Magnoliopsida > Asterales > Campanulaceae > Adenophora > Adenophora triphylla. The sequence goes on along the minus strand of JAFEMH010001462.1, from coordinate 267,098 downwards.
TTAATTAAACATAACTCGCTACACCGTGTAGCGAGTTTTGACCAGATTTAAGTCAAACTCGCTACACCGTGTAGCGAGTTCAATTAAAAACCCTTACCCCTTCAGTTCACGCATTCAACCAAAAACCAAAGAAAAAAAAACTTACTCCTCTCCTCCATAGCCGCTGCAAGCAAGGAAGAAGAAGAACATTCGAGCCAAGCCAAGGATTTTGTCAAGAATTTCAACCTTTTTCTTAATTGTAAGTTTACATCTCTATATTAAGTTGAATATTAGTTTTTATTCCGAATTTATGATTTTTTTTTTTTAATTCCGAATTTCTTGACTAATTTTTATTTAATTATGAATTTTTATTTAGTTTTTTTGGTTGATTTGTTGTTGAAATATTATTATTCCGAATTTATGTGACAAATTTCTATATGCCAAGAATTTTTTTTTATTTTTTGTATGATTTTTTTGGTTGATTTGTTGTTGAAATAGTGTTATTCCCATTTATGTGACTAATTTTTTTGATTTTTTTTATGACATTGCAATTTAGGATTTTATTTTTGGTTGAACTATTGTTATTCCCATTTATATGAACTGTCTATTTATTTTTTATTTATTTTTCACAAAAAAATAACTTAATAATATTTAGCTTCTACATGCTAAATATTATATACTCCAACTCTGTTTCAAAAAAAAAAAAAAACAAATGTATTTTTATCAACAACAAATTTAAAGTAAATTGGGTCATTCATTTTAGAAAATTTTAGAAGGGAGTATATAGCAAATTTGCTCATAATAGAAATAAATAGCAAATTTGAAAAGATTTTTGAATATTTTTTTGGGACGGAGGGAGTACAAAGTTTAACTTGTGTGAGATTATAGCAAATTTGATTACCGAGATAGGAACGTGAGCTTGTCCGAACAAGGTCCAAGTGGATTGTGCCCTAATGACTCTTATAAGTTATAGGTAATCAGAACGGAATCCTTAATTCGTGAAAGGGGTACATAAGGTGAGGCATGACGTCGAAGGAATTAATTAGGCGTCATATATACCATATTGTAAACCCTAAACCCTAATTTCTCGTCACGAAACCCTAAATCCTTAAAATATGATTTAGTGATAGAAAAATAGAATAGGAATTAATATACATATAACAACATCCTAAATCTCATATACTTATATCCCAAACCCTAAACCCTTAAAATATGATTTATTGTTCAAACATTTTATAAAAAAAAAAAAAAACTTCATCCTATTTTTCAAAACCGCATGAGGATTACTCTTGAAGTATTACTTAGTATATAGGCTGGAAACCAAGAACTTCCCCACAGGCACTTCTTGGAAGTGTGGGATAACTTTGGATTACAATGCCACATACTAGTAATTACATTTTTTGTATTCTTTTATTTATTTTCTTGCCTTATAGAACAATAACCAACCTTGATATTGAAATAAATAGATGGAAGCGTTCATTGATCCCGGCCTATCGATACATACATTCGACCCGCCATGTAGACCATAGGGCTAGGTATATTTGGTCCGGGTGGCCGGGTTTCTAGTCCCCTCGTTTTCGTCATGGTGTCGCCTTGCCGGGCGTATTAGCTCTGTCATATTATTGAGGCAGCGAGTGCGGATTCAGTGGAGTGCACTACATAGGCCGGATACGGTACGATTTTGCATTCTTTGGAGGCCTTGATCGAGAGATGGCGTCAGGAGACCCATACGTTCCATCTCCCGGTTGGTGAGATGACGATCACCCTACGGGATATCGGCATGATTTGCGGGTTGCCGATTGATGGGGATCTTTGTTGCGATGATGGGTTTCCAGTACATATAGGCGGCGGGCCGAGTGTCGGGAGTATTTAGGGGCCGTCCCCGGAGACGGAGATATAGATGGGAGCGATGCGAAGCTCAGATGGATTACCGCACGTTTCCCACGCTTTAGTGACCTCGATGATGATCTTGCTCCGTAGATTGTGGATCGCACGTACGGGCTTATATCTTGCTTGCCTTGGGTTCTACGATCATGCCCGATCGTACGAACAACAAGGTTAAGCTATGTTATCTCCCGCCGCTTAGGGATGTTTCTAGGGTCGTGGAGTACAGTTGGGGGAGTGCCGCGCTTGCTTTCTGTATCGAGAGTTATGTAGTGCGACAGGACCCTCACACGAGACAGTGCGGAGGATTTCTCAACGTTCTACAGGTATTTTATTTCATTTTAATGTTCATTATGTTTTTAAGTTTTATTTCAAATTTGCGGCATTATTACTTAGTTTTTGATATACATTTATTTCATATAGATATGGGCTTGGGAGAGGTTGACATGTGTGAGGCCGAAGATCCGTTATCGCCTCAGAGACCAGGACTACGTCATCATGCCCCTCGGATGCATGTATGCATATATCATACTTTATTTTCTCGTCGTTAATGTTTTTATTTTTTTTTGAACAAAATCTTATAATTATTTTGTTTATGAAATTTCAGGTGGACGCAGGCTTCGCTTGATCTGAGAGAGGTTACTGCACATAACCTGCGAGGCTATCGGGATTAGCTGGCTCGGCTGAACGAGGGTCACGTGGTGTGACAGCCTTATGAGGGGAGACCCGCTCCAGTCTACTGCACTGAGGGTGAGGAGATATGGTTGGCGAAGGTCCCTCTCATATGCTTTGAGAGGGTTGAGTCGCATCTGCCTGATCGCGTGATGAGGCAGTTTGGCCTGAGACAGTTTGTCCCAGCACCGTTCGACACTGGCCTGGAGTTGCACCGTTCGGATCGGCGGGGAAGGCCTACGGCGAGATGGGGTGAGCACCATCGCCCACTTGTTACACTATGGGGACAGCGCCACGAGAATTTGGTTTCCGGGGTGTTCGGCTTCCACGATATGACTTACACCGACCCATATATGGTATGGTATAGGGACATAACGTGTAGGTTTGTGCGACGGCTCACTCACGTAGAGGTGGATGGATACCGGTCGCCCGCCCTGCCATAGAGTTTATGGTAAGTTTTTACATTTTTAAAGTTTTTATTTCTAATTTTTTTTTTAAGAAAACATCAATTATTAACTTATGTCTCTCGTTCTTATATATATTTTTGATATAAAAACAGGTGCAGACCCTTCAGCGCATGCATGTCGCCAATGAGAGGGATGAGCATCCCCACCAAGCTGAAATGCGGGAGATTGTGACACACGGGTTCAGGGGAGTTAGGGAGCTCCACCGCCTTCAGTCTGCTGCACCTCCCCCACCAGTAGATCGCGTACAGGGACAACCTCGACAACGTCGGCGACGTCGTGGACAGGCAGAACCACCACCCCAAATGGATTTGCACGATGAGCCCGAGCCCGAGCCCGAGCCTCAAGCGCGTTGCACTCCGCACCGATACATCTTATGGTAGGCCGCCACGATCACGCGTATGATTTTGAGCGTTGGAGCGGGGGTTTCGGGGGGACTGGGACTGGGGGTGCCAGAGGGAGTGGTTGGGGGGGTGGGACTGGGGTGCATGGGGGTGGCGAGCTGGGGGTGCCGGAGGGGGTGGGCTGGGGGTGGCGGTGGGGGTGGCTGGGGGGGTGGCAGTGGGGGTGGCTGGGGGGTGGCAGTGGGAGTGCCCAGGCAGACCCTTCCCCTGGACCATCCACTATGGGCTTCGGCGCTTATACGAGTGGAAGTGGGTTGAGGACTCCTTTATCACATGCACGGTTCCATGGTTTCGTCGATCCGGCTCAGATGACCCCTGAACAAGAGCTTCAGGAACAAATGCTTAGAAGAGGGTCTCGGCTCCGGAATCCGCCTGATCCCTACACCCCGTCTTACTATGATAATAGGTAGAGAGTTCACTTTTTATTTGTATTGGTTTAGTTTTTATTTGAATGTTTTTTATTTGTATTGAACTGTACTATTAGTTTACTTTTTATTTGAATGTTTTTTATTTGTATTGAAACTTTGTAACTTTTTCTTAGTAGTTTAGCTTTATATTTGATTTGAATGTAATTTTCCAATTTCTAAAAATGATTTTAGTTATTTTAATGAATATTTAAAAAATTATAATTGATGATATTTATTAGATTAGGGAGTAATAAAAGAAAAGTTTATTTTCCATTTAAGTTTTAAGGTTCAATTTATGTTTAGCATAATTCCAAAAAAAAATGTTCAAATGTGCTACTGTGTAATTATTGCGGGACGAATCAAAAAATTGTATTTATTGGGCCAAAATTGGAGTGGCCGCCCTTGTTCTTCGGCCAGCTTTGGTGGGCGCCCAAGTTCTTTAAAATCGCTACACCGTGGGCGATTTTCACTAAACTCGCTACACGGTGTAGCGAGTATAGTGAAAATCGCTTCACGGTGTAGCGATTATAAATGTACATTTCCATCTCTTCCTTGTATTCCAGCATAAGTTTCTGTAAAAGGAGCGTCCGCTCCCAATGTGGCGGAGCGTCCGCTCCCAAGCTGCCTGTAATGTAATATGTAACTTTTTTTTTGTAATTATGCCAAACATAAATTAAAACTTAAAACTTAATTAAAATAAAGCTGAGCGAAAAATTACATTCAACTCAAATATAAATTACATTGGACTTTTCAAGTTTAATGAAAACGACATAAAATAAAACTGAAACTGAATCCAATTCAAGCCAAACATAAATTACATTAAAAACATTCTTCTACTCCCTAAGGTTCGGGCATCTACGACGATTGTGCCCTTCCTGATGGCATGATGAACACATACTCTTCCGTTTATCTGCTTGAAAGTCCATAGAATTACGAAAGCGTCTTGATCTAGGTCGTCCGGACTTCGCAGAACGTCGAAGTAGGGGATTAGGGAAGAAACTAGGCACCAAACCATCCACGCCCCAATAGTCCTCATGCTCGATTGGTTCGAATGTTCCCTTCCATGTCTTGTAGTATTCCCCAACGGTGTAATATTCAGAAACGAAATCTCGACCATCAATATTTTGTGCAGAACAACAAGCAAGGAGATGGGAACAAGGCATGCGATAGGCAACCCATTTACCACATGTGCAGGTGCGCTCATTAAGTCGGACAATCTGTATATTTCCTCCGTGATCACCCTGACGTGCTGTTGTTGTAACGACCCCAACCCTAGGCACTAATTTTAAATATTATATTATATGCTTTTAATATTTACGTTAGTTTTATGTGTTCAATCATGTCTTTAAATTCTTAAATTAAGATAAATTGGGTGAGTAGTAAGATTAGAATCTTTTGAGAACTTATTGGATATTTAATAAAGAAATTAGGGGAAATAATAAAAAAATGGAAAAATGATAAATAGTACAAGAAGGTAAATGGGTAGGATGAATTATTTGAGTAAAGGTTAGTTTTAAATTTTAAAAGGAAAGCCTTAGTTTAATTGTTGTGGGAGGGGGGCCAAATTGTCCTACCTTCCTCCTAAAGCCCCAAGTGTCCCTCCCCCATACTCCCTCCTTGGCCGGCCCCCCCTCTCCATCATCCTCCTCTTACTCTCCTTCTCCCTCCTTCATTCAACATTCATTCTTCTCCTAGCAAGAAAGCTTTAGAATTCCATGGGAGCTCTCAACCCCTCTTCTTGAAGTCAAGCCATTCTTCCATCATTTTCAAGTCCAAGGATATAATTGAAGTTGGATCATCTAGGAGAATCCATCTAGCTAGAAAGATCAACCTCCCATTACAAACCCTAAAGTGAGTTGTTATGACCTCCTTTCATTTATGTGCTCATGAACTATCTATTGTTGTTCTTAGTGTTGTGATTGTTATTATATGTTTTGGAAATCTTCTTGGAGTTAGAAAATGGATTAATGACTTAAAAAGATGTTGTGGTTCATGGGAGTTGATTTAGATTGAAGGGAATGGGTGGAATTTGTAGTGATAATCCATCTAGGGTTACTTGGGTTTGGGTTTACATGTTTATATGGGACTTGGTAAGATTGAAGTATTCTTTGGTGCTCTTGACTTAAGCTTAGTTAGAAGAATGGAAACCTAGGCTTCAAAGGGGTAAAAATCTGGAAATGGGCTGCTGGAGGCTTGGGCGGTCGCCCATGGGGGCTTGGGCGGCCGCCCATCATGGCAGGAATTCACTTTGGCCTTAAAACTCACTTGGGCGGTCGCCCAAGTGGTGAGCGGTCGCCCGTAGTGGCGAAACCATAATTACCTTTGAAGTCCACTTGGGCGGTCGCCCAAGTGGTTAGGGCGGTCGCCCATACCCCTGAACCAAACTTTTTCAAATTAAATAAGAATTGTTTAGTAAGTTGTTTGACCTCTTATAAATGGTGACTCCCACCCAATATAAATTAGTAGAACCTAATCAACCCGGATACGAATTGATCCTCTTTAACCTGAGTTAGAGTAGGATACTTTGGCTTGGCCATGACGTCTTATTTGGTCGAAATGGAATTGTGGGAGTAGTTAAATATTGTTCGGAAAGTGGTCCAAACTTGGGAAGTAGGTCTTGCACTTTCATTAAGATTATTCAAGGTTAAGTAATGACTTCGTAGGTTTGGGTTTATGGTACTTGGTGACTTTACTTGTTCCCCTATCCTTAGTGATTAGTTAGAAATAGCGTAGAAACCATAAGTTTCACTATTTCGTTAATGGAAGATGAGCATGTATCGCCTTGTGGCATTATTATCCCAATTTGTGGAATTATTGAATTTGGTGCATACCTTAATATCCTAAGTATGGATTATTTGGCAAGTTGTTGTGTTGTATCCGGTGTGGATTAATTGGTACATGATTGTATTGTATCCGGTGTGGATTATGTGGTTATATTGTTACCTTAATTGAGTTCATATGCATTGATGATATTACGCATTGTGTATTACATGAATTGTTGCACTATGGTCTTGTTTAGCATGAGTATACATTACCGTATGTTGTTATATTATTATCCCTTTTTGTGGATTACTTCAAGTGTCTATTATGTGCTTGAACGTGTGTACATTTAGGGGGTATAATGAAATTCAATCAATTACTTGATTTGTTCTATAAATGATTGAAGGTTCATTATACTGTGACCTTACCCCTCGTGGCCGCGAGTGGGCGTGCAAGCTTACGTATTGACCCAAAAGGCTTTACATACTGCTGCGATTGGCGATTAGGGGGAATGCTTACGTATTAAGCCTAAAGCTTTACGATTAGCGATATTATTTTGGATACTCTATTATAGGTATCTTTTCTTATATGGATCTACGGGGTATGAGTCCTATAAAGAGGTGAATGTGCTGGAGGCAATTCACCAAAGAGTGGAGTTTTACTCCCACGTTGTACGACTTATTGTTCAGACGGGAAAGGTAAAATGAGGTAACGTAATGTGTTTACCGTTTTCATAACGTGTTATGTGCTACCATGCTATGTGTTGCACTTTGTTTGGCATCTTCTTTGCATTCATAATAGCTCATTGAGATTTATTCTCACCCCTCTCCCTTCTTGTTTTAGATTAGAGACAGGTGACCCGAACCAGTGAGGCCGGGGATATCATTGTGGACTTTTGCTTTTGGGGCTTGTCATGTTAAGTATAGGAGTTGATTGATAGGAGTAATTATTAAGTATTCCTCTTTTACAAATTATATGGAAAACTCTTTTGTTAAACAAATGTTATTTAGGGTTTTCAATGTAATTGATCATATTACGGTTTATTAAAGTTGTGGTTGGATTTCCTCTAAGTAGAGATATTACCAATTTATTTTCTTTGGAAGTTTGAAAAGTGGTTTTCTTTTAAAGGCAAATAAATGTTTTAAAAATATAAGATGGTTTTTCTTAGATTGAGCCTCTCCAACTCGGGACACGCGTTAGGTCTCGGGTTGGGGTGCTCACAGTTGTCACTTGATACACCCCCATTTCGTGATTGTTGAACCTCCTGACGTGATGTGTTGCCGCTTTTCTGGTGTTCTTCAAGTAGTGATAACTGACTTTCGTGCTGAATTGGTGTCGGGGATTGATGTTAGGGTTATCAGGATTACCTCCTAAGGCATTGATTGAAAATCCATGCCTTACTTGAAAGTACTCCACACAACGATAGAAGGCAGTTTCAACAATTGCTGTGATTGGCATCCCACGAGCTCCCTTCATCACACCATTGAAAACCTCAGACATGTTGGTAGTCATGATGCCATACCTGTAACCACCATCGTGTGCCAATGTCCATTTTCTAGCATCCAAATGCTGAAACCATGCAATTGCCTCGGGCTTAATTCCACGGATACTCTCTAAGATAGATTTCAATTTTCTATCTTGAGTTGCTCTACCCGCTCTCCAGAACAGATACTTCAACCCTTCCCCTCTATACTTTTCCAAGAAATTTGCTCGCATATGTCTCAAGCAATATCGATGATGCACGTTTGGCCACCACGTATCTTCGGCTACGGTCTTGAAATTCCCCAATGACGGTCGAGATATCAAGCATACTTCACGACTCTTGATAATATGCTTGCAAACCAGGTATAAGAATCAACGCCGGTTCGGAGTCCTCCTTTTCAACAACGGCAAAGGCAAGCGGAAGTATCTTTGTCTTGGGCGTCAACACCCATGGCAATCGGTATTACCCCTTTATATCTACCATGCATAAATGTTCCATCCACAGAAAATGACTGGCCGACAATGAGAGAAAGCTTCAATGCAAGGCCCAAATGCCGAGAATACTGTCGAAATAGGGAGGCTTCACCGACGGGGAGGAGGAGGTGTAGAGTACTCAACAATTGTCCTCGGATTGTATTTTTGAATAGGCTTGCTGGGACGCGGGGTAACCTCTTATAAGATTCCTCCCAATCTCCAAAAACCTCTGCAATGCCATTACGCTTTCCACACCATGCCTTCTTGTAAGTAATTACCTTGTCGAACCTACTAGAGATGTGTGCAATAATGACTCCAACCTTGACATCCGAATCGGCCTTAATAAGACCAACGACTTCCCGACCGATAAACTTGGCATCTAGATTGGGGTGATCTTGACTTGCTCCGAGAATATAGCGGCGGTGAGGAGCCTTATACTTGGTCACTTCCCAATAGCCAAACTTCTTCCTACTCACACGAACATAAAAATGACATGGATAATTTTTTAACGAGACACTCAATTACCCATGTGTTCGGTGTGCTCTTTCTTACCCCGAACCTGCGATTGTTTTTAATATGGAACCTTTTCATATCAAATTGTGCCTCGTTCTTGCCAGGAAAGCGTAACCCTTTAGCAATCGGTTGTTGTTAGGATCCCAAGCGGAAAACTATGTGCATGATCGTAATCAATCAAGCCTTGTTCTTGTCGAGCGGATGTACCAATATCACTTTGTAAAAGGGATAACTCGCTCTCTCATATCTTCGATTTTGCGGCACTTCATAGTGAACAAGAGGTGCTTCCACATCATCATCAATCGGCCCATCATCACCGGCTCCCAAATCGACATCAGAATCACTACTACCCTCCTCATATTCATCATCATCATCCTCTAGCATTGCATCTACATCGAGTGTGCACTTCCTCTTCTTCACAGACAACATCATAATCATCATTAACGTGATCATTATGCCCAAATGCCCGATCATCATCATGAACATGATAATTATGGCCAAATGCCCCATCATCATAATTTGGTGTTTGAGTTGATACAAGAGTATGAGAACTTGGACCAACCCCATCATCACGGTTACCAGTTGGAGAAAACACGAAAGTACTCTCTGTGTCTTTGTGTTTCAAACTCACGGATTGGATCGATTTTCAATTAATTTTACAACAACATACATTTGCAAATTTCCAATCCCCCAAATTTAGCAAGCGATCGAACATTACTTCCATACACGCATCATCTTCAATACGGAAAGGAAAGTACTCACCAATCCCGCTATCAAAAGAATGAGGGCATCTGTAAATGACTTTCAAATCAAATTGAGACCGATCTAAGTTCGCCTTTTTATATAACTCATCAATCAACTCATTGTATTTTCATTGGCAATTACCCCTTATTGCACATTTTGGCCCCTTTTTGAAATGAGGACCATCAAACGGTTGTTCATCATCACCTCCCCAATAACACATAAAAATGATTGGACCCCCGTTCATATTTAACCCTACATTATGAAATCAAAGTGTTAAAACCTACTACATAACAAAACTCTTACATTTATTATATCTACAATATAATAAAACACAGTTAAATCATTAAATTTTATATCTAAACACAAGTCAAAATAATAATTAAGATGATGTTAATTTACCTTGATTCTTGTTGATCTTCAACAATTCTGATGAAATAAAATAACGTGAAGAAGTTTTATTTTGAATTAAGGGGATTTAGAAAATGGTGATTAAGAGAGTTGATTGAGAAAAAGAGAGAAAGGTAAGAGAAGAAGAAACAAAACTGAGGCGAGAGAGAAAAGAGAGAATTTGAGAGAAAGAGAAAAAGAGAAGGTGTGTGAGATTCTCTCACGAGAACCACGTGGCTGCTACTTTGTTCTTTGGAAAGTGATTTGTTTTTACTTAAACTCGCTACACCGTGTAGCGAGTTTCAATAAAGCTGAATTGAACTCGCTACACCGTGTAGCGATTTCGGCTTTATTGAAACTCGCTACACGGTGTAGCGAGTTTAAGTAAAAACAAATCCCTTTACGACAACAAAATTTCAAAATTTTTACTTCTTTTGTTTTTCATTCGCGAAGGCATTTTGAACAATAAATATAGGTTAATTTATGTATCATAATGAATATCTAAAAATTGTTACTTGAAGTACATATAATGTTGTAACAATAACAACTTTTAAATTTTAATTTGGACAATTAAATCAGCTTCAAATTTTTGCTCAAAATAGCTTCGTAGTAACATCAAAAAAAAAAATTCGTTCGCGAAGCTATTTTGAGCAATAATTATAGGTTAATTTAGATATCATAATGAATATCTAAAAATTGTTACTTGAAGTACATATAATGGTGTAACAATAACAACTTTTAAATTTTAATTTTGACAATTAAATCAGCTTCAAATTGTTGCTCAAAATAGCTTCGTACTAACAAATGATAACATAGGAAATCTTACATAAAATTACAAAAAATAAATATTTTCGAGTTAGTGGCCACATCCCGACCACATAGGAAATCTACATAAAATCACAAAAAATAAATATTGTCAAGTTAGTGGCCACATCCCGACCACATAGGAAATCTTACATAAAATCACAAAAAATAAATATTTTCAAGTTAGTGGCCACATCCCGGCCACATAGGAAATCTTACATAAAATCACAAAAAATAAATATTTTAGAGTTAGTGGCCACATCCCGGCCACATAGGAAATCTACATAAAATCACAAAAAATAAATATTGTCAAGTTAGTGGCCACATCCCGGCCACATAGGAAATCTTACATAAATAAATAAATTCAGTGACCACATTCCGGTCACATAGAAAAATATTACATAAATTCAGGTATATATTAAATCCGACATAAATTCAAATAATACATGTCCAAAGATGAAAATTAACAATCCTTAGGGAAGACCTTACAAACATTGGAAGGAACAATGTTAAGTAGTTTTTTTGAGCGTGATATGGCCCAAACAACAACCTAATAGATGAACAAAACAAAACATTTAGAACAAAAAGGTAAGGATATATTTAGGGAGTGTAATGTTAAGGAAAATATTTCATACACGAGTAAGTATCGAAACGACACCTTCACCTATGTCACTTCCGCCCTCAGTTTGCTTAAACACTTTGTCACCTAAGTAAGCTTCAATAGTGTCAGTAGGATCCTTCAAAATCACGTGAAAAGAGCCATTCTCAGTTGGTGTGCACTTCTTGACAACAACCACAACCTAATAGAACAAAAATATTATGACCAATTAATTGTAAATTTCAACCTTAACTATAATTAATGTAAAATATTATACCTGTTCCACCCTTTCATGTTGTTTGCATTTCTCCTTGATCATTTTCAACGGATAAAATGTACCCTCTCCAGTGAGATAATCCATTGCGAAAGCCAAGCTTTGCCACGGAATTCATCATCGTCCTCCGGCTCTTCAAGCTTTCTACGTATTGCCTCTTGGGTCGGCGAGCGGGAGGTCACCGAGAGACATGAGCTTTTCCGGTGTGATGCCGACGCATGGCTAAGCGTGCTTCACGGCGGGACCGGGTATGATATGACGCGGTGGAGATTCTCTCTCTCGTTCGATTTGAGGTGGTGGAGACGGTGGAGATTGAAACTCTCGTTCAATTTGAGAGAGATTAGATAGACGATTGGAGGTTTGGCCAAGGGTTGTCTTGGAAGAGGTTTTCGTCCACGATACCAGCGGGGTTTTGATGGATCCATTATGAGAGAGATAGATGAAAGATGGACTTAAGAAAGAAAGAAAGAAAGAAAAGGGAGAACTGGACTGAGAAAGGAAGAGAATGGTAAGTTTTGTTGGGACGGACGGAGGGGGTTATGTAGGGGTTTGGAATATATTTAACTCGCTACACGGTGTAGCGAGTTTGACTTAAATCTGGTCAAAACTCGCTACACGGTGTAGCGAGTTATGTTTAATTAAATGCCGTAATTAATTTTCCAACGGCCTAATTAATTGCCCTATACTCGCTACACGGTGTAGCGAGTTTTGACCAACCCTAGTCAAACTCGCTACACGGTGTAGCAAGTTTCAAAAAAGAGGACAATCTGGGCAATAGTTTGAACAGTATGTCATTTTGGTAAATAAAAAAGTAAAACGGGATTATTTGGGAAAAAATTCTCAAATCCTCAATATGTTTTATTTTTTATTTTTTGTATTTACATTGTGTGTGTCATTAGTGATAGTATATTATTGATGACCGTCAATTTTTATAATATATATTTTCTATGTATTAGAATAAATGTTGTATTTGGTTACTTAAATTAAACTTTGATTAACAGTTAATGATAAATTTTTTGACTTTATGGAAATTTAAAATAGTTATCATAATAATATGAAAATAATTAAATTTTTTTAATCGAATTTTAACTTAGTCATTCAATTGCGACATTTAAATGAAAAGAAGGAAGGAGTAATTATTAAATTAGTGAATGAGTTTAGACTCCGGATAAAGTGAGCTGTAATGATTATAGTAACACTTTAGTGAATCATATTTTCATGAATATGATATTTTTTGGTGCGATGTACGGAATATAATTAAGGAAACAATTGAGTTTTCGAGTGTTAATATGATATACTTTTTCACTCCGTCTCACGTGAGTGAAAGTTTATTTTCTTTTTCATACGTTTCATGTGAGTGGAGACTAACTAAATTGGTAAAGTTTTTACATTATTTCTCCAATTCATTATCTCTGCTATTTTATATTTATACTTACAATACCAATTAATTTACTATTCATTTCACTCATTTTTTCTTCTATTTTACTTTTTATACTTACAAACACCTCCTTACACTAATTTTCGTTCATACTTTTTCTTAGTTCTTGTGTCTAATTTTTTTTATCTGCATTCACGTGAAACAAAGTGAGTATCTACTAAAACTAAGTGAGAATGCATAGACAAAGTAAATAAATTATGCAACTTTGATATCACAAATAAAGTGTGGCAATGATGGAACATCATTTATGATGAAATACTTAATTAAATAATGACTTTCTAAAAGAGTGATGCTATTTATACTCATTAATGATTTAAGTACATTAATATTTAAAATATACTAATTTATAAATATATTAAAGCAAAATTGTTTCTAAATTTGATAAGTTGAAGCCAAAAATGTCACTATTAAGGGACTTAAAATGTAATTGATTCAACACATGATTTTAGTGAATGGTTTTGGAACATGGGTAGAGAGAAAGTGGAAAAATGATCTATACTACTCATACTCTTTGAAAACTTTTGAAAATGTACAAAAAAAAATTCTTTTTCATTAATTAATCAACAATAGGTATCTAGACTAGGTTGCAATATTTGAACGTTTTCTAATTATTTCTTTAAAAAATAATTGTTTAATGAGCTTTAAAATTAATTGTTTTTAATTCAGAAAAATTGAAAAAAATACCTCATTTTTAGTCTAATAACTCATTAAACAGTTATAATCTAAATATATATTCTTAAATTTTAGAGTAAATTTATTGTTTTCCAATTATTAATTAATAACATTTTTTTTATTAACTATAATTTTTAAATTTAGATGTGGATATTTAATTTGTTCTTTTCATTTTTAGTCTAAAATTTAAGAATATATGTTTAGATTATAACTACTTTTTTTATGTTTTCGAGATAAATAATCATTAGTTAGACATTTTTTTTATTTTACTTTTGTCAAAAAAAGAAGATTTTATTTTTTAAAAAAATAAAAAATTGAAGTATGTGGAGATAATATAGGTACTAAAGGGAGGGCCGAGGGGGGGGGGGCGGTAAGGGAAGTTTTGGAGGCATAAATTGGGTAATTTTTATTTAAAAATTAAATTCATTATGTCATATAGTAATTACTATTAATGCATGTTTGTAGGCTTATAGATCCGAATTATTATGCTTAATAGTTGAAAATCTCATTTTGCTTTAAAAAAAATACCACTACTACTATAAATAATAATCCTTTCTTTTTTCAAAAAAAAAAAAAAAGTATATGAATTTTTACTTTCAAAAAATAAATATGAATGATTGAAAAAATAAAAGAAAAATGTTCATGATTTCAAAGTTAAGCAAATAAGATGAATGAGATTTATTTATTTATTTATTTGTTTGAAGCAAGAAGATAATTTAATTGAGAAAAAAAGGTAAGGAGATAACTGCTCTTCTCAAAAGTCATACTACTAAAATGGTGATAAGTGTCTGCCTTAATTATTTTCTAATATTATCTTTAAGGAAATAAAAAATTATTTTCTAATATTATCAAAAGATTTTCCTTTTTAATCAAAACATTCTTACTTTGAAAATTATAAATTTCACTAAACGAACTTATTTATGGAAATTGGCGAATTTCTAGGCTTAAAATTGGAAGCTACATTTTTATTCTTTAAACTTAGCTACTTTGTTTTGTGTGTTTTTTTTTAATGATTTTTAGCTACTTTGTTTAAAAAATAAAATTCTTTATTACTTGATCATTATTTTTTAATTTATGATGACATATTTTTTTATAGAAATAGAGTATTTCATTTTTTTTATTTTGTAACTTCATTTAATGTTTTGTTATCATAAAATTAAATAAAATTTTAATATAGAATAATAATTTTAAAATGGTGCATTAATTTTTTTAAATGGTTACTAATCTATAAATATATTAAAGCAAAGTCGTTCCTAAATTTGGCAAGTTGGAGCCCAAAAATATCAATATCAAGGGGCTTAAAATGGAAATTGATTCAACACATGATTTTAGCAAATGATTTTGGAACATGGGTGGAGAGAAAGTAGAAAAATGATCGATACTACTCACACTCTTTGAAAACTTTTGGAAATGTGCAATTTTTTTTTCTTTTTCATAAATTAATCAACACTAGGTGTCTAGACTAGGTTGCAATATTTGAACGTTTTCTAATTATTTCTTTAAAAAATAATTGTTTAATAAGCTTTAAAATTTATTGTTATTAATTCAGAAAAATTAAAAAAAATACCTCATTTTTAGTCTAATAAACTCATTAAACAGTTGTAATATAAATATATATTCTTAAATTTTAGACTAAATTTATTGTTTTCTAATAATTAATTAATAACAGTTTTTTTCGTATTAACGATAATTTTTAAATTTAGATGTGGATATTTAATTTGTTTTTTTTTTCATTTTTAGTCTAAAATTTAAGAATATATATTTAGATTATAACTACTTTTCTTATGTTTTCAAGATAGATAGATGATCATTAGTTAGACATTTTTTTTTATTTTACTTTTGTCAAAAAAAAAAGATTTTATTTAAAAAAATAAAAAATTGAAGAATGTGGAGATAATATATGTGAATATAGGAAGGACGGAGGGGGGGGGTAAGGGAATTTTGGAGGCAAAAATTGTGTACTTTTTATTTAAAAAATAAATTCATTATGTCATATAATAATTACTATTAATGCATGTTTGTAGGCTTATAGATCCGAATTATTAAGCTTAATAGTTGAAAATCTCATTTTGCTTTAAAAAAATATCGCTACTACTATAAATAATAATCTTTCTTTTTTCAAAAAAAAAAAGTATATGAATTTTTACTTTCAAAAAATAAATATGAATGCTTGAAAAAATAAAAGAAAAATGTTCATGATTTCAAATTTAAGCAAATACGATGATTGAGATTTATTCATTTATTTATTTGTTTGAAGTAAGAAGATAATTTAATTGAGAAAAAAAGGTAATGAGATAACTGCACTTTTCAATAAAAGTCATACAATAAAATGGTGATAAGTACCCGCCTTAACTGTTTTCTAATTTTATCTTTCAAGAAATAAAAAACTATTTTCTAATATTATCAAAATATTTTACTTCATATTTTTTTTAATCAAAATTTTCTTACTTTGAAAATTATAAATTTCATTAAACGAACTTATTTCTGAAAACTGGCGAATTTTTAGGCTTAAAATTGAAAGCTACTTTTTTATTATTTGAACTTAGCTACTTTGTTTTGTGTTTTTTTTAACGATTTTTAGCTACTTCGTTTAAAAAATAAAATTCTTTACTACTTGATCCTTATTTTTTAATTTATGATGACATATTTTATTTTTTAGAAATAGAGTATTTCATTTTTTTTATTTTGTAACTTTATTCAATGTTTTGTTATCATGAAATTAAATAAAATTTAAATATAGAATAATAATGGTGCATTAATTTTTTTAAATGGTTACTAATATAAATAATATTTTAAACTAAAAAGTGATATTTTTAATGTAAAAATCGATAAACCGAGAAACCTAAATGGGGGATGTAGTCATACCTTTATTTTTTAGTTTATAGACATAATTTAGGAAAGATGGACGACTGAATATGAGGACGGAATAAGAGAAGTTAAGTTAACCATTGTTGTGCAAGTTCATATTGTTGAGACCTCATTTGTACTTTGTATATTCTTTATTGGCTGAGTTTCCTTCTTGTATTTTGTATAAAATGTTATTCCGATTTTACAACCTCCACTTTTGTAAAAAAACAAAAAATTGCCAACGAGCCTTGGCTTTCCGTTGGAAGGTCTAGGATTAATGTTTCTTTTTTAAAAAAAAAAAAGTAAGTGTAAATTTGTCCATTTCCATAGGTAAAAAGGTTATTCCTATTTTACAAAAACTTAAAAATAAATTGAACAGTAAAAATCGAGATATGAGCATGGACTGATCCGAATCAAGTCCAAATAAATTGGGCTATAAACATAATTCATATACAAGTGCAAGATGCTCCAATTACAAGTGTCGAGGAGGACCTTCCTCGTATGCCGAGGTGTACCTCCTCGGCCTTCACAATTATCAACGGGCTCTTCCTATCATTTTTCTTGTCTTGTCCGGCCTTAGGCAGTGATAGATGACGAGGAGAGAAAAGTTCTTACCTCGACATACTTCCATATGACGAGGAGACAAAATCCTGTACCTCGGCGTAGTTACATGCCGTCAGATCATCAATGGACGAGGAAGCTAAATCATGCATCTCGGCTTACACATAAATGCCGAGATAAGACATTTATGCTCCTCGGCTATACGACCGGCAGATTAAGCATTCCTAATCAAACAAGGATTCAACAGTTATTATCCAATCAGGATTGTAACCATCTACATTAATTCAAACCAAACAATGACTCCTTAACAGATATAATCCTCTTAGGATTATATCTTATCTCTTTACAAGTTCTTTCAACATGGATTCTATCAATCCATCCCTATAAATACAAGTCACATGGCACATTATTTGGTACGTTACTTTTTACATACAGAAACTCTGTCAATTTAGTTTCTCACATCAAAACCGTGATTTATTCTCACGTCGGAGGGCCTTCGCCGGTCAAGCCCCGACTTAGTTTACGTGTTTTGTCTTATTTTCAGGCCTAGCAATCTCCGGAGCAGACGATCGCTTGAATTTGGGCTATTTTGACGATTTTGGCATCATCAATTGGTTCCATTGCCGGGAAATCGATTCAAACACCCTTTGTTTGGCCTGGAAAAAGCTCGCGAAAAGCCAATTTTCTTGTCGAAAATTGTATTGGATTGAACGGAAATTTCTGTTTCGTGTTGTTCTGTTTTCAATTTCGCTGGATTTAACAATATTCGGCCGGAATCTGCAAATTCACGCCGGAAGCTATCGTTTTGGCCTGAAGCAACGTTTTTGGCCAAGAAATTTTGTGTTGGAAAAATTGCAATCTGCATTTCCTTATTTGCGGTCAAAAGTTGCCCCAATTTTGGCCAGAAATTTGAGTCTGTTGGAAATTCTCACTTTTGGTAATTTGTTGTTGATTTTCGATGGATGGAAAATTCACAAGTGTAACTGCCGAGGAACAAACCCAAGTGAATGGGGTTAACCCAGATGCCGAGTTGCCCCCTCCTCCTCCACCTCAGCCTGACGGACCACCTCCCCTCGCCATGACTCTTCGTTTCATGGGGCAGGCGAATGTCGAGGGAGAAGGAGCTAACCTTCCTCGTCCCACTCGCCCTCGCGGGAAACGAGTGGGAAGGAAGATGGCGAAGAAAGCCGACGTCGGTCAAGCAGAAAGCACTCAACCAGTTGATCGACGTACTTTGCTACACAGGCAGATGGAGACGTTGCAAAGAATATATGAAACTCAAGCTGCTCTTTTGCAACTGGATCCAGACAATTCCATGGCTGAATTCATGCTGCCGTCGATGGGCAATTCTCGTGGAAGGGAGCAAGGTGAGCGACGAGCTCCTCCCCTCGATCCCGCTGTACCACCTAAGCAGGCCCTCCGAGATCCTCCCCGTCCTCGGCATAACAATCAGAAGAAAGACCAGGTGGTCGACCTGAGAAGCCAGCTGAGTTCCAAGGAACAAGAAGTAGATTCAAGGGATTTAAGGACGAGGCTAAGCCTGTCCAAGCGGCTGTCACCCCCTCGTCTCGTCATGGCACCTCGTCGTCCTAGATCACCTCAACCCCGAAAACCTCGACATGATTCTCCTCGTCCTCATAGAGACTCTCCCCGACCTCGTCCTCGTGAATTCGTACGGCCGAGAACTCCCGAGCCATACAGAATGATACTTGGTGGCCACGAGTTAGAGCCAAGACGTGATAAAGCACCATCTCAACGACGAGACAGCCACCGAAACGACGTGGAGCACAGTAGGGTGAATGGTCACCCCAGATAAATCGACCCGTAGCTCCCAACGTAGCACCCATTTTAGTAGTGATAAGGGAGTGGAAACCAGACAATGGAAACTCTTGAAATAGAGACTTGATGACATGGAGATGGGAAAGAAGGTTGATGACGATGACTTTGACTGGTCAACTCATCCGTTCTCCCTGAGGATAACTGCTGCACAACCAAATCCTCACTTTAAGGTTCCAAACTTTGAAAAGTACAACGGAACCACTGACGCGAAAGATCATGTGCAAAGTTTCGAACAAACCATGAACCTCCTCACTATAGCTGATGACATGCTCTGTAAAGCTTTCGCGAGCACTTTCTCCGAAACAGCTTTGACCTGGTTTCGTGAGCTAAAAAAAGGTTGCATCGATAGCTGGAGAGGCATGAGGAGAATGTTTTTGAACCACTTTGCAACAGCTGGAAGGAGAAAGATGAGATTGACCGACCTTGCCAATATCGAGCAAGGGAAGGGGGAAACCACCCTCAGTTATTATAACCGATTTCGGAAAATGGCAGACCAGGTGGAAGAAAGCCTCACTGACAGGGAGGTTATTGTTTGTTTTAACTCCGGATTGAAATCCGTCCCCCTCATCTATGAACTCTCCGCCCGAGAACTTAAGTCCAAGTCTGAATTGTACCAAGTGGCTTACGCCATCACAATGGCTGAGGATAAAAGCAAGAAAAGGGGATCTGACAAGGCGGAACCAGAAGCGGCTGGCACTCGCCAAAACGACAATGGGAATGGTAAGGGATCTAAGGGTAAGAATAGAACAAGAGGCACTAAGAAGCCCGAAGTATTCACCCCTCTTACCAAACCCATCTCAGAAATCATGCAGCTAGTAAACCTTCCTCCCCCCCCCGACCGCTGAGCAGTAAACCAAAATTCCCTCGTGACACTTCCAAATTCTGTGATTTCCACAAGGACCATGGTCACAATACTGAAGGCTGCTGGGGCCTCAAGAAAATGATCCAACGATGGGTTGACGAGAGAAAGTTAGATCGCTACGTCATGAAGAAAGACGGCAAGCGTAAGCGGAAGGAAGAGGAAAGCGAAGATGATGATAAGAGCGAGGACGGAGAACAAAGGCCTCCTAGGGCCAAGTTGCATGTGATCCGAGAAGAAACGGTCTCTACCAGACAGCTAAGAAACCAAATCCATGAACTAAGAAAAGTGTACCATATCCCTGCTTGGGTTCATAAAGCGGAAGAGGTGATTAGCTTTTCTCCTAACTAACTGGCTGGGAGCCGTGCTGCCCGTGAACAACCCTTGGTGATAAAGGGTCGAATTGACAATGTGAAATCGGAAAGATTGCTTGTTGACACGGGGGCCTCCCGTGACATTCTGTACTATTCTGCCTTCCAACAGATGGGACTGAAAGATACATCGCTGGAACCTTATCACGGAAGGTTGGAAGGATTCACCAACCACAAATTTGGTGATAAGGGAACTGTTGAGCTGGAGCTGGAAATTGGCGAACATCCCTTCCGATCTACGGCTACCGTCACATTCGTAGTCATGGATCTAACAAGCCACTATCATGCAATACTGGGCATTCCAAGTCAAACAAAACTTGGGTTGGTCGCCTCCCTTCCTCACCAACGAGTCAAATTTCCTACTCGTTCCGGAATTGGATGCGTGAGAGCGACCGCCAAGGACTTATTGGAACATGTCGTGAAGAGTCGGAAAAAATCAAAAAGTGTGGAGATAGACACCCCTGAGGACAACATCAAAATCTCTAAGTCTCTGAAAACCACCCATACCAGCTCTAGGGTGAGCTATATCCGTAAGGTCCTAGACAAAGAGCCTATGGTCCTAGAAATTGCAGCTGACCAGGGCATAGTTCCGCCCATCTCTGAGCAAGATCCCATTCTCGTCAACGGCCAGATCCGGGTCAAGCCCAAATGAATTGGGCTATGAACATAATCCATATACAAGTGCAAGATGCTCCAATTACAAGTGCCGAGGAGGACCTTCCTCGTATGCCGAGGTGTACCTCCTCGGCCTTAACAATTATCAACGGGCTCTTCCTATCATTTTCCTTGTCTTGTCCGGCCTTAGGCAGTGATAGATGACGAGGAGAGAAAAGTTCTTACCTCGACATACTTTCATATGACGAGGAGACAAAATCCTGTATCTCGGCGTAGTTACATGCCGTCAGATCATCAATGGACGAGGAAGCTAAATCATGCATCTCGGCTTACACATAAATGCCGAGATAAGACATTTATGCTCCTCGGCTATACGACCGGCAGATTGAGCATTCATATTCAAACAAGGATTCAACAGTTATTATCCAATCAGGATTGTAACCATCTACATTAATTCAAACCAAACAATGACTTCTTAACAGATATAATCCTCTTAGGATTATATCTTATCTCTTTACAAGTTCACTTCAACATGGATTCTATCAATTCATCCCTATAAATACAAGTCACATGGCACATTATTTGGTACGCTACTTTTTACATACAGAAACTCTGTCAATTTAGTTTCTCACATCAAAATTGTGACTTATTCTCACGCCGGAGGGCCTTCGCCGGTCAAGCCCCGGCTTAGTTTACGTGTTTTGTCTTATTTTCAGGCCTAGCAATCTCCGGAGCAGACGATCACTTGGATTTGAACTGATTTGACGATTTTGGCATTATCATAAATCTAATGTCCACCCACTTTTGTACAATTATTTGTTCTATATAATTGAAAGGAATAACTCAAATATTTGTTCGTGCTTTAGCCCGTGGAGGCCCATTCAGCTTCTCGTACATGAGGCCCTAGTACCTTCTTGGATCAACTCGATAGAAGATTTGACCAACAGAGTTTATGTATTTTTTAAATAACGAGTGTGAACGTTTAGATATCGTATGGACTTTATGAATAATGATTTGGGGTGAGTGAGTCTCATGAAATTATGTATTTTTTAAATAACGAGTTTTGAAAATTATTTACAAAAATAATCAAGTTCGGTAAAACTCTTTAATAGCAGTAACGAATTTATAACAAAAAATGATAAACTCGCTATCTGTACAAGCGAGTTTTAACAAAACTCACTATTAAGAATAAAACAAAAAAAAAATGTAAAAATAGCGAGTTTCATTATACTTGATTAATTTAACAAATGCTTTCGAGTCTTGTCATTTAGGAAAATCAAATGAGAAAAAAATCCAAAATCTCGCGGTGGTTAAACAGAAAAGGCCTAAAAATAAAATAAAATAAATGAAATGAAATACTCCCTCCGTCCCACCGATCTTAAGAAAACTTTTCATTTTGGGCGTCCCGTCGATCTTAAGAATTCCAAAAATGGAAAGTTTTTATTATTTTTATACTCTTTCTACCCCACTCATTCTCTCTTCTACTTTACTTTTACACTCACAACATTTTCTCTCCTAACTATTCATCCCACTCATTCTCTCTCCTATTTAATTTTTCACACTCACAACACTTCTTTCACTCATTCTCTCTTCTAATACTATAATAATATTCCTTAATTTCCGTGCCATTTTACTTTTTCTTAATATGACCGGGACGGATATGACCGGACGGAGGGAGTAGAATGTAGCTATGATCGTTCGACACGTCAACATCGTCAGTGTGTGGGTCCCAGTTTCTGAGTCCTGACCCAAGCCAGCCTGACCTTCTCCAGTTATAACCAAATAAATGTACGCTACTTTGTTTTGTATTTTTTTTTTATTGATTTTTAGCTATTTTATTTAGAAAATAAATTTTTTTATTACTTGATCCTTGTTTTTTACTTTACGATGATATATTTTTTTTTTTATAGAAATAGAGTATTTTGTTTTTTTATTTTGTAATTTCATTCAATGTTTTGTTATCATAAAATTTAAATATAGAATAATAATTCTTAAAATGATACATTATTTTTTTAAATGGTTACTAATATAAATAATATTTTAAAGTAAAAGGTGATATTTTTAATATAAAAATCGATAAATCGAGAAAATTAAATGGGGGGATGGAGCCATGACTCTATTTTTTAGTTTATAGACATAATTTAGGGGTGATGGGCTGACTATGAGGAAGAAGATAAATTTCTCTTTGTGTTGAAAGTAAAAAGTATTATTAAATGTGAAGATAATTTATTTGAAGCTAATTTGAGATTTTTTGGTGCCAGATTGAAAGTTGTCCACAAAATCTTGCTAACAAAATTAATTGACGATATTTATGATAGCATCTGTAATGGAATTAATACACTCTAATTAAAACCAATAATAAAATTATTACATTTACGATTTTGTAAGCAAATTTTTGTAATTATTTTGTGTTCTTACTATTACCCAATTAGTATAGGGGAGAGAGAAAATGGTAGGTTAAAAAGAAAGTGAAAAAATGAATTAAAAATTATAAAAGGTGATATGTGATTTTATTTTATAAGCTTCAATTTTTTTAAGCAAGTCTTTATTTTTTTTCTCTCTATTTTAAAATATATATAAAAAAATTAGATTTTCTCTTAATTAAATAGCAAATTTGAAAAATTATTGAACATTCATTTTAGAGATTTAAAAAGGTTTGCATGCATACTTTCGAAGATAATAACCTACTATGTGAATTTTCTTTATTTTTTAGTGAAAGATATCTTGAAAATTATTGATTCGAGTAGAAGGAAATACTATTTGCTGAAAAAATACTTGTCGGTGGAGATGATAATTTTTCAAGTGCTAAATCTACTACAAATGTTTTATTTCAGAAAGTATTTCGAAATGTTTAAATAATATTTACACTTTAATTTTTCGATTTACTATTTTAATACATACATAACTATATATAATTGAGGATTGTAGTATCATTATAGTTGCGGAGTATTCAGGGGCGGTAGGGACCTACCCCTTTGGTTAAGGAAGCGGTTGTCCTCAAATTCGTTTTTCAAAATTTGTCAAATTAGTATTAATAATATTTAAAGTTTTAGATTTTTATTATTAAAAATTGTGTTTTGCCCCAGTTTTATCAAGAAAAATCTATAATACAATACACATTGGGTTTAATTGTCTATAACTGATAAGATAAATAGCGATTGATATTAAATCTAGAAAATTGATTAGACGATCTGGATTACCCAAATATTCCACCTTCTCACTTCAGTTTTATAATTCCCCACTTTTTACTCCCAAACCTGTCTTTTAGACTATCCACAACGGTGACTTCCGTTGTGGGTCACGACCAAAAAAAAAAGAAGAAAAAGTCAAGGAAATGCCATGATGACCTAGTCGACCAGCCAATCAGGTTGGGTCAAAAAATGGTTTTGATTTTGTACACATGTCACCCTTTCATTGGGTGGCATGTGTTTACATAAATATATTTTTAAAATTAGTATATTTTATATAATTGTATAAAATAAAAAAATAAAAATATGTCAAAATTCATAATTTTTTTATCAAAATTCAAGAATTTATAATTGTATGGGTAATTATATTTTAAAAAATAAAATAATACGTATTTTAGGTAAGTTGGAGTAAAGAAAAATAAATATTTTATTAAAAGATTGGGTTGGGTTGGGTCACTGATGAGAGTATAAATTATAGTATAAGGTTGAGAGTTGTATATATGGAAGTGAGAGAAATTAATATTTTATTTGAGGTTGAATTCGATTGGGTCACTGATTGAGATAATCTTAACTTCCTCCCCCCCCCACACACTCTTTTATTTACTATATGATTTTTTTTAATAATTTATTTTTTTATTATTATTTAATTATTGATTTAATAACCATCAATAGCAATAGAGTTTGGATTTTATTTTTAATTATTTATTATTCATGGTTTTTATTTTTATTTTTTTATAATAATAAATAAAAATTTATTTTAAATTACTTTTTTGGAATATAATTTTTTTTTTAATAGCACGACAATTTCTATTAAGGAATGGAAAAATTAATTTAATAGAACCGCTAGTGGATATACGCCACTTCGTGCCCTTTGCACAAGGGTTAGTACTAGTTAATACTCCCTCCGGCCCTGAAAGATTGTCTCATTTGTCATTTTGACTTGTCCCAAAAAGTATGTTCCATTTCTAAACTTAGGCATGAATGTTAGTGCAAATATACTAAGGTACAAGAAGGTGAAGCTCTTTCTTAATAATTGCAAAATGTACAACAGGACAATCTTTTAAGAACGGAGGGAGTATTATATTACTACCTCCGTCCCAAAATGTTTGTCTCATTTGAATTTTTTTGTTGAACTTTGACCACAAATTTATGAGAGATTAATCATGTTCATGAAATTCTAAAAGTTGTTGTTGATAATATTATTAATGGTTAATCAATAGAAATTTTTAGAATTTCATGGACATAATTAAATTGTCATATATTTGTGATCAAAATTTAACAAAAAAATCAAATGAGACAAATATTTTGAAACAGAAGAGGAAGTATAAATCTATCCCATTTAAAAAAATCTAGGTACGTTAATACTGAAGTATAACATTGTAGCGCTTCTAGATAAGTATATTCGTGAGCTTAATAAGTTGTGACATTATTTATAACCCATACTTTAAAATCATTTATAATAATAAAAAAAAAGAATTAAAAGTGCGAACTGTTGAAAAAAAAATGTGTTTTGAAGGAAATAATGAGTTATTTTTCTTAATTTGTTATTTGTTAAAATGACAAATTGATTGTTGGATTGTGTTCTACTCCATGAGTACATTGAAATCATATATTCATTTGTCAAAAATGGTTGAGAAATGAATGAGATATGAAGGCTCAAAGTTAATGGGTTGGAATGGGTAAAATGTGGTTATCCCACATTGGAAAAAGATGACAAAGTGGCTAAGTTTAAATACTCCTACACTTTGGTAGGGAGTAAGATTGTGGTACATAGAGACTCTCTCTCGCGCACAGGTGCGCAGGGGGGGGGTGCAAATCATGGACCAAAATAGGCTTCGGGCTACCGAACTCCTGCGGACACGAATGTAGCTCCGAAATAGCCTGTCCGCGCGAGCCCACTTTTTACATTTTTTTTTCCAAAACTCAACCCAATGAAACTGGGAGTGAGGCGGGCGCCTGGACCTGCCTGAGGCGGGCGCCTCGACTCCAGTAGGTGCGGCTCATTTGTGACCATTACGAGGCGGGCGCCTCGCGTTCCCCGAGGCGGGCGCCTGGGCTCCAGTGGATCTACGAGGAAATGGTTTTGCATTATTTTGTAATAGCTCAAAAGGCTGTTAATGAAGGGGTAAATTTCAACAGCCATATAACTGTAAAAGGGAGGTAATGAGCAAAATAATTATGCAATTATGTTGAAATAATTATATTAATTAAGAAAACTAAAACTTGATTTAATTTTCTGTTATCTCCTTTGATTATATAATGGCAAGAACACAACAAGAGAAAGACACAGTTTTTCCAGAAATTCTCCTCTCAATTTCGTTGCATATTGTTCATCTTTCCCTTGGCCTCCTTGCATTGCATTCGTGGTGATAAAGTTCAAGCATCGACTTCAGTTCGCCGGAGGTCTAATTGTGCAACCACCGTCCGGTTACTCCGTTTCATCCTGGGAGGCAAGCGTTCCGTAACAACTCAAGCACAACGTGGTGAGGGGGCGTAATTTGTCTTAAGGAGAGTGTGATTTCACACGACTCGGACAGCGACAAATCCTTTCTTCTGTTCTTTATATATTTGTTTTATAGTTTTCTGTATTTTCATTTGAATTATTGTAATAGTTATTCCAACAATCTTAAGACAAATTAGTTGGAAGGAAAACTATTTAAAACAGTGAACTAAACTTGTTTGTTTTGTTTCAGATGGCTACTCAATCAAACGTGGAAACCAATGCTGGGAACAATTCCGAGAATCCTCGTGTGGAGGAAGCGCTTCGTGTGGAAACCAACTCTCAAAGGGTGGTTGTCCAAACTGTTTCGAACCATCATGGTGAGAAACCGGAAAAGTTTGTTGGCCAAGACTTTAAAAGGTGGCAACAAAAGATGCTTTTCTATTTGACTACCTTGAACTTGGCGAGATTTCTTAAGGAAGATCCGCCACAGTTGGGTGAGAATGAGACGGATGGGCAAGCCATCTCGGCTCTTGATGCTTGGAAGCATTCCGAGTTTCTTTGCAGAAATTACATCCTTAATGGATTGTCGGATACGCTATACAATGTGTATAGTGTTAAGAAAACTGCAAAGGAACTATGGGAGTCCTTGAAATATAAGTATAAGATAGATGATGCGGGCACAAAGAAATTCATTGTGGGCCATTTTCTTGATTATAAAATGGTGGACTCAAAAACTGTTAAAAGTCAAGTGGAAGAGTTACAAATAATCATTCATGAAATTCATGCCGAAGGGATGGTAATTAGTGAAAGCTTTCAAGTGGCGGCAATCATTGAAAAGTTGCCTCCCGCTTGGAAAGATTTCAAGAATTATCTTAAACACAAACGAAAGAAAATGAATGTTGAAGCGCTTGCTATTCGTCTTCGGATTGAGGAAGAGAATAGGATTGCGGAGAAGAAGTTGAATAATCTTCTTGTGGCGAAAGCCAATGTTGTGGAGCATGTTGATAGCTCCAAGGCCAATGGCAAGGCAAATGGCAAAGCCAAAGGCAAGTTTGGTCCCAAAAAGGGTGGTTCTAGTTTGAAACCAAAGGGAGGAATCTCCAAGAAGAAGTTCGGTGGAACTTGTTACAATTGTGGCATTGTGGGCCACAAGTCTTTCGAGTGTAGGAAGCCAAAGAAACAAGCAAACATGGTGGATGTCATCTCGAATGAAGTTTCCGATATGCACTTGGCGGCAGTAATTTCTGAGATGAATTTGGTGGGTTCAAACCCAAATCAGTGGTGGATTGACACCGGTGCTACTAGGCATGTTTGCTCAAACAAGGAAATGTTTAGTAGTTTTGAAGCCCTTGAAAATGGTGAGAAATTGTTCATGGGAAATTCTGCCACGTCCGATGTGAAAGGTCAAGGAAAGGTGGTCTTTGAAGTTGACTTCGGAAAGAGTTAACTCTCAACAATGTGCTCTATGTGCCCGAAATCCGGAAAAATCTGGTGTCCGGATCGCTTTTGATTAAGCATGGCTTTCGTGTTGTGTTTGAATCCGATATGGTTACTTTGTCTAAAAGTGGAATGTTTGTAGGCAAAGGTTATGTTTGTGATGATATGTTTAAGCTTAGTGCTATGGTTGTTAAAAGCAATGTAATGGCTAACAAGCCTAAGATGAATGTGATGAATAAGAATAATTCTTCCGTTTACTTGCTTGAGTCTTCCAATTTGTGGCATGGTAGACTAGGACATGTTAACTATGATACTATACGTAGATTAATTAACATGAATTGCATACCAAAATGTAAAATAGACTACAAACATAAATGTGAAACTTGTGTAGAGGCAAAGTTTACAAAACCTCCGTTCCATTCGGTTGTAAGAAATAATGAACCACTTGAGTTGGTTCATACGGATTTATGTGACTTCAAGTCAACACAAACACGAGGGGGTAATAAGTACTTTATGACTTTTGTTGATGATAGCACAAAATATTGTTATGTGTATCTTCTCAAAAGTAAAGATGAGGCTATATAGAAGTTTGTTCTCTATAAAAATGAAGTTGAAAATCAACTCAACCGGAAAATAAAGATCATAAGAAGTGATCGTGATGGTGAGTATGAATTCCCTTTTGAAGGTATTTGTGCTCAACATGGGATTAAACATGTTACAACACCACCATACACCCCACAATTCAATGGAGTTGCCGAACGGAAAAATCGAACTCTAAAGGACATGATGAATGCCATGTTAATAAGTTCGGGGTTACCGGATAACATGTGGGGAGAGGCCGTCTTGTCGGCAAATTATGTGTTAAATAAAATACCCCGAAAGAAAATAAATAAGAGCCCCTATGAATTGTGGCATGGAAGAGTGCCATCATACCAATACATGCGAGTGTGGGGGTGTCTTGCAAAGGTTTCAATACCACCTCCCAAAAAGGTGAAAATTGGACCAAAAACTATTGATTGCATATTTATTGGGTATGCTCACAATAGTAGTGCTTATAGGTTTCTTGTGCATGAATCGAAGATTCAAGATATACACAAGAATACTATAATGGAGTCGAGAAATGCTTCTTTCTTTGAGAATGTGTTTCCGTGCAAAAGAGATGATGCAAGTTCATCTAAACGGAGACATGATTCAATAGAAGAAGAAGTCGAAGGAACAAATCATCATGATGAAAATGATGAAGCGGAGGTAGAACCTCGACGGAGCAAACGGGGTAGGGTAGAAAAATCTTTTGGCCCAGATTTTCTAACCTATATGCTTGAAAGTGAACCACAAAGTTATAAAGAGGCCGTGAGCTCTTCCGAAGGACCTTTGTGGAAAGAGGCCATTAAAAGTGAGATTGATTCTATTTTACAAAATCACACTTGGGAATTAGTGGATCTTCCTCCGGGAAGTAAACCACTAGGATATAGGTGGATTTTTAAAAGGAAAATGAAGACGGATGGAACAATTGACAAGTATAAGGCAAGACTTGTAATTAAAGGTTAGAAGCAAAAGGAAGGCCTTGATTACTTTGATACATATTCTCACGATTCTGAGAATAACATCCATAAGAATTGTACTTGCGATAGCCGCATTGCGGAATCTTGAAGTACATCAAATGGATGTTAAAACGGCCTTTCTAAATGGGGATTTAGAAGAGGAAATTTACATGGAGCAACGGAAGGATTTTCTCGCGCCGTGGCAAGAAAATAAAGTGTGCAAGTTAGTAAAGTCATTGTATGGCTTGAAACAAGCACCAAAATAATGGCATCAAAAGTTTGATCAAGCCATGATGGAAAGTGGATTTAAAATAAATGAATGTGACAAATGTATCTATGTTAAAGACACGAGAAATGGCTACGTCATTTTATGTCTTTATGTAGATGACATGCTTATCATAGGAAGCTGTGATAAAATGATAAAGTCCACTAAAGATATGTTGAACTCAAAGTTTGACATGAAAGATATGGGGTTAGCCGACGTAATCCTTGGCGTGAAAATTTCAAGAATGTCAAATGGACTTGCTTTAAGCCACCACATTATGTGGATAAAATTCTTGAGAAATTCAGCAAGGATGACTTAGCTATTGCTAGAACCCCAATAGACATGAGTCAACATCTATCAAAGAATAGAGGTGACACAGTTTCTCAAGTTGAATACTCGAGAATCATTGGAAGTCTAATGTACTTGATGAGTTGTACTAGACCAGATATTGCTTACACAGTTAGCAAACTGAGTCGGTATACAAGTAATCCCGGAGCGGAACATTGGAATGGTATAGTGAAAGTACTAAGGTACTTAAGATATACTCGCGATTATGCTTTACACTATACTAGACATCCAGCGGTAATTGAAGGGTATAGCGATGCTAATTGGATATCCGATATAAAAGACTCAAGGTCTACAAGCGGATTTGTGTTTACATTAGCAGGAGCTGCTATATCATGGAAATCTTCTAAACAAACGGTTATAGCTAGATCCACGATGGAATATGAGTTTATAGCGTTAGATAAATGTGGTGAAGAAGCCGAGTGGCTACGCCAATTTATAGAAGATATTCCAAGATGGACGAAGCCCGTGCCATCAATATGTATACATTGTGATAGCCAATCAGCGATTGGAAGGGCACACAATCATATGTATAATGGTAAGTCGAGACACATTCGTCGAAGACATAATACCATTAGACAATTACTCTCAACTGGCACAATATCCATTGACTATGTTAAGTCAAAGGAAAATTTAGCGGATCCGTTAACCAAAGGGTTAAATAGAGAGTTAGTTGAAAGCTCGACGAGGGGAATGGGACTTAAGCCTCTTAAAAGTTAACACACAGCGGAAAAACCCAATCTAGATGACTGGAGATCCCAAGAACTAGATTCAATGGGACAACCTAACTGTTAAAAGACTTGTAGTGTCACTGTGGGGGAATCAACCCCAAGTCCATTCCTGTTAGTGACATCCCGAAAGGACAAGGATAAGCCTATGGCTTTTAATGATTCTTACGCGTCGAAAATTCGAGCGGGGTAATACGGGTTACCTTTAAGAAATTACCTATGTGAGAGAGAAGTGGGGCCGCTTCGAGGAGAATTGTGTGAGGCTCAATTCTTAGACCCTCTCGCAGAACCAGGCGTATGTTCAGGGCCATGATTGAACATAGCTATGAGAATTGAAGTATGTTAGGACGATACTTGTGTCAAGCATATGATCGGCTACACAAAAAGCATAACGATTCAAGGACATCGCGTCTATCGATTTGCGAGTAGAGTAAATATGCTTGTACGAGCGAAGATTCAATGGGCATTCCCACATCTTCGTATGCAAGTTTTCGTCTGCCGAGCTTTATCACCAATTCCGCATTATTCCTTCATGTGGGGGATTGTTGGAAAAAAAGTGTGTTTTGAAGGAAATAATGAGTTATTTTCTTAATTTGTTATTTGTTAAAATGACAAATTGATTGTTGGATTGTGTTCTACTCCATGAGTACATTGAAATCATATATTCATTTGTCAAAAATGGTTGAGAAATGAATGAGATATGAAGGCTCAAAGTTAATGGGTTGGAATGGGTAAAATGTGGTTATCCCACATTGGAAAAAGATGACAAAGTGGCTAAGTTTAAATACTCCTACACTTTGGTAGGGAGTAAGATTGTGGTACATAGAGGCTCTCTCTCGCGCACAGGTGCGCAGGGGGGGTGCAAATCATGGACCAAAATAGGCTTCGGGCTACCGAACTCATGCGCGTCCTGCGGACACGAATGTAGCTCCGAAATAGCCTGTCCGCGCGAGCCCACTTTTTATATTTTTTTTCCAAAACTCAACCCAATGAAACTGGGAGTGAGGCGGGCGCCTCGACTCCAGTAGGTGCGGCTCATTTGTGACCATTACGAGGCGGGGCCCACTTTTTACATTTTTTTTTCAAAACTCAACCCAATGAAACTGGGAGTGAGGCGGGCGCCTCGACTCCAGTAGGTGCGGCTCATTTGTGACCATTACGAGGCGGGCGCCTCGCGTTCCCCGAGGCGGGCGCCTGGGCTTCAGTGGATCTACGAGGAAATGGTTTTGCACTGTTTTGTAACAGCTCAAAAGGCTGTTAATGAAGGGGTAAATTCCAACAGCCATATAACTGTAAAAGGGAGGTAATGAGCAAAATAATTATGCAATTATGTTGAAATAATTGTATTAATTAAGAAAATTAAAACTTGATTTAATTTTCTGTTATCTCCTTTGATTATATAATGGCAAGAACACAACAAGAGAAAGACACAATTTTTCCAGAAATTCTCCTCTCAATTTCGTTGCATATTGTTCATCTTTCCCTTGCCCTCCTTGCATTGCATTCGTGGTGATAAAGTTCAAGCATCGACTTCAATTCGCCGGAGGTCTAATTGTGCAACCACCGTCCGGTTACTCCGTTTCATCCTGGGAGGCAAGCGTTCCGTAACAACTCAAGCACAACGTGGTGAGGGGGCGTAATTTGTCTTAAGGAGAGTGATTTCACACGATTCGGACAGCGACAAATTCTTTCTTCTGTTCTTTACATATTTGTTTTATAGTTTTCTGTATTTTCATTTGAATTATTGTAATAGTTATTCCAACACGAACTTTACTTATTTATTAGTTTTTTAATATTTTAATGTATTATGGTACGATATACGAGTAACTTTTATTAAAGTGGATCAGTTTTATCATTATGTTGTCTGTATAATAGGCTTTTCATTACTAAATAAAGTAAAATACTTCCTCCCTCCCGGATTATAAATCCAACCTTTTGTTGTTAATATGAAGATATTTGAGAAATAATTTTAGTTAAATTAATTATTTTAATGAATATCTAAAAATTGTTATTAATAGTACATATAATAGTGTATTAATAATAAATTTAAAGTTTTCATCAGAATAATTAAATTAATATAAAATTATTAATCAAAGAAAAAAATTAGAATTCTTAATTTGAGTTAGAGGTAGTAGAATTTTTGTAAATCATTACATACTTTTTAAGGAGAATCTTTTATAGAGCTTTTATTTTAAGTGGCTTATTTGTTTATTTTTCTTTTCTTTCTACCAACATTAAAATAATTAAATTATTTGAGTTTGTGAAAGATTTCACCCTAATATTAATTGAAGGGCAAATTGCAATTTAGGGTCTGAAGTCCAGGGATTGTTTTCGAAATGGGGCCCCATATCTAAATTTTGTCAAATCAGGGCTCAATATCTAAAGTTTTCTTTAATTAAGGGCTTTTTGACGAATTTTGTTAGAAAAGTCTGTTAAGTGACATGTGTCACGCATGTGCGGGACAAGTTGGACTAAATTGAAATACAAATTAGTTATTAAGGAGTGAAATGTAAATTTTTAAAAATTGATGACCGTTACAAAATATTTTTTTTAAATAATATTTTTTGAAAATATAATATATTGTGAAAAGCTGTAATTTTTTTTATAATTTTTAAAATATGTTAAAATAAATGTTATAAATATAAAAAAAATATTTTTAAGGAAAATAGTATTTTTTTTACAAAAATTAATTAATTTTTAACAAATCTTGTAAAATAAATGTTATAAATATAAAAAATTTGTATTTTTAAAGAAAATATTATTTTTTTTAAAAAAATAATTAATTTTTAACGTAAATCTTGTAAAATAAATGTTATAAAAATTATATTTTCAAAGAAAATAGTATTTTTTAAAACAAATCCATGATTTTCTTATAATTTTAATTTTTTTGAAAGCAAATCCATGATTTTCTTATAAAATTAACATAATTTGAAGTTAATTAATTTCATATTTATCTCCTCCAATCGGCAATGACCACCACCATCACCGGCCACCAACTTCAACCCACCGCCTCTATCACCCAAACCACCATCATTTATGTCTTCATCCCAAATACACACACAAACACACAAATTAATTTTGTGAATCGAAAAAAATAAAGCGATTTTTTAAAATCAAATCCAAATCTAGATCTCGCCTTCCTCAGTTTACCGAATTTGATTTTGATGGAGGCAGACGGAGAGAGCAGCGATGGTGGTTTCATACACCCATGAAATCCCAAAATGTGAATTCGGCCATCCTAAAGTGGCCGGAAAATGAAAGCTCCCAATAATCTAAGAATCTGCAGGCGAAATGGTATAAAAACACCACCAACGAGCTCGAAAATGATACTAGTTCACGAATCCCCACAAAAATAAATATGAATCTCACCGAAAATAACGAAAAGACTCGTCGAAAATCACCAAAAATCGGCTGGCCGAAAATGGGGAGAGAGAAGAGAGAGAAGGTTTGAATTTGGGGAGAGAGAAGAGAGAGTAGGTTTTTTCTTCACCCCCACTTTTAATTTATTTCAATTAGCCACTTAAATTTAAATATCAATACAAATTAATCAAATCTGTTATTCATGTGCGTGACACATGTCACTTAACTGTTTTAATGAAATTCGTCAAAAAATTCTTAATTGACGAAAAATTTAGATATTGAGCACTGATTTGACAAAATTTAGATATGGGGCCCCGTTTCGAGAACATTCCCTCAACTTCGGGCCCTAAATTGCAATTTGCCCTTAATTGAAATTGAAACTTTTATTTTTCTTAATTGTAAAATGTTTGACTAGTGTTTTTGTCTTCACTAGGGATGACAATTTTGAATCGAACCGTGGATACCCGAACTGAATCGAATCGAAGTTGACGGTTATTAACTGATTTGACTGGATATGGGGCGGGTAATGGGAAATAACCAAAAGGAAAAAGTGGGGAACGGTTTGGTTTTGGTATTAGCATTATCCGCCCCATTACCTGAACCGAATTAGAGGTGGTCTCCCATGAGAACAAGGGGATCCGTCTCATGCATGAGACGGGTCGACCCATGACCCATGGGGCATGATCCGTCAAATGGGCTTAGGTTCTGGGCAAAATCAAAACCAAATCGCATATGTAAAAATCTAATTCCGACTTCGTTAACCGTTGGATCGTCGTGAAACTTATGGGCTTTGGTCGCATCCCCTGGGCGCACATGATGACCGTTGGGATCTTCCAAATAATTGCCGGAGAGGGAGAAATGGCCGGCGGCGAAAACTGGCGAAAATTTCCAATAATTATCTATATTAAAAATCAAATTCCCGCTTCATTAACCGTTGGATCGTCGTCAAATTTCTGGGGTATGTTCGCATCACCCAGGCGCTCATATTGACCGTTGGGATCAACAAAATAATCAGTAATGGTGTTTTTTTTTTAAATTTTTAAATTTTGTTTTTTTTTCGGTTTGTGAAAAGTAATAGTTACTATAACATAATGTAATGATTGTATGAAAATAAAGTAATAGTTTGTATACATTAAAGTAATACATATATACAGAAAAGTAATAGTATTTTTTCCTATGTTTTCTTCGTTTGACAAAAGTAATACTTATTATAACTAAAATGTAACAAACGTGTTATTTATATGTAATAGTATTTGTACATAATTGTAACACACATATATAGATATCTATATGTTTTCAAACAATAAGTTACAATGAGTTCAAATTTATCATGATGCATGTAAAAGTATTACATTATCTATAGAAATATGTTACAATTTCATCTATCAAAGTGTTACATTTACTTGTATAACTATTACATTCATATACATAAGATATTACTTTTGCCAAACGAAGAAAATATAGGGAAAAATACTATTACTTTTCTGTATATATGTATTACTTTAATGTATACAAACTATTACTTTATATGCATACAATTATTACATTATGTTATAGTAACTATTACTTTTCACAAACCGAAAAAAAAAACAAAAAATTTAAATTTAAATTTTTTGTTTTTTTTTGGCCTATGAGAGACTGCCACGTGAGCAAAATTTTTTTTTAAATTTTTTTTTTTTTTTGGGCTGCTTGGGGCCAAGGATGGAGCAATTTGGGGCCAAGGCTGTTGGCTGGACTGGACCAAGGCATGGAATGACTTGGGCGGGCGCTGATACACCTTGGCGCGGGTCATGGATCCGACCCGTCTCATGAATGAGACGGGTATTCATGTTCTCACATGAGTTTTTGTCACCGAATATTACCTGAACTGCTTATAGTTTTCTTATTGTAATCTAGTGAATCTTTCCTTAAGTTTGGTGAATTGTGTCGTATACAGCTATTTAAATTTTTTTGAGCTCTTTTGAATGTGATCATATGAGTTTAAGTAAAAAAAATATCCTTTATCAAAGTTAATTTTTGAGTTTTTTTTATCGCTAAAGTGCTTTAAAACAAAATATTAGTTTGACTAATTTTCCGCGGGAATTTTCCGATTAACTGCTACCCGTGGGGAATGGGTATGATATGGAAAATTGATTATCCACTGGGGAATGGGGCGATTATGGTGCACAAAATTGAATTGGGGAATGAGGGTGGTACGATGTATAACTGCCCCGAACTGCCCCATTGCCATTCCTAGTCTTCACTGTAATTTTCATTTGATTAATTGGAAATTAGATTATATGACCATAATATTTGCATGAATTCTAATTTATTGCAGTAGCTTTGTTCAATTGTTTTATATCAATTTGGAATAATTAACAAAAACATGTATTGATTTTAGGATTGTATATGTCCAATTAGGGGTATTGATGGAAAATGAATAATTATATTGAGACATGATCAAATAAAAATATGTTAATCCAGTCCTACCAAACGTCGTATTATTTTTGAAATTAGAATTGTTAGTACTTTCATTAATAATGAGGGGATTAATAATTCCCTCACTAAATCCCCTCACTAATAACACTGATTATCTTTATCCGGCTATCAAACGAGCATTAGGTATATGAGCGGACTGGTTAATAAAATATAAGATTTTTTTATTATTTTTAAGAGAACGTGAAAATTGTAAAAAAATAATAATACTCTTATACCTAAGGTATAAGAGTGATTCTCGTCTTATATCTTAGGTATAAGAGCGAACGGGTTAATAAAATATAAGATTTTTTAAGAAAATGTGAAAAACTGTGAAAAAGAATTTATTTTTATATCTAAGGTATAAGAGTAATTATAATTTTATACCTTAGTTATAGGAACGGACTGGTAAAAAGGGGAATTTATAAAGGTTCTTTTCAATAACAAGCCACATAACTAATTAGTTTGTTTCAAAACAAATATAGTATCTCATTTTCTTTTTTACATTTGATCAACATTAACAATTTGAGGGCTGATGTGAAATTTCTCATATCTCAAGGATCTTTTGGGCCTTGTTTCGATTCACATTTTTTTAATTTGATTTGATTTATAACGTTGGGGGGAAATGAAATAGCATAAAGAGGACTCTTTCTCTGTCCTTCTTTCATTCCTAAAAAGGTTTTGGCTGTTTCAATTGGTGTAGAAAAAAGTCTCCTTTTTTCGTTACGTTCCATAGTAAAATCACTTCTGGTTTTCTCGCCCCCTTCTCTCTCCTACAAATCTCTCTCTCTAACTCTAATTGGGTTCATCCAATTAAATCCTATTTCAATTGCATGCTAAAGGAGCTGGGAAATTAAGAAATGGGATTCCTGAGCATTTTCTTGGGAATTCTTGGAATTGGAATTGGGTTTCCTCTTGGTTTGGCCATTGGATTTTACTTGTTCATCTATTCTGACCCCAAACTTGTTCATCTTGAGGTAATTTATTGATCATACCAAGTTTCAATCTTTTTCTCATTTTTGATCATCATTGCTTGTTTAAGTAATCAATTCTTTAAATTAATTATAAAAGTTTGATTCTTGAGTGTTAGAGATATTATCCCACATTGGGAATTAACAAACCTTGCCTATAATATATAAAGATTCTGGGCCACTCCCCTTATCACCAATTGGTTTTAAGGTGGAACCTCAGACTTTAAGATGGTATCAGAGCAGATTCTTACTCGTGCAGGCCCAACGGCCCACGATGTTACTCCGCGCCACCCGGTTGATAAGTCCACGTTGTAAGCTTTGCCGCGCCACCCGGTTGATAAGTCCACGTTGTAAGCTTTGGCAAAGCCCGCTACACGTGAGGGGGCGTGTTAGAGATATTATCCCACATTGGAAATTAACAAACCTTGCCTATAATATATAAAGATCCTGGGCCACTCCCCTTATCACCAATTGGTTTTAAGGTGGAACCTCAGACTTTAAGATTGAGCTCTTTCATATTCTGGGGTTTTTCTGCAATGTAGGCAAGTCTCATTCTTTATTGATATGAACTGAATTCCATTTGCATAGCATAGAAATAACTGATTTCCAGTTTTCTTTTTGTAATCCTTGCATGTTACCCCTCCGTCCCAAAATGGATGTCCACAAAAAAAAATTCAAATTTACTCTTGATCAAGAGCAAATTTGAAACTTTTTTGGTCATTGATTTTGGGACGAGGGAGTAAGATTTAAGTGTTAGTCCGAGTAATACTTGAGTTTGCTTAGAACCCTAGGTTCGATTCTTCTGATATTCATTTTGGGACGAAGGGAGTACACGATATTATTCAAATTATTAAAATAGTGCCTAGTATTTGACACTTTATAAATGTTGAGGTATCTATTTTCTTTTGTAATTTTGGATTCTTTTTTTGGGTCAAACTTTGAGTTTTCTGTGGTGCATTGGGGTAAATGGTGTGTAATCTCTTTTCTTGTTGCGTGTCGATACTTTATTGATTTATTCAGAATTAATCCAGATGCTGCAATTTGTTGCTTTCCAATTAACTTTACTTTGTTGATATTAGTCATGCTGTAATGGGCTGTATTGTAATCTGTGATGCTAAATGAGCTCAAATATTGTTCAAAAGTAACAGAAAATATTCTCATTGTATTTTCTTTTCCCTTTTTGAAAAGTTTGCGTGTCCATTCAGTATTTTAGCAATCCCACTGAGAAATGGTATGAAATTCTATCTGTTCGTGATGAATGTCTTAGAATTTGAAAATGGTTGAAATTTGATGAGGATATCATACTTTGATTCTTTGTCTTAGCTCTATGTGCGTGAATTTAGCTTTTGAATGCATTCGATTCGTGAGAATTTTATTAAGAATCACGATTCCTTGTTCTGAGTTTTGCTTTAATCGTCTATGATGATATTCAGTTCTGTTGAGTACTTATTTTAGTTGGATTTTTTATTTTATTTTTCAAAATGATGCTGCACCAGATATTCTTTGTTAAATCCACGGCACTAGCAAAGAATTTCCAGCTTTTTTTTTTTCTAGCTTCTTGTGTTTCTGTTGCTTGACATGTCACTCTTGTAGATTAAATTTGTTTACTTGTTATATTCTTGATTCTTTTTTTTTATTCGTGCTTACTTTTTCATATCCTTGTTTTACTTATTATGAAGCTGGCTGTGCCTGTCATGGATTTCTTTCTATGCATCTCAGCCTTTGGTTTGGACTTAGGACGGCAACTCTTCTTTAATATTTCTCTGACTAAGAACATAGTTTGTTTCATCTCCCTATAAAAATATACTGTCGACGTTATCTTATAGTATATGCACACTTTACGTGAGTTGTACGAGTAACTTTGAACTGAATTTTTATTTTATTTTTTATATATCTAAAGAATGAGTTCTTGGCTACTAGTATTATATTGGATCTATTAACTGTATATTCAAATTTTTATCGTAAGTCATTAAATATTGGATTTAATTCGTGTTTTTGTATATATTTTATGCTGCCAGTTCTATTTACTTTTTCTGAAAAAGATGACAATAAAAAAATGAAAGCTTAATGTTGGATATAAGTAATTTAAATATCGAAAGAAATTTGACACAAGCAAATAAACGAGTGTTTCTTTACTTTCAGCCTCCAGTGTTTAACTATTAACGAGTTTCATAATGATTGTTGTTTACTTGTTTGATAACTAATCCAGGATCCAGTTGTAAGGCCACTCTATGAGCTAGATACAGAGACTTTACAAGATCTTATGCCCGAGATTCCTCTCTGGGTGAAGAATCCTGATTACGATCGTGTAAGTAGATTTTATTTCAAACTTCTACAAATATTGTTCCATTTGGACCTCGGTCAAGAGTTTGAATTACGAAAACATCCTCTCTACTCAAGGGTTAAGACTGTGTTCATCAGATCCATTTTAGTCCCCGCAATGGCAGAAGTTTTGTGAATTTTGCCCTCCTTTTTTCACTTGTCATTTTTTCAAGATTTCTATTAAACTTTCGATTTGTTTACTTAAAACTTCTTGATAATATGGTTTATATTTACTTGAAATATACAGGTTGACTGGTTGAATATGTTTATTTTGAATATGTGGCCTTACCTTGACAAGGTACATTCATATGTCAAATTGTCAATAGCTTTTTTTTTTACTCCCTCCGTCCCGGAATGATAGTCCATCTTTTTTAGTGCCTAATTTGATTGAACTTTGACGAAAGATTTAGGAAAAATAATTACCCTAATGAAATTCAATGAATGGACAAGTTTTAGAATTTCATTGGGATAATTATTTTTACTAAATCTTTCATCAAAGTTCAATCAAATTAACCACTAAAAAGTGGGACTATCATTCCGGGATAGCGAGAGTATTTTATTTTCTTTGTTAAACGACATAAGCGTAACCATGCCTACTGTGCAGGCAATTTGTGGCATAATCAGAAGTACAGCAGAACCTATATTTACAGAGTACATTGGGAAATATCAAATTAAAGCAATTGAGTTTGAAACATTAAGTCTTGGGACGCTTCCACCGATAATTCATGGTGAGCTTTCTCTTCCATTCATTTGTCTTTGTCAAAACTTAAGACAAATCACATACAAGTGCTTATTTACTTTGTTTTTGTTTATACATATTCACTTGATCAGGTCTAAAAGTGTACGAGACTCATGAAAATCAGTTGGTCATGGAACCAGCAATTAAATGGGCTGGAAATCCGAACATAGTTGTGGTGATTAAAGTGTTTTCAGTACCAATCAAGATTCAGGTTAGATGAACGCCTAAAGACTGTCCTCATTGGCAGAAGTACCCCCTTGGTCACCGAAAGATTGTCCCATTTGACAAGTCAAACTCTTTCATCAGTGATGCTTTGCTTGTACGTTCTTGAAATTTCACTATAGTTATTGTCTTTTTAGGAATGGGACAATCTTTTTGGGACAAAGGGAGTTTTATTTTAAATGTTTTTTTTTTTTGATCTTGTGAGCATTTGATTGTATGCTTT
Organism: Adenophora triphylla var. japonica; assembly: GCA_022495995.1. Classification (NCBI taxonomy): domain Eukaryota; kingdom Viridiplantae; phylum Streptophyta; class Magnoliopsida; order Asterales; family Campanulaceae; genus Adenophora; species Adenophora triphylla. Next base: position 225,812 of record JAFEMH010001462.1, on the reverse strand, counting down.
TTTTTTTTTTTGCAGTTGGTCGATTTACAAGTATTCTTGGCCCCACGGATAACTTTGAAACCTCTAGTACCCACATTTCCTTGCTTTGCAAATATTGTAGTGTCTTTAATGGAGAAGGTTTGTACATAGTTCCTTAATTTAGTCGGGGGACAAAATTCAGCTCTGCTTATGTTAGTGCCTGTTAACCATTTTATTTTAATTTGCTCTTCCAGCCTCACGTTGACTTTGGGATGAAAGTTTTGGGCGGAGACGTTATGGCCATACCTGGACTTTATCGAATAATTCAGGATATAATTAAAAAGCAAGTTGCAAGTCTTTACCTCTGGCCACAAACTCTTGAAATACCAATTCTTGATGCATCAGCGTAAGTCATTGTAGTTAAGGATTGTATTTGTCGCAAAATATAGAAATATTGTACTTTGTCTTAGTTAAAACGGGTTAATTCCCACTGCCCTCTTGAGGTTTGGATAAGTTTCAATGCTCCGTGAGGTTTGGTTTCGTTTCAGTTTCCCTTTTGTTCAAGTTTATGTACGCTAAAGGACTATTTACCCCCTAAATCTTCAATATAGTTCGGACTTCGCATTGAAGAATAAAATATTTATTTAGGGGGTAAAATACTCGTGCAACTTACATAAAATTGACATAAGGGAGAAAGTGAGATGAAACCAAACCTCGGGGGAGGGGGGGGGGAGGGGGGGGGGTGGAAGACAGTGTGACTTATCCAAACTTCAGGGGTAGGAAATGGAATTAACTTCTTAAAATAAGGCTCTAGTTTTTAATCAGAAATATCAAATATCAAAGCTCAATTTTTTTCATTTTCCGTTCTTGTTTCCTTTTTTGTGTAGGGTGGCTAATAAGAAGCCTGTGGGTGTACTACATGTGAAAGTTATACGAGCGATTAAACTAATAAAGATGGATTTATTAGGACTATCTGATCCGTATGTTAAGCTTAGCCTAAGTGGAGAAAGTCTACCGGCAAAGAAAACTAGTATCAAGAAAAAGACGTTAAATCCAGAATGGAACGAAGAGTTCAAGCTTATTGTAAAGGGGCCTCAATCTCAACTTCTTCAAATAGACGTCTACGATTGGGACAAGGTTGGGACCCACGACAGGTTGGGGAAGCAAGTTGTACCTTTGAAATCACTTGTACCAAACGAGACAAAGGAACTAACCCTCGATTTGCTCAAGAACACTGACGTGAGTGATGCGCCAAAGAAGCATAGAGGTAAGATTGTTTTGGAGGTAATGTATGCTCCTTTTAAAGAGGATTGTGAGGGATTTAGTGAATCTCTAGAAGGTTCCGTGAGGAATGGAAATGGAAGTGGAAGTTCTCGTGGGATTGGGAGAATATCTGATAGTGAGAGCCCCACGGGAGCTGGTGTACTTATGGTGACGGTCCAAGGAGCTGAGGATGTGGAAGGGGAACGACATAATAATCCTTTTGCTTTGCTTTTCTTTAGAGGAGAAACAAAGAAATCTAAGGTGATCAAGCTCTATATATGAACTTTTATTTTAAAATTTATAGTCTGATTCTTTTATTGATTCGGGTTATATATATTTGATGGTGCAGATGATCAGGAAAACTCGTGATCCAATATGGAATGAGGAGTTTCAATTTATGGTCGAAGAACCTCCTGTAAGCGATAAGATTCATATCAATGTTATGAGCAAGCGGACAGGCATTGGTTTCAGAACAAAGGTAAGTATGCTACTGATACATCAAAAACCAGTAATTATATAGACACATGTTCAATCATTTTAATTTATCTCGTGAAAGTTTTGTGCTAGAAAAAGATTACCCGCGATTCTCTTGTTATTAGAAGTAATAACTGTTGGCTGAAATTTGATATGCAGGAATCACTGGGGCATGTAGACATAAACCTAGCGGATGTAGTACATAACGGGCGTATAAATCAGAAATACCATCTGATAGACTCGAAGAACGGAACGATTCATGTTGAGTTGGGGTGGAAGACAATATGAACACACACACACACATGCATATATATACAGAAAATGAAATGGTTCCTGCTAGTTCTAGCAGAGGTATATAAATTTTTAAGAAGAGGAAGGAATAAGAGAAGTTAACCATTGTTGTGCAAGTTCATGTTGTTGAGACCTCATTTGTACTTTGTATATTCTTTATTGGATGAGTTTCCTTCTTGTATTTTGTATGAAATGTTATTCCTATTTTACAACCTCCACTTTTGTTAAAAAAAAAAAATTTGCCAACGAGCCTTGGCTTCGGTGGCATAGCCTTGGCTTTCCGTTGGAAGGTCTAGGATTCAAATTTCTCACCGAACAATGTTATTTGAATGCTGAAACTTGACGAAAAAAAATGTTTCTTTTTTTAAAAAAAGTAAGTGTAAATTTGTCCATTTCCACGGGTAAAAAGGTTATTCCTATTTTACAAAAACTTAATAATAAAAAGGTTAGCCCGCGGAGGCCCATTCAGCTTCTCGTGCATGAGGCCCTAGTACCTTCGTGGATCAACTCGATAGAAGACTTGACCAACGAGCTTGAGCACGTAGATCCATTCAAAGCACCCGAGGCTGAGACCAAGGATCCCTAGGTGCCTTGAGGAAGCTGGTAAGACTAATGACGACTCAATGCCAAGGGTGAGCTCGTGTATGGAGCGAGTACGAGCACGTCCTACAAAAGAGACGTTACTAGCAGTATAATCCAGACTTAGGTGCTCGACTTAAACTCATGGGAGGATCCTTCTATCGAGATGTGGCCTGGTGCTCAGATACTACTGCTACTCCCACAATGATTTCAGTTTATGGACTCTGATAAGGGTCAAGATACACTTTCATAATCCAACTCCAATTCAGATTCCAATTCTTAAGGGTTACTCTATCTATCACCTATAAATATGAGATCATAACTCCGAAATCAGGTTTATTCTATTCTTTATTATTTTTCCTTGAATTCTTTTCTTATTCTCTCTCGATCAATACTTACCCTCACGTCGGAGGGTTTTTCGCTGGTGAAACCCCGACTTAGTTTATTGTTTGTTCTTCTTTTTCGGACTCATGTGTGAGGCAAATCCAAATATCTGATCCATTAATTTCGGCTGAATTAACCCAAATATAATTTTCACTTGATCAATAATATAAGTACGTACTCACAATGGTCGAATTATGATTATTTCAGTGAAAAGAAGAAAGAAATTTCTCCTTTCGTCAAAGTTGAAGCTTCACCATTTTTTTGTAAGACACGATAATTAAAAAAAAACTGATGAGTAGGAAATGGGGTGTGATTGAAGAAAGTGAGTTCAGTATGATTGACAAGTGAGTCCCACAATTTAAATGTGTGAGGAGAAATTGACAAGTGAGGTATACAATTTAAGTATGTGAGAGAAAAATTGAGTTAGATTGACAAACAGGATCCACAATTTTTATCATTTTAAAAAAAGTAAATTTTGTATTAAAATATCTTTTTTTTTTTTTTTTTTTTTTTGGTAAAAAGTGAAATTTCGGTCAGAAGAACTGTGAAAGTATTGTCACTTGAAAGTAAGATTCCCCTTGTTTATGGTAGCTAGAGAAAAGGTCATCTTTCTAGTTGACTTCTCCCCAGCAAGAGTGGTAAATTAAAAAAAAAAAAAAAAAAAAGAAATTCCAATGCTTGTGTGTGGAAGTAGTGATGATTCCTAATTGATGTTCTCTCGTGGGAGAGGAATAAACTTTTGCACCTTAAAAAGATTGAGCATTTTTTTCATTTTAAAAGGCTGGCTTTTGAGAGATTAAAGTAAGTGTGAGAGAGGAGTAAATTAAATAGGATTATTTTGTTTAATGGTTTGGTTTGGTTTGCTTCACATTCAATAATGACCGGTCTTTTGGCATATGGAACCTAGCCACAAGAAAACTCGAGTTCCTACCGAGGTCACTGGTGGATGTGGTTTTATCTATCTAAAAAATATATTTTCTAGCTTATTTAATATTCGAAACATTGAAAATTTAATGTGTTTTGTTAGTGTTTTGAAAGTACATGGATTGAAGTGCAAATAATCAGAAATGGAAGATTTAAGCTTGTTTTGGAAGTTTAGGGACCAAACTACAATTATGAAAAATTGGAGAGGAAATTGATATTATAAAGTTCAGGGGTCAAAGTGCAAATCTGAAAAGTACAAGGGCCAAAGTGCAATTACAAATCGAATCCAATGCACAATCAGCACGACTTGTGCAAAGGGCATGACTCGTGTCACGAGTCATCACCCATGGCCGGCCAAGGCTTTGTGATGGAAAATATGTGATGGATTTGGTTCGTCAAAGAATTAAAAGCCTTTTTCTGCAGAATCAACAACAGATTTGTGACGAATTTCAGCAGAATTCTAATTTAACTAAGAATTAACCTAATTTGGCTGTAAATTAGGAATTTCTCATCCCTCCTCCTATATAAAGAATCCCTAGACAAGTTTTGATCTCACTCTCATCTCTTATCATCCTCTATATCTCTTCTTCTCTTGTACATATTAGATTAAGATTTTTTTTTAAATTTATTTTGAAGATTCAAGAAAAAGGTTTACTTATTTTTATGGTCTTTCAAGGCTAATTTATTTGATTCGTGGATTGAGGTAAGTAATAATTTGATCTTTATGCCATGATTTCAATTCTTCCTATCTCTCTCTCAATCTTGTTCTCTCAACATTCTTCAAGATCATTCATAGGCTTCAATTGTATGTTAAGATACTTTTGCCCTATGAATCTATTTGGGTATCCATTGTTGCAGTAACTCGAACATAGATACATTGACCCTTGTTGAGAAGAATAAATTTAATTGAGGACGTAAATGAAATCAATGAATCTAAGTTCTTATGTTCTTTTAATCTTCATGATTCTTCAATTATTATATTTATGTAACTGGACTATAATAAAAAGAGAATATTTGAATTGCAAATCGCTCACCAAACCGTTCCAACTCATGATTTTGTGAATGAACCCAAAAATGAGATTGAATTCCTTTTACATAATTTAAATAACATAAAGTGATACTTGTTATGATCCCCAATCCATGAATCCCTTGTTTCTTGATTTCTTTGCTTGCTTTTATTTATAGTCTTCTTAGATTAATAATTCAAACAATCAAACCCCTTACTTTTGGTTACTTTTATACGCTAATAAAATACACTTGTTCCACTCCAGTCCTTGTGGATTCGACCCTTGCAAGTAAGCATATTACTACATTGATAAACTAGTGCACTTGCTAGGTAATTATAATAAGAGGGAGATTTAAGTTTTTGGCGCAGTTGTCGGGGACTTGTGTTGCGAACAAGTTAATTTTGTTAGTATATTGTAAATAGTTTTCTTTTTTTTAGTTTCTTTTGTAAATAATTTTCTTGTATTATTTTCTTTTTCTAATTGTTTAAAAATTAAGGGGCATGCATGAATGAAATTCTAATGCAGAACTGGCCGGGCAAGTAAAACAATTAATTGCTATGATCAATGCGAAAAGTGTTTGGCCTAGTGCCAATATAATACAAGATGCATGTTCCTGTTGTGGATTATGCTCTCATTCTACTAATTATTGTCCGTCTAGGACATATTTTCAATAGTATTCTTCACAGGTACAAGAAAGGAGTTCGTTTCATCCATGGTAACCACAATATGATTATTTCCCTAATTGTTGTACACAAAGGAGGGGAAACCACTCATGTCGGGCATGGAAAAATTATGAGCCACATTATAATGATCCACCGCAATCTAAAAAGCTATCATGGGAAGAGGCTCTGACAAGATTGAAGGCAGAAAATCGTCAACTGAAGGAGGAAAATCGTCAACAACAACAACAAGTAGGTGCAACCATAGGTAGGTTGGAAGCACAAGTTACTACACTGGTAGAAGCCTTGAGAGGTTGTGAGCGAGATACTAGTTCTATCCAACTTGAATGTTATGAATGGGAAGACGCTTCCATTAATGACGAACTACCGATTCTCTCTCCGTCTCCTGCTAGTAATAATGTGATTGTTAATGAAGATGTTGATTGTAAAGAAGATGGAGTGGAAGAGAAATTAAAAGATGATGAGGGCGTTAATGTTGATGAGGTTGGGCCCGACCAAATTAACAAACAATGCCTCAATGAAGACCTTCTCCATCCCATTGAAAACGTGAAAGTCTCCATCATTCTTGTACCTTTCCCTATTTTTGAGGGTGAAGAAAGTGGCGAAGGATTGAAAGAGGAGGAGCCCAAAAAGCTGAAACGTCAAAAATCCCCTTGGACACAAAATGATATCAAAGCTCGAGGAATATATATGGGGCATAAACTGAAAATAAGGACCCGCGAAACCATGAAGTGGGCCAAAAGACGAAAAGTGAAGTCCAAATGTGAGCAACGGTCGGGCTAACGATATTAACCAAATGCGCTTATTGGGAAGCAACCCAAGTAGGTACGTTTTATTTGCTTTATTTATTTTTGTTTTATTGTGTCATATCATCCTTTGAACCCAATGCATGTTTTATTTCTCTTTGCTATGAGGACATAACATGTTTTGAGTTTGGGGGTAGATATCTCTCCGAGTTTGTGAGTTTATAGGGGAGTGTATATAGTGTCACCCTCCAAAAAAAATAGAAAAATTTAAAATTTTTGTTCTTTTCATATTTTGGATTGTTGGCTAAAGTCGATGATGATTTGAGAGTGCTTTAATTTTAAAATCTTAAGTATTATTATCAATATGGGGTTATAATTGCATTGATACATGTAAAGTATGATTACTCCACCTTTTACTTCCATGCTATTTTTCTTGATCATTGTTACCAATTTAGGAGACCTTTATAGGATCACTTTGGCATTCTCGGGGTTCCTAGAACACGTTTGCATGACTGTCAATAACACATCAATTAAGCTATTCGGGAAGTGATATATGACTATTTTCTTTAAACCCTATTTGTGAGTCTTTAACTTTCTCGTCACTTATAAAAATTTCCGCTAGACCCCCTTTTGAAGCTTGAAAAAGAATGAAATTTTTCACAAAGTGAGAGGTTATCTTAGACCACCATTCGCCTTCATTTGTATCCTCATTATCCTACCCTTTTAACTTATACATTATTTTACTCAAATTTTCAAGAAAGTGAAACTAGGGAATGAATAGGAATTGTGGGTGGTGTTTGAAAAATCAAGGATGAAAAGTGGTCATGAAAAGAAAGAAAAGGGCCATGTTATGTAATGAAAAGAGGGGCTTGAGCGAAGTATTGAATGCACATTCTTCGTGATATATTTGTGCAAAGCAAAGAAAAAAAATGAAAAGAAAAGTTGAAAAAAAAGCCTTGCCCTCTCTTATGTTGAAGTGGAAAATGACCAAAAGGAAGAAAGGTGATCAATCCCAAGTGTGAAAGTATGCAAAATTATAAGTTTGGGGCTTGAATAAATGGGTTGGCATAGAACGGAATGATAAATTTCAAAGGGATGATGTATGATGAAGACTTCTTAGTTTCACTTGCTTGACTTCGTATGTCCTTACCTTATTTTGTAACCGTGAACCTAGCCCGCGATTTTCGCGATACATTACAAGCCATAAAGCCATACTTGATCCCTAAAGAGTAGTCGGGTTGACAGATTTATTTAAACATGCATATGAGTGACCTTGTGTAGAAATTTATCTTATTATCATTGATTTAGAGCATGACACAAGTGACCCTATAAAATATCTTATTTTGGTAAACAATGATCTCCTATAATTCATTCATCTTTCATTATGTGGTGGAGAATTGTAAGTTAGATGCATCCATGTAAATATAATCCAATGTTCATGATAATGCTTGTAGATTATGTTTGTTGTAAGATCTGAGACTTGTTGTGCCAACAACCTATTATATGAATCGAACAATCCAAAAACATTTTATGTGTTTTAATTAGTTACTTAGTTTTATTTTATTTTAGTTTTAATTTACTCGAGGATGAGCAAAATATAAGTTTGGGGGTATTTGATGAATGTGGTTTCACCCATCCAAAAGATATGTTTTCTAGCTCATTTATTGCTCGAAACCTTGTGAATTTAATGTGTTTTGTTAGTGTTTTGAAAGTACAGGGGTTGAAGTTCAAATAATCAGAAAATTGAGAATTTAAGCTTGTTTTAGAAGTTTAGGGACCAAACTGCAATTATAGAAAACTGGGGAGGAAACTGATATTATAAAGTTCAGGGGCCAAAGTACAAATCTGGAAAGTACAAGGGCCAAAGTGCAATTACGAATCGAATCCAAGGCACAATCAGAACGACTTGTGCAAAAGGCACGACTCATGCCACGAGTCATCACCCATGGCCGGCCCAGGCTTTGTGACGGAAAATCTGTGACGAATTTGGTCCGTCACAGAATTAAAAGCCTTTTTCAATCGAATCAGCAACAGATTTGTGACGAATTTCAGCAGAATTCTAATTTGACTAGGAATTGACCTATTTTGACTGAAATTAGGAATCCCTTATTCCTCCTCCTATATAAAGAATTCCTAGACAAGTTTTTGATCTCTCTCTCTCATCTCTTATCATCATCTATATCTCTTCTTTTCTTGTACATATTAGATTAAGATTTTTTTTAATTTTTTTTGAAGATTCAAGAAAAAGATTTATTTATTTTTATGGTCTTTCAAGACTAATTTATTTGATTCGTGGATTAAGGTAAGTAATAATTTGATTGTTATGCTAGGGTTTTAATTCTTCATATCTCTATCTCAGTCTTGTTCTCTCAACATTCTTCAAGATCATTCATAGGCTTCAATTGTATGTTAAGATATTTTTGGCCTATGAATCTATTTGGGTATCCATTGTTACAGTAACTCGAACATAGATACATTGACCGTTGTTGAGAAGAACAGATTTAATTGAGGACGTAACTAAATCAATGAATCTAGGTTCTTATTTTCTTTTAATCTTCATGATTCTTCAATTATTATATTTACGTAACTGGGCTATAATAAAAAGAGAATATTTTAGTTACAAATCGCACACCAAATCGTCCCAACTCATGATTTTGTGAATGAACCCAAGAATGAGAATGAATTCATTTTACATGATTTAAATAACATAAAGTGATAATTGTTATGATCCCCAATCCATAAATCCCTTGTTTCTTGATTTCTTTGCTTGCTTTTATTTATAATTTTCTTAGATTAATAATTCAAACAATCAAACTCCTTACTTTTAGTTACTTTTATACGCTAATAAAATACACTTGTTCCACTTTAGTCCATGTGGATTCGACCCTTGGAACTAAGCATATTACTACATTGATAAACTAATCACTTGCTAGGTAATTATAATAAGAGGGAGATTTTATCCATCAGCCACTACACCTCAATTCTCCGTTTCTTGAGGAACCTTATAGAAGGTTTGGCTTCTCGTATGTTCCCAGTACTTCATGCTACAAATTTGTGTAATTTTCGGCCTTGAAGGATGCCATGCAAGATGATAATGATGAACGATTTGTTACCCGTGTCCAAGTGCTTGACATAGGCCATGATTCCTGGAGGGAGGTGTTATGTCATGGCCAAGATGAGTTGTCTTATGAGGCGTTGTTTTATCTTTCCAAATCACCGGTTGTTGTCAATGGTTATTTGCATTGGATCGAGTCAACCCTTAGAGAAAGTTCTATATCAATGGTATGGCTTGATTTGGAAAAGGAAGCGTTTTACAAGCAAACATTGCCATACCCTTTTAATGATGATTCCAAATTTTGTGAGCTTACTATTTTTGAAGAAAATCTAGCTATGTTTGTTTATCCAAGTATGGATCTACAAAAGAGTGAATCGAACTTAAAAAAAGAAATTAACATTTGGACCTTTGCCATATGGGCACAATCCAATTGGATTCTGGGGTAATCAGGAGATCATTATCTAGCCGAATGCGATGTATAGTATGCAATTGTATGGTAAAGATGCATATGTATTATCCTTATAGTAAAGAGAAGCAAGCTATTTTCCTTGTAGAGAGCATATGTAATTTTGATTTCTACCCCTACGTAGAAAGCCTCCTTCAGATTTAGAAGAAGAATATCTCCAAGAGCTAGATTTTTTTTTTGTTAGAGTCACAATTATGTCTGTACCGGTCTGGGGCGAACGACCAAAATATGCAATTTACTTTTCCAATTTTTTTCAATTAATGCAATATACTATCTAGTGAGCACTCAATGATATGTACTATCTTGTAGTTTTTCTTATAATGCAATATACGTTATATCAAACTAACAACGTCAAAAAAACTTAACGAAAATGTCGACATTAGTTAAAAACTAACCATTGTTAAATGCACCAACATTTATTAAAAAGAAGACTAACACCCGTTAAAATCATCACTTATCCAGGTTCTTGCCCTCATCTACACCCACACCCCCTCTTCATCTTCCCTAACATCGATCTGCCACAAACCAGTCTGTCGCCACCACCACCCACCAGTCTGCAACCACCACCATCAACCACACAACAATGGCAGAAATTAAAAAAGAACAAGTTCAAAATCTTTCCACAAACTACATCATTCCCCTGAATCAAACATATCCCAACATAAAATAACAAGAATCCAATAATAAAAATCAAAACCTTCAAAATTAATCAAACCCCAAATTCAATTTTCAAAGTGTTTCTTCAAGTCAAATGTTCAAGAAAGTCATTTTCATTTTGCTCAAAACTCAGATTTGTTGGAGAAGGTCACATGATAGATAAGGATGCGATATGGGTTCATCGATTCAACGATAAGGATGTATTCAGGTTTCTTCGATTTCTTGATTTTGAATTCTAGATTCTTGATTTCACGATTTCTTGGAGAAGAACGTTTGTATTATTCAATCGTTGATTTCACTTTATTTAAAAGAGAAAGGTTGGGTTCAATTTCAACTTCAGATCTAGGATTTGGTGGGGGCGACATGCGTGATAAATTGATGTAAACCTTGCCCGGAACGACAAGACCCAACGATCCAAATGGAAACCATAGATCGTTCTGATTGAAGGAATCTTTGAAATTTGGTGGATACCTTGACCCAACGCCCCCAAAGGACGCAAACCAAGGACTTACGTTATGTGAGATGAATGATGAAACCAAGACCTTCACTACCAAGTAGCGACAACCTTGGACTAGGTGAATAACGCCACAAACGGTGGTGGTGATCCGTTTGATAAGTCGGACTTAAACACAAAAAGTAATACAATCTTGATGAGTTCAAAGTTTAAACAACAAAGAGAAAACTCTCATATATTAATTATTTCAAAGTTGAATGATTACAAATAAATAATCACTTGAGTTTATATAGTGGTTAAAACAAAGAGGATATATATCATAATAAATGAATAGGAAATTTTAAGGGTGTGTCTACACTTATTATTCCATGTGATAAATGTATAATCAACAAAGGAAATGAACATCTAGAATGAACATACTAGAAAATGAACCAAAATTTGAAACTTGTCAATTCCCGTCTACAAGAACCACATAATTCAACCATAACTTCTTTTATAGACTTTCGATTAAGGATCTGTTTGGCCCGTTGGAAACTAGAAACATGTGGCTTTCCAAAAATATATTATGAGACTTATTTACATTTCTAGAACCTTCTGGGAGACTCGACAAAGTTGTAACAAAAAATCTGAAAATGTTGGACATGGCTGGAAATTTAATATTTAGTTTTGTTTTTCAACCACAATCAACTCCAAATTATCCCCATTGCCCTTGAAAACCTTTTCAATGATTGAAAATCCAATATAAATAATGTATATTTTGAACCATACACGCCTTTCTATGTTTCTCTAACCGTTTATGGCGTCATTCACCTTATGCAAGAATTTCTTCATTTGAATTTTTTAATTTTTAGACATATTTTCAATAAGAAAATTTTATTCAAACAAGAATTGATGAAAACAAAAATATTAGATGAAAATAAAGAATTGATGATAAAAAATATTTGATAAAAACATGAAGATTTTTAAAATTTCAATGACAAAAGTCTTTTTTTCTACAAGACGAATGAGACGATAGACGAAAGTTTTTTTTTTTTTTTGTATATTTGTTTTTTAATGGTAGAAGATAGACTATATGATATATAGATAAATAAAAAGGATAGATGAAACCTCAATTAAACCAAAGTTTTGATACCAAATAATGTGAACCTTGCCCGTAACGATAAGATCCAACTATTCAAATGGAAACCATATATCGTTCTAATTGAAGAAATCGTTGAAAATTGGCGGATACCTTGACCCAACGCCCCCAAAATATGCAAACCAAGGACTTATGTGATGTGAGATGAATGATGGAACAAATACCTTCACTCCCAAGTAGTGACAACCTTGGAATAGGTGAATGAAGCCACAAATGGTAGTGGTGATCCGTTTGATAAGTCGGACTTGAACACAAAAAGTAATACAATCTTGATGAGTTCAAAGTTTAAACAACAAAGAGAAAACTCTCATATATTATTTCAAAGTTGAATGATTGCAAATGAATAATCACTTGAGTTTATATAGTGGTTAAAACAAAGAGGATATACATCATAATAAATGCATATGAAATTCTAAGGGTGGGTCTACACTTATGTTTCCATGTGATAAATTTATAATCAACAAATGGAATGAACATCTAGAATGAAAATACTAGAAAATGAACCAAAATTCGAAACTTGTCAATTCCCGGCTACGAGGACCACCCTCGAGTAATTCAACCATAACTTCTTCTAGAGACTTCCGATTAAGGATCCGTTTGGCCCGTTGGAAACTAGACACTTGTGAATTTCCAAAAACATATTATAAGACTTATTTCCATTTCTAGAGCCAAAAACATACTACAAGACATATTTCCATTTCTAGAACCTTATGGGCGGCTCGACAAAGTTGTAACAAAAAATCTGAAAATGCTGGACATGTCTGGAAATTTAAGATTGAGTTTTGTTTTTTAACTACAATCAACTCCAAATTATCCCAATTGCCTTTGAAAACCTTTTCATTGATTGAAAATCAAACATATAATGTAAATTTTGAACCATACACGCCTCTCTATGTTTCTCTAACCGGGTTCATATCATAAATAGAGGAAAGAGGGGGGAGCGAGATTATGGGTAACACGGAGAGCGAAGTGGTGATGGTGGTTGGGGAGGGAGGAGTGTGGTCGAAGGCAAACTCTAGGGGTGAAGAGTGAGGGTTAACAATGGTGGGTGTCATTTGGGGAGCTGCTGGGAGGTCTTGGGGGAGAGGGTCTAAGGGGTGGTGATGGGGATGTGGGGTTGTTAAATCTATAACTGACATTAGTTTTTTAAATGGGTTGGTTGGCCATTTGAACATATTACTCCAAATGTTGTTTACAACATCATTTCGTTAATCAAATTTAACGTCATCTAACTAAATTGCATTATTTGTAAAAAATCTAAAAGAACATTGAATATGTTATCATTAGATATTACGTTATATTTTGCGAAATTGAGAGTATAATACATTGCATGGTTTGGTTATTTTCCCATGTGTATTGGGTCATGGATTTTAACTCAATAAGCTGGGCCTACATAATCTTCATGGAAACTCTAGCAAGATTAAGAGGACGACTAGCACTAATAATCTCGTTGGTCTTCCTTTTATTTCGACCAGAGGCACTGATATTGTTTGCTGCTTTATAATTTTCTTTAATAATTTTGTTCGTCTTGCATTATGATACAACAAATCCAACTCCATAGGTCTAATGTTGAAGCTTAAAAATAGAGTTCAAGCTTGACTTGTGCATAACTACGTACCAAAACAAAGCTAACCAAGTACTTGAAAATCTCACACATAAGATTTTGAAATGTGACAGTTTATATATATTTGGCTGGAGAAATTCAAATTTAAAATGTCCTACTATGCTAGCAATTGATAAGATGAGAGCGGAGAAACTCTAGATTTTATTTAATTAAATTCCATGAACGCATTTTAATCCTTCTTGAAGATCGCTCAACTCCAGTTGAACAAAGGAGGGAGACAATATTGCGTTAGCAATGGTAAGACAACATCATCATGAAATTATATAAATGATCGACAATCAACTATGGAAGCAATAGTCGAGTTCATAAACCTGGCTAGCTAGCTAGAAACACATTAAACATGATAAACATGTAACACGATGACCTAATCTTAAAAAACTTTGGTATTTCTCCACCTAAAACTCAACCAGGCTTTCTACGTAGGGTTCGAAGACAAGCAAAGACTTTGTTCACCATCCTCTGATAATTAGCTCCAGCATTCTTTAGTTCGAATGGCATTTTGGTGTAACAATAAATCCCTCCAGCTGCTTGGAATGCTGTCTTTTCAATGTCATACTCGTGCATTCGGATCTGATGGTACCCCGAATATGCGTCGAGGAAACTGAGAGTAGCATGTCCAGTAATTGAGTCGACTAACTTGTCTATCTAGGGAAGTGGGTAGTTGTCCTTCGGGCATGCCAAATTTAGATCCGTAAGTTTGACACACATCCTCCACTTTCTATTGGCTTTCTTAACCATCACTACGTTTGTCAGCCAAGTATTGTAGGATGCTTCCTTGATTATCCATGCACTAAAAAGTTTGTTTACCTCTTGCTTGATGGTCATTTCTTTGTCTGTAGCAAAAATCCTTAGCCTTTGGCTTTTGAATTTCATGGTGGGGTTGACCTCCAAGAGATGCACTACGACCTCCTCTTTGACCCCCTTCATGTCCTCTACCCTCCAAGCAAAAACCTTTGTGCTTCCTTCAACAGGTCAACTATATCCACCTTTTATTCTGGTGATAGTTGTCTCCCTATTCTGATTTTTTGCTCGGGATAAGATGGGTTGTGTGAGGACCCCGACCCGGAACCTACACGTGTCCCGAGCTGGAGCGTCCCCAAACTAGCAACAAACTTCCTAAACTTTTTAAAACTTTGATTTAAATTACAACTTAAACATACTTAACATAATCATTTCAAAATAACTCCACTCCTCTCCACATTGGAGTAAGAGTTGAACAACTTTGAAAGTAACAACCTGTTTAGTTACAAAAGATTTTGGTTATAACGTAGAACTAAGTTTAAAATATATACAAACTCCATAAAGGAATTATACCAAAATATACTTTCTACGCCAACCTATACATACCCCGACAATCCCCAAAATATCACTTCCAAACTCCTCTCCGCCCTTACTTGGCCGGTCCGCCTGTCTCGGGATCTAAAAACATTAAAGGGAGAGGGGTGAGAATAAATCTCAGCAAGCTATTATGAATGTAGCAATATGCCAAATAAGATGCAACACATAACAAGTTGCATATAACACATTGGAAAAGCTGTAAACACTTTACATTACCTCGGTTTACCTTTTCCCGTCTGAACAATAGTCGTACAACATTGAGAAATAAAATCCCAATCTTAGGTGAGCTGCTTAAGCAATACTCACATCTTATAAGACCCATGTTTCAGGGAACCATATAAGATAGTAGCAACTCTGTAAGGCTTTTGGCTCAATACAGATGCTATAACCCCGACCTGTGGCCACAGGAGGGAACGGTCACAGATATAACATAATCCGATCACATTAGGTCACACTTCCATAATTGATCGTATTATGTTATACCCCCAACATTAGCTGATTAACACAATATCAAGCACATAATAGTTACTTGAAATAAAATCCAAAAAAGGGATAAGCAATATAGCCACATGGTAAAATATACTCATGTTCAACCAATACCACAGTGCAACATTTATTCAACACACTATGCATAGTATAATCAATGAATATGAACTAAAGTAAGGCAATAAGGTATCATCAAACCACCCTACATAGTCATTATACAACAATACATGGCCTCTATAAAGGTCCAAGTTAAATCTACCAAGTTGGAGTCACATTTGTCAAGTTGCCAAACTAGGCTGCCAAGCGTTTTTCAAGCAATATTTAAAGTACTTCCCCAATTCCATTTTGATCAATTAAGATGTCATTGTGTAGCCAAAGTATTCTACTTTAATCTAGGTTAAAGAGATTTCATTTTGGTTCTAGTTTGAATAGGTTTAAACAGCTCTAAAGTTGGTTCAAAGTCATCAGGCCAGGGCACGACTCGTGCCTCAGGGCATGACTCGTGCCCATTTGACCTTCCCCAGAATCATGCATCCCCAACCAGGCACGACTTCTCCTTACCTTTGGTCACGACTCGTCCCACCCTCAGGCACGACTCGTGCCACAGGGCACGACTCGTGACCTGAGCCCAGAATTCAGAACAGAAGCAGAAATCCTTCAGCACCCATACCAATTTGTCCCAAACCAAGTTTCCCCTATTTTATGAACCTAGAAAGGCTTACCAAACTTCATACCTCTCATACTAAATCATTTAAACCCAAAAATAATATAAACCTAGATCATTTACAACTTGATTTTCCACCCATTTCACTATCAAATTTCAAGTTTACCCTCTTAATCTAACTCAACCCAATTTTCTACACTCTTGATCAACTTCCATGGACAACAACATCATTCTATGACATTAACCAATTCCTCAACTCCAAGAAGGTTTCCAAAGCATCAAATAACAACATCAATAGTTCATGAACATTTAATGAAGGAAAAGTCATAATAACTCACCTTAGCAAATATGGGACGGAATAAGGATTTTCTTGACTTGATGTGCTCTCCTAGTTGCCCCGAACACGAAAGTACAATCGGATTGCTAAATGGAGAAGAATTGAATGCCCTAGGAACTTGGAAAGTGAGGCTTTCATGGAAGAGCTTCCATGAAGATTTTGATGGAGGAGATGAATGAGAAGGATGGAGGAAGTATGGGAGGCTTTGACTAAAGAGAAGGAGGGGGTGAGGAAAATAAGGGGAGAAGTATGGTCCCCCCCATGCTTTCTTTAATTGAAACCTTTCCAAGATGCACAACTAGGCCCTCCAAGATTTAAGGTAATACAATCAATCCTCTCAACTCCTCTACTTCACACAAAGGCACCTCACCAACACATAATATTTTATTTGTTTATTTTATTATCACTCCACCCTATTACTTTATTTTATTTTCAATTATTATACTTCAACCAAATACTTTAACTTATTTTCATTTTATCCCAAGGCTCTAGAATTATCTCCTAACCATCTCAACTTAACATAAAAATTAAAGACATAGAATAAGCACATAAAGTCAACCAATAACATAAAATGCATATAATAGAATACTAAAATAGTGCCTAAGTTTAGGGTCGTTACAGGTTGACCTCTACCTCTTCCAGCTCGTCGACTGGTTTCAACTCTAGGTCGTCTCTAAATTTCAGAGTCTCAATGATAATTTCTATGACCCTTCTTCTTTCCTAAGCTCCTAAGTATGGAGCTTCTACTTCGATCATATCATCTAGCTCAACAGTTATTTTCCCGTTGGAGGCCCCTGAGTTTTGGTTGACTTGAAGGCATAGGCCGCCAATGACGATCTGGTCGATCATAAATGCGTCTGTTGCGACCCAAGTGTCTTCTGAGGGACGTGCCGCCTCAGTCATGACTTGGTCATGTGAGGGATAGGTCGCCTCTTCTATACATTCGATCGTAGATAATTTAGAAGTAGTAGTGACAGATTTAGAGAACTTCTAGCTCGCCTCTGGAGTATAATTTCCAACTCCCTTTTCTTTTTGGACCGAAGCACGTGGTCCAGGTACTCTCTAACTGTGCTTAGAACGCACCCAATGCCCAACATGGTGGGGAACTTGACCCTTTGGTGACGGATTGAGGGCACCATTCCTAAAGCGACATGTACATGTATACCCAGTATATCATGGTAATCACTTATAAAGTCAATTACTATAAATGTTACCTTAGTTGTTGTTCTCAAAGGATGATGTCTAATATCGACCTCCAGCTCTATTTGTCCCTTGGCGTCAACCATGTGATTGGTGAAGCCCTCCAGTCAGCCTGAGTAAGGTGACAACCTGGCATCTATCAATCCCATGTCCAAGATGGTTTTGTAGTAGAGAATATCCTTGCAGGCCCCCGTGTTGACCAAAATCCTACTTGACGTCCAATCATCAATGAGCCCTGTAATCACCAAAATCTACTCTTTTGCAGTCATGCTGGCGGCTAGCTCGTAGGGGTAGAAACTGATCACCTCATATTTAACACAACTTCTGGGAGGCACGTAGGGAGCTTTGCTTAATTGGAAGAGCTTATGTTTGAGCAGTGTTTCTTGTCTCCACATCAATTACCCCCAAAGTCAGTCTAGGTTGCCTTGGCTCTGGCATACCTCTTGTAGGTCAATCTCCTCATCCAGGGCGATCTCCCTTCACAAACTTGTCCAACCTTCCTTTATTCACCCATTTTTGGATGATCCTCTACAAGCTCATACATTCTTTCGTGGTGTGACCGGTGTCCTAGTGATACTCACAGTACCTACTTCTGAATTTATTTTGAGTATTCATTGGGGCAGGGGAACCTAGGTCGACCGTATTCATGATCTCAGTTCGACTAACTGTGAGTGGGGTGAAGCTTTCAGGGACTCTTTCAGTCGCCCTAGTTCTGTTTTCCCCTTGTTGTCGTTATTTTTTACATGTCCCCCCTTTGTCGACTCACTAGTTTCTGAATGTTTTGAGCCTTTATCATTCTTTCTTTCCTTCCGTTCCTTAGCCACGTCCACATCATAGGTCCTCTCAAACAACTCCTTCCTCGTGGTCGTCCTCCTAAACTGAAGCTCGTAATCCAAATCGGGAGAGGACACTCTGTCACGACCATAATCCTAGGCACCATTTTAGCATCTCATTATATGCATTTTATGCTATTTGTTGGCTTTATGTGCTCATTTTATGTCTTTGATGATTTATGTGAAGTTAGGATGGTTATGAAATAACTTTAAAGATTTAGGGTTTAATTGGAATAAATATAAAGTGTTGTGGTGAAGTTATAATAATTGAAAATTAAATAAAATATCATAAGTGGTTGAGGTGTTTTTGTATAAAGAATAGAAGTTGAGGTGTTAGTTGCATTGCCCTAGGCTTTGGGGGACTTAAGTGAACAAAGTTGAAAGATTTCCCTTTAAGTTAGTCAAAGGAGGCCATACTTCCCATTCCATCATCTTCTTCTTTAACCTCCCCAAAATCTCCATGGAAATCCATCCCTAGACCTTCCCTTCCAAAATATCATAACAAATTCAATTCCTTTTCGTTTTATAATCCGTTTGCATATTCTTGTTCGTGGCGACGAGGGGAGCGCATCAAGCCGAAAAAATAATTATTTCATCTCGCATTATTACTGTGAGTTATTATGACTTTCCTTCAAAACTTGCTCATGAAATGTTTAATGTTGATATTGTTTTGTTATAATTGTTGTTTGATATTTTGGAACACTTTCTTGGAGTTGAAAAATTGGTTAATGACCTAAATGTGGTGTTGTTGTTCATGGAAGTTGATAAAGAGTAAGAGGGTATGGTTTAAGTTGAAGTAAGAATGTTAACATGAAATGTGGTTATGTGATGGGTAAAATAATTAGTTGTAAGTGGTTTAGGTCTATCTTACTTTGATTGGAATGGTTTGGTATGAGTTTTGGTGAAGTTTAGTAACCCCTTTTATGTCCTCAAAACAGAGTAAATTGGTTTTGTCATTTAGTTTTTGGGCTGTTGCTGAAGTTCAGTTCCTGATGTCTGATTTTGGCCTTGGCACGAGTCGTGCCCATGGCCCATTCGTGAAACGACTCGTGAAAAATTAGGCCAACCTTGCTGATTGATTTGGGGCTGCAGTGGCACGAGTCGTGACATAGGGCACGAGTCGTGCCATGCCCTGTCAACACTGAACCATTTTCCAAGCTGTAGAAACCTATTCAACCTAGAGCATAATTGAACCCTCTTTAACTATAATTAAAGTAGAACAAATTAGCTACACCATGATGTCTTAATTGGTCAAAATGGAATGGTGGAAGTAATTTAAATATTGTTCGAAAAATGCTTGGCAGCCTTGTTTGGCAACTTCACCAAAGTGACTCCAACTTGGTAAATTGACCTTGGACCTTTATAGAGGTTATGTATTGTTGCATATTGATCATGTAGGGCTGGTTTATGATGCATTGTAGCCTTCCTTGAGTTTATATCCATGGTTTGTGATATAAATAGTGTATGAAATGTATGTTACACTATGGTATTGATTTGAACATGAGTATGATTTACCATGTTGTTATATTTCTTATCCCTTTGGTGGATTTTATTTCAAGTAACTATTACGTGCTTGAACTTGTGTTAATCAGCTGATGTTTAGGGGTATAGCGGAATACGATCAATTATGGAAAGTGTGACCTAATGTGATCGGATTACGTTATACCTGTGACTGTCCTCTTCTGTGGCCACAGACTGGGGTTATAGCATCTGTATTGAGCTAAAAGCCTTACAGAGTTTCTAGTATCTTATATGGTTCCCTGGAAAATGGGTCTTATAAGAAGTGAATATGCCTAAGCAGTTCACAAATGAGTGGAGTTTTATCTCCCAATGTTGTACGACATATGGTTCAGACGGGAAAAGGTAAACCAAGGTAACGTAAGGTGTTTACGGATTTTACAATGTGTTATATGCACTTTGTTATGTGTTGCATCTTACTTGGCATATTGCTGCATTCATAATAGCTTGCTGAGATTTATTCTCACCCCTCTCCCTTTAATGTTTTTAGATCCCGAGACAGGCGGACCAGCCCAGTAAGGACGGAAAGGAGTTTGGAAGTTGTCTTTTGGGATTGTCGGGGTATGTATAGGTTGGCGTTGAAAGATTGTATTTTGGTATAACTCCTTTATGGAGTTTGTGTATATAAAGAACTTGGTTTCAACGTTATATCTGAAATCTTTTGTAACTAAAACAGGTTCTTACTTTCAAAGTTGTTCAACTCTTCCTCCAAGTGGAGATGAATGGAGTTAGTTTATAATAGTTATGTTAAGGATATTTAAGTGTGCAAGTTAAGTCAAAGTTTTAAAAATTTAGGTAGTTTTGAGTAGAATGGGGACGCTCCCGCTCGGGACACGTGTTAGGTTACGGGTCGGGATCTCCACACACTCTATTTCTAAAGCAGTTGATGACCTCCCTATCTATGAGGTCTTTCTCAATTTGGTCGACCAACTATTTAAACCTGGTAAAGTTGCTCATATTACTCTCCGTCTTTCCTTGAGTCATATGTTCAGATCAGTGACTATTTTCTTACGAGCCCTAGCTGTAGAGAACCGTTTGAGGAACTTCCTTCTCATATAACTCCATGATGTGATGCAGTAGTGGTTAGATCACGAAACCAAGTCAGTGCTGCACTTGTGAAGGTGATGGTTAATGCCTTGCATAGCACGTCATCCTCAGAAGAGACCAAACATATAGTGGCCTCGAAATGTTGCATGTGATTCAAGGCATTGGTCACGCCCGAGTACTTTTCTAACATGGACAGCTTGAAATCTACAGGAGGTCCTTTGTCGAGCATATCCTTGGCTAAAGGTCGAAGAGTACAGTCATTTCGTCCGACCTTCCCGTTGGTGGCTTTCCTATCTGCCTCCATATCATCCAATATTCATTTTAAGTTGAGTAGTTCCCTAACATCCAGGTCTCTCATTTGATGGGAGACAGAGTTAGACTTTTATCTCTCCTCACGGTGGGGTTCCCTCTTAGAGAGGGTCATTTGTCTCTCATTCCTTGGGGGAGTTACTTCTCTACTTTTCCGACGGGGAAACGACATTTCTCCCCTTTGTAGCGACCTACACTGAACCCTGTCAGCTTCGAGCTGCCTCCTCTGAGCTGAGTCGGCTTCCTGTTCTCTTTGCTGGTTGAGCCTATCCCTTAGGTCGCCAGTTCGGTCTATGAAAATGTGGGAGGGGGAGGCATTTTATTCCTCCTTTTTTCACCGGATGGTCTATGACCTCCGTTAGCCCGTCTATGAGAAGTGAGGGATGGAGCTACTCTTTGTGATCTTCTGTCGTCCTTTTTAGGAGACTCGGGTAGCTCGAGTAACTCATTATATACCTTGAGCAAACTCTGCAATAATCTAGCTTGTTCCAACAAAATATCCTTCCTACTAAGGTGCGAAGCTGAGGAACCTGCAATGTCGCATGCAACTGTTCGACCTGTTTGGACTCGTTTGGCTTGCTGGCTTACCCCTTGATTAGGCATGGGCCTCTTTTGCCTTCTCCAATCTTGCAAAGCTATACCATCGACCACACTGTTAGAGCGAGTGGCCATTCTAGTGGGATGCCCCTGTGGAGGAGTAGGCAAGTTTGTAGTGTTGTTCCGGCACCTGAATTCGTGTTTCCCACATTCTCGCGCATTGGGTCACTGGAGGCAGTAGCAGTATGCCCGTTAGATACCATGCTAATGGTTGTGTGAGGTTTCAATGTCTAGCGTTATCGTTTTCCGACAATGTAACCAAACTGATGATGCAGGAAACGATCTGAATCAGTCTTAGTCCAGCATAGATTGATTCCTATCAATTGTGACCTGATACCGCGAACAAACGACTAGCCGGGTTGGTCTACGGCTAATACCCTCCGGCGTGATGATGAGATATAGTGTTATTATTTTATATAAAACTGTATTTGAACGACGTATATCAAAATAGCCAAGAATACATTACCTTTTAACGTAGGAAATTGTTAGATATATATAGTGGCGTTATATGATCATTATAAATCCCTAAAATCATGAAGATGTTGCTGGCGTAACTGTATACGAGAATGTAGGAGGCGGTTACATATAACGACGTGGATGGACGGACGTGTTGGTTGATCGAGGTCACCTGAATATTCGAGTTCGATCTTGTGATATACCCGATTTTTGAAATCAAACGGAGTCGCCACGCCATTTTTGTTTTAAGGGCCAAAACTTTGAAAAATGCCCGGAATCAAGAGATTCGAGTTCGGAGGTCACGTTACGCGCCGGGAAGGACGTTAGTGTGCACCCGGAACGCCTCGTAAAAACGAGTCTTCCAAACATTCAAAATCCTTTGTTGTGTGTGTGTGTGTGTGTGTGTGTTTTGACCAAAATAATTTGAAACTGGGAAAAGTGAAAATTGGGATCTCTTTTTAAGACTTTAAACTGATCCCATGATTTTTTGGAGAATTTTTGGGTTGAGTCTTGGCACTCAAAAGATTTTTGGATTTGAAAAGCAATTCTGCCAGAATGAAAGAAGGCAGTTGACCCTTGACTTTGAAATGGACTTAAAGGCTTCAAAACCTCAGAATCTGGGGAAAGTCCGAGAATGAAAGTTGCTTAAAACACCCTAAATAGGGTTTCTGAAAAGAAACTTTCCATTTTGTAAGTAATTTGAGGGGTCAAAACCTTCTGGAAACCTCAGATGTGAAATCTGGATTTCCAGAAGCTGATGAACTGGCCTCCAAAAGAAAAATTGAAAAAAGGAGTTTTACTTACTCAAAAAATAAAATAAAAATATGTCTGGAAAGATCTGGATGTTGGCTACAAAAAGTGTTTTGTAGTCAACACCCAATTCCAAGTTTTACTGGGTCCAAAAAATAAGAAAATGGACTGAGGTCTCAGAACAATGCTACTGGACAGCAAGATGTTCTTGAGGGAAAATGTGATTTTTGGGGGATTTGCATCTATGTTCACCCCATTTTCATCCCTAGACTTGATACCACTACTTTTTATTGAGTGGTTATCATATTCAAGTCATCCTTGGGGAATTTATGGGGTTGAAACATGTCCTTTGCAAAGGGAAAGGGGGTTTTGTAAAGATGAAACCAAGGAGAAAGAATCGACTAAAGATCTAAAATGTGGACCATTTGAGATGGTCATTCATGAAGATGAACTTCAAGATGACCATCTTAGGTCAAAACTCAAGTTAAACTAGACATAAAATAAGTCAAAGTAAAAAGAACAAGATGATCAAGAGATCAAAAGAGAATTTTAGGGTTTTGAGAAGGAGGGCTTTACCAATGGTGACACCCTATCTTCCTAGGCTTGGAATTTGACTTGAGGAGTATCAAGATTTGGTGTTTGGCTTGAGGAGTATCAAGGTTTGATGTTTGGTATTTGATTGGGAAAGATTCAAGAGAAAAAGGTGGCAATCAAGGGATTCCCACTGTTTTCTCTCTATATTTCGCCAGAACTTCGTTGCTGTGATCCAATTCCTCCTGTAAACTGAGAGAGGAGGGTTCAATTTATAGCCCTCTGAAATTCTCAATCATGTCCGCGGAGAGGTATCGTCGGCGTGCCTTTGTTCATTAATTACGGACTCTCCGAGCTTTGGACAGGAAGAAAAATCTTTTCAAAATTTAAATTAATCAGCCGCTTTTGTTCAGCCAGTTTCTATCTTTGGTTTTTTGGCTTTTTTGAGATTCTTTTCTAGGCTTAACCTTAAGTGGCAATGCCCACTTTACCCTCACTTTGTTAGGAAAGTTAGGATAGTTAGGAATTGTTGGAAATGTTATAACTTTCGTTAATTTTCTAACGAAAATTCTAACAAGCTCAAATTGGAGCACTTACAGTAGCCCCTCGGCGACGGCGCTTTCGAAGGAAGCGGGGTCGTCGATAAGAGTAAGGCTCCATATTTGGCAGGATGATCGAGTGATCGGGTGGCTGAACCTAGCGATAGGCTACCTACGTATCCCGAATGGGAATCAAGCCGGCCGTAGTTCGGGTCTTTGACCACAGGGTGATGGCGTTTTAGGTGCCTCGAACTGATGAGCGAGGATTCTGCATCGGTTCTTTGGAAAGAAACTTCTGCTAGGGGATAAGAGATGATCATTTTGATCGGAGGGCTATCCGCTCTGCTGGGGATAGGAGATGACCATCTTTGGTCGGACGGCTGAACCTAATGATAGGCTACCTACGTATCCTTAAGAGGAATCAAGCTAGTCGTAGTTCGGGTCTTTGACCACAGGGGTGATGGCGTTTTAGGTGCCTCGAACCTGATGAGCGAGTTCTGCAGTCGGTTGCTGGAGAGAAACTCTGCCGGGGATAAGAGATGATCATTTTGATCGGAGGGCTATCCGCTCTGCTGGGGATAGGAGATGACCATCTTTGGTCGGACGGCTGAACCTAATGATAGGCTACCTACGTATCCTTAAGAGGAATCAAGCCAGTCGTAGTTCGGGTCTTTGACCCTGGGGTGATGGCGTTTTAGGTGCCTCGAACCTGATGAGCGAGTTACTCGGTTGGTTCTTTGGAGAGAAACTCTGTTGCTAGGGATAAGAGATGATCATTTTGATCGGAGGGCTATCCGCTCTGTTGGGGATAGGAGTGACCATTTTTGGTACGATGGTGAAATTGTATATCCGCTCCGCTTTGGGGATATGAATGACCATTTTCGGTCGATGGCTATCCGCTCTGGGCTGGGATAAGAGATGATCGGTTTCGGCTAGGGCTATCCGCTCTGGCTGGGATAGGAGTGACCATTTTCGGCCCGATGACCCGAAATTGTATACCCTTCTATTTGGGGATAATTGCGATTTATCGCTTTCCTGGTGTTGTGTGTGATGGCGTCTTAGGTGCCTCGAACCTTGATGATGGCGTCTTCGGTGCCTCGAACCTTGGAGATGGCGTTTTAGGTGCCTCGAACCTTGGAGATGGCGTTTTAGGTGCCTCGAACCTTGGAGATGGCATTTTAGGTGCCTCGAACCTTGATGATTTGGGATAGATGGACTTCGGTCCTATGTCTGCTGTCGAAGGATGACCGTGCTGGTCGAGTGGCTGGACCTAATGATAGGCTACCTACGTATCCCTAGTGGGAATCAAGCCGGCCGTAGTTCGAAATCTACTCGAGATTCCGTTGGCTTTTGGGATTCCGTTAACTTTGCTGGGGATTTCGATAGCCTTGCTGGGGAAAAACAGACGTATTTGTCGGGGAAATCGGTCTTACGTTTTACTGCCGGGAATGATTTTGATGAAAGATACGGGATTCCGTTATCTTTCTCGGGGCACTCGGTCTTATGTTTAACTGCCGGGGATGATTTTGATGAAAGATACGGGATTCCGTTATCTTTCTGGGCACTCGGTCTTACGTTTCTTGCTTAGGGAGCGATTTTGATGAAAGAAACAGGATTCCGTTAACTTTCTCGGGGAAGTCGGTCTTACGTTTAACTGCCGGGAATTTCTTTTGAGGGGGTATGATCCTAAATGGGAACTTAGTTCAGGAGTATGAACCTAAGTTGAGGTTCGGTTCAGGAGTATGAACCTAAATGGGAACTTAGTTCAGGAGTATGATCCTAAGTTGAGGTTCGGTTCAGGAGTATGAACCTAAATGGGAACTTAGTTCAGGAGTATGATTCTAAGTTGAGGTTCGGTTCAGGAGTATGAACCTAAATGGGAACTTAGTTCAGGAGTATGATTCTAAGTTGAGGTTCGGTTCAGGAGTATGAACCTAAATGGGGACCTAGTTCAGGAGTATGATCCTAAGTCGGGGTTTAGGGAGACTGTTTGAGGGCATTCTCGCAGGGGAAGATTAGAGTTTACGATGATTATCGGGGAAAAGGGTGACCGTGTTGGTCAAGCGGATGGACCAAGGATTGACTGCTCTTAGGGGGGGTCATCCGAGGATTGACCATTTTAGGGAATTCTCCCGAGGATTGACTATTTTAGGGAAGTCACCCGAAGATTGACTATTTTAGGGAAGTCGCCCAAGGATTGACTATTTTAGGGAAGTCGCCCTATGGTTTGACTATTTTTGGGAAGTCGCCCTATGGTTTGACTGTTTTTTGGGAAGTCGCCCTGTGGTTTGACTATTTTTGGGAAGTCGCCCTATGGTTTGACTGTTTTGGGGAAGTCGCCCTATGATCTGACTATTTTTGGGAAGTCGCCCTATGGTCTGATGATAATGTTCTTTTAGAAAAGTAGTTGACTAAGATATGCTTTCATACTGTCTTTGTGCTTACTGTAGTTTCTTAGGACCGAGGCTACTACGGCGATGTTGATGAAGAGTTGTTAAGATTCTTTGTTCGTGGGGCGGTTTCTGCCGACGATTTCTGTCTTTGGAAGCATTTTGACTTTGAAGGAGGAGTTTGGTTGAGTCCGCATCTTCTTTGGTGATCGTCGACCTTGTAGAGGTGGTTGAGCTTGTATTCACATTGGGACTTCTTGCTTTTGAGAACTTGGTGTCTCGACCGCATTGTATTGGAGAGCTTGGCGTCTCGACCCTCTTGCCTTGGAGAACTTGGCGTCTACGACCGATTTGTATTTGAGAACTTGGCGTCCCCGACCGATTTGTATTGGAGAACTTGGCGTCTACCGACCGATTTGTATGTGAGAACTTGGCGTCTCCGACCGGGACCGGCATTTGATTTGCATTTGAGAACTTGGCATCCACGGCCAGAACGTATTTGAGAACTTGGCGTCTCGGCCGAATTGTATTTGAGAACTTGGCGTCTCGACCAGCCGGCATTTGATTTGCATTTGAGAACTTGGCGTCCACGGCCTGACCGGCATTTGATTTGCATTTTAGAACTTGGCGTCTCGACCGAGCTGTATTTGAGAACTTGGCGTCTACGGCCGAATTGTATTTGAGAACTTGGCGTCTCTGACCAACTGGCATTTGATTTGCATTTGAGAACTTGGCGTCCCTGACCGATTTGCATTTTGAGAACTTGGCGTCCCTGACCGACTTGTATTCTGACCGAATTGTAGACACTGGGGGTGGTCTTCATTGGGGGCTGTTTTCATCCATTTGTGGACATTGGAGGTCGTCTTTAGCAAGTTGCAGACGCCGGAGCTTGTCTTTGCCAAATTGTAGATGTTGGAGGGCGTCTTCATTCATTGGAGGTCGTCTTTGGTGAAGATCATCCTTGCCGAAAAGGGGGATTTGATTTCACGTTTGAATTCCTGCATTCGTTAGTGAAGAGGAAGATGCATATATGACATTCATGATGACAGATGCATGTATAGAGCCAAAAATGATTGTGAGAGTTTCACTGCATATGTTTGCGAGATGATGCATTTACTTGCTTTCGAAGATGCACTTAGCCTAAGCTTTTGGCAGGGAATTTATGATCTTCAATCACTTAGGATTTTTCCTATTAATTCAAGTTTTGTGCATGCTACATGAGCCCTTGGGAGATTTTTTGTGGGGATGCATGGTTATGTATGTGTCTGGAGACTGTTTGGAACAGATTTTGAGCATGTGGGGGATGAGAACCCTTGATCGCGATTTAAACAGCGGTTGTTGGTGAGGTTTTGTCAGCAGTATCACATGGACCTCAATTTTGATGAGATTGGATTCGGATCCCGGGTCTTGATTGGAATTTTCTCTCTCAATCTTGGTCATTTGAAGGCGATCTTGACGGGCTCTAGAGCACGTTGATATGAGTGAAGCTTCTTTCATTTGGGTGAGTGTGACCTCGGCCGAAACCTTATCAGGAGAATGATTTGATGGAATTGCTAATGCGGGAGAAACCACGATCTTGAATTCGATGCTACGGGAAGGCTGCCGTGTACCAAGTTACGAAAATTTGAAATTCTTTCTTGATAAAATTCGGGTCCAAAAGACCGTCTTGACAAAGCCCCGGATCTGAGTAGGCAAAGTCCGGATTTTGAAGAAGTGACTTGGCGAATCTATCTCGTAGTGAAGAACGCAATGTGGACCCAAGGATGACTATAGAAGTCCCATCTTAAAGAGGCGTCTGAGGAGAACACAGGAGGACCGCTTAGCAAGCCCAGCGTGAAGAAACACAGGAAGCGGTCCTATTTGCGACGAGTCATCATGTGACCAAGGAGGCACCCATCTTTTCGGATCTTAGTCAACCGATCGATGGACAAGACTCGAGAATGTTTACGTGCGGGGCACATCTTTCGAAAAGTGGGAATGAATCCCGATTTTGTGTATACACACTTGCTTTAGGTTTGACTCTTTTGAGAGAGTATAAGCGTTACAAGGTGTGGAAAAGTGTATGGGAGCCTGGTGAGAAAGACGGTGTTTGGCTCTATTTTCCTATGATGTAGAGAGAAGACTTGTCGAGACACTTGAAAAATTGTCTTATTCATGATGATCACAAGGTTTGCTTAAAACCCTTTGTTAATGTTCGGGTTATTCAATCCCTAAATCGATATGAACAAATATTTTGATTAATCACAAGGAGAAAACCAGCGATATCGAAAATCGAGCTTGGAAGGGCGGAAAGTGTATAGGGACGACCCTTGATGAGACCGGAGTTTTTTTTTTTTTTTGAGATTTGTTTGTGATTTCGACCAGGACCATTTACGGTTGCCTACGTTCCCTCCATTATGAAGAGCTCGGGTCGCCGTAGTTCGGGCCTATCCCGAATGAAAAGAGAACGAATGTTGAAATTCGAGGGTCGAGGACCTTTGGGGATTTTGAGGATTTGGAGGATTGAATAACATATCCCCTTAGAGTGTCCATGAAAGACACGGATGCGAAGCCCCAGTGGGACATCCACGGCAAGTGTTTGTGAGGAGAAATGAAATATGCTCACATGAAGGGAAGGGTTGAATTTGCACGATCTTTGATTGGTAATTTTGGACCAAGATGGATTAGATTCCAATTTTAAGCAAGCAATGAAGCATTAATTTGATCGACATCGAGGATATTAGAATGAAGCGCTATCCGATAGGGGCTGTAGTTGGGTTTCCGGGCTTCGATCGGCTATCGGGTGATTTTGGGAAATTTTGACCTCTTAAGATGAGAGGTCGGCTGGGCCTTTGCTTGGGCGAACCTCTAAAGATGAGAGGTTGGCTTGTAGGGACGTGTTTGGGAAATCTATGGCGGGGAAGATTGATTGCCTCTAAGAATGAGAGGTCAAATTTTGACTTTGGCCAGAGGCGAGGGTAATGGTGATGGGAGTATCCTCTAAAATTGAGAGGATGGCTTGGGATTGGTTTAAGGTAATGATAAGAGGAAGTCCGAGCTACTGACAACTTTTTGCGATCTTGCGAGAATTCAGGCTCCTTTTTTATCATTGGAGAGCTTCTTGAGATGTCGGGGACTTTTGAGTTCTTCTTCTTTTTTTTTGGAAGGCTTCCTGAGGAGCTTGGAATTGTATCCGAGATTGTGAGGATTTTAAAATCCTTCTTTTTTTTTGTTTTCTTTTTTTTTTTGCTTTTTTTTTTTTTTTGTTTTTTTTTTTTTTTTTTTTTTTTTTTTTTTTTTTTTTTTTTTTTGACTTGGAAAGCTTCCTGAGGAGTTGAGGATTATCTTTGTCCTTCCTTCATGGCTTGAGATAATTTGCGCATCGCCGATTCTCGAAGCTAACTTCTCGGGCTCGCTTGGACTTTCTCTCAGTATGGAGCAAAAATGATGGCTAAACCGGGTTTCAAAACACGCCGATCTTGAAATGAGAGGGTAGTGTTTAGTAAGGATGGGGTAATGGCTTTCCTATGGGTGAAAGGTTTCAACCGCAATCCCTACGAGATTAAGTCTTCATTGCTTGCTTAAGCTTTATATGAGAAAAGATCCATGCAAATTCATCGAGCAACGAGATGATGATGATGAAAGGGATGTGAGCATATGAGATGCAAGATGGGGAGTTGGTAAGCCCCAATTTGGGAAGGATATCAATTGATTTTCTCACTCCGATTAGTTTAAATATTAATCATTTTCGAAGAATTAGTGGTTGAGCAGCACAAGTGATCATTTTGGATAAAACCATTTCAATTAAGTGTAACGTGGGTGCGCAAGTGATGTCTCGAGTCTAGCAAGAAAAGAAAAAAGACTTATATTAAAAATTAGACACTTAACCACTATGTCCAAAATGGACTACAACGACAAATGTCCGGGAAGGACTTAGGTGAAAGAAAAGTACTAGAACCTACGAAGGTTGACTCAAAAGACTATTTTAAAGATAGGTAGCCCCGGTCTAGCCGCTCTTTCTTTGTTGAACCATGCATCTATTCTTCGGCCTTTGGAGACGGGAGCTATTGCGAGACCTTTCCATCGGGATTTCCTTGGCAACTTTTTGCTCAATCCAACCATCTTCATTACTGCGATGGCTGGTTCATTGACCTTGCAAAGGGGCGAGTCAAACTCCATTGTGCCCACAAGGCTTGAACCACCAAACTTCGATCATGTTGACACTCATGTTGTTAGGGAGCGGGTTATTGATAGTATTAGGTCCTTCGAGGCATCTCTAACCTCCCTTGCTCAATCAACCCTTGGATGGCCTTTTTCGGGGACGCAATCATCCGTCAGGTGCCCGTAGTGCGATGAAAGGCACAATGCTTGGAGGTATCCAAAGGAGCGTTGGGGTTTCTAGGGCGATAATTTTCCAAAGGCCGGAGCAAACCTTCTCTCACCAAACCTCTGAAGATATCACTCAAAGGCATCCCAAAGTTTCTCAAGTCTTGGAGCCGGGATTTGGATGCATCGAGGCTTCTTGGGAACAAAGGAAGTGGCATTATTCTGATCTGTCCCGCGTAGCCGATCGCCTCTTTGCCTTTAGCGAAAGTGAGAGTAGTTTTGGAGGGAGGAGCCCGATATCCGTAGGCGAGTGCGACGGTCGGGCTGCTGATTGTAAGCCTTTTCAAACTTAGCCGGAATTAACCATTGCACGCAAGTCGGCGTAGGGAAGTGGGCGAGGGAAGCTCTCAAATGCGGCTTCAAGCATGAGCGAAAGATGTCTAGCGCTCCTCGTCGGAGGGAGGAATGGCCATTTCAGCGAGCTTTAAGTTCCATCTCTTATAGAAATCCCCAATATTCTCATTAGGGCGTTGCATCGTTGTTTGCGGAGTCAACTCTGTTTGTCTCCCACTCCAAGTTGGCTTTATACTTATACGTGAAAGTCTTGGTAATTTGTTCCCAGTAGCCCTAGCTTCAGCCGCAATCGGAAAAACCATTTCAAAGCCCACGACTTCAAAGAGAGACTAAAGTAATCGGCCAGCTGGTTTGTGCATCCCTTAGCCTTCATTGCCAAAGTATAGGTGTCCAAGTGAGTTTTAGGGCATGCACTCCCGTCAAACAATTCAGTGGGCATCACAAACTTGTGAGGCGGGGGACAATCAGTCGGGATACGTAGGCCGAAGAGCGGTGTTCTTTTTGGCGGTCAATTCGGCAATGTGCTTTCATTTCCTTGTGTTGCTCCATAAACCAAGCCAATTGGGGATCCAAAGGCGGAGCGGGAATTCCTGAGCGATATTTGAGCTAGGAAGAGGACTAGGCTGTTGGTGGTGCATTGGTGGAAGGAATACCATATCCGGAGCATAGGTGAAAACATGTCCTTGGCCCAAATTACCACAGGGAGTGTAGGTAGGAGCTGGGGCAAAAGGATAGAACCCGGCGACTTCTTTGTTGGCTTCCAATCGGCGAGAGAAGATGGAGGCAGATCTGAGGTAGCCATATGGCTTGGATTTTCGGAGTGAGGCCCATAAGTAGGCTTAAGTGCGGGCTGCTTGTCACTGGTTGTTGAATTGCATGGCTGGTTGTGGCGAGGATGCATAGCAGAGGATCTTGTGGTCTGGTGATTCGGATGAAACCGGGATGAAGGCTTGATAACCCATAGAAGTACGAGTGAATGGATTTGTGAAAGGCGTGTGAGGAGCAGCGAACCGGTACCATTCGAGGAGGGCTCTGGCGTGTCCCGAGAACCGGATTGTGGCGGCATTCCAAATTGTGGTACATTGATGTGAAGGTCTGGATTGATCGGTTCCGAGCGAGGTGGGATTCCAATCTGCTGTGGCATTCCGAGGTATCCCAACCATGAGAGGACATTCCGTCTTGACTTTGCCCCAGCTGAGGAGGCTGTGAGCGGATTCGTCCCATCGGTGCATGGATCCGGTGGTCGACTCGAGAGATTGAGGAACATGTGTTACGGTAGCACCGAAGGAGGTTGGTGGTGGCATCCTGGAGTAATCGAGGCGGCAGAGATTGGGATTGGGGTCATCCTCTTCTTCCACGGTGAAGGTGCCATCGGGATTGAGGTGGCGGCCAAACCATGGCTCTTAATAGCCTCGATAAGGCTATTCAGCGTGCTTCTGTCGCATTCTCATACGTTACGCTAGCGGATTCCATTGCTTTGTTACGTACGAGGAGTCCGGGAGGCGGAGTGACGTTGTCCCCCTCGTTACCGGTGATGCGGACATTACGAAACCGGAGTTGAAACAAACGGCGAAGGCGATGAGGCACTTGACTCTTCCCAGCGATTAAACGGTGACCCGGTGCAGAAACCAAGCTTTACGCGGAGGCTGCGGGGAAAGACACGAGGGTTCGAGATGGCGGGAATTGAAGGAGGGTAGGTGTTTGGGCTCTTAGGCTCATGCGACATGCGATTATTTGTTCATGTTTACTTAAAACACGTTTTATTAACCTAATCGGTTGGAAAAGATTGCTCTTCTTTTTTTCGAACTACTCGATTCTGGATCGGTGGGCCCCGTCACTACGTCTATAAGCCCCTCGTATTCCACTGTATTTCGACCTCCCGGGGTGGACGGCCCGGGCGAGGTCCTATAGGGCAGCGGGTCCCACCGACCAAAAGAAAACGATCCTAAAAGTCGGCGGGTAATCGAGTCTTAATGAGCATTCGATGTAAATTACGGACAAAGGCGACGTCAAAAGTCAAGATCATGTCCGAGGGCTCGACGAAAAGTCGGCATGATTTGGGCGATAGCGTCCACAATTGATCTTGACTTGTCGTCGGTTAAGCCGTAATTAGGCATGGAATAATCATTAATCCTTGATGACTCGGTGTCAATCTTTGGGAGTCAATGTATAATTTGTGCCGATCAGAGCCGAAGTCAAGGCGCCGGTCAATATCTTGGTCAAAGTCTGCGGCGGAAAACCGGCAGAACTTCGGCGATTAGGGTCCCCAGAAAGATATTGAGTCGGTATGCCGACAAAGGCTTGAAAGGAAAGGTCTATACACAGACAGGGCATGACACAGACCAGACTAAAAACCAACCGGGTCTCGGACAAAGTGTGTCACGGACAAGTGCATGGTCGACACGAGGCTCCATGGGATGTTTGGGTAGTCCTGTGCTCATCCGAGAGGCGTAATAAGACCAAACGGACCGCGACAAGGATTTCCCCGGGTTAGGGACGTAGTGTGCAGTGTACGGTCACGTGCGCGTAGTGTGCAAGCAGTCTATATTCTTTTTCTGAGTAAAATAGGAATTTTTTTTTATGTGTCTTAAAAAGGCATGATGCATGATTTTTTTTTGAATTTTTTTTTTTGAAATTTTTTTTTTTTTTTGAAGATTTTATGAACACATAAGCACATAAGCACAAAAATTCCGATAGTTAGGGACATTATTCCGACAGTCAAAATTTTGACTTTTCCGAGGCGGCCAAAAACAAACACGAAAACTGTGCAAAAATCAACACACACAAAGCAAAGGATTTTCAAATGTTGAGACGGAAGCTTGACCCTCAAAAGCTTTTCTTTTTTTTTTGAAAATAATGATACCGGTACGTGGGATTGTTAGACCACAATTTATCCCCGACTCGTGTTAGGAGGCGATAACGGGAAGTTTAATGGTTTCCACCAATATACCAAATATCATTTTTTTTAGAAAAAGCTTATTTGTCCCCAGCGGAGTCGCCACTGTGATGTACCCGATTTTTGAAATCAAACGGAGTCGCCACGCCATTTTTGTTTTAAGGGCCAAAACTTTGAAAAATGCCCGAGATCAAGAGATTCGAGTTCGGAGGTCACGTTACGCGCCGGGAAGGACGTTAGTGTGCACCCGGAACGCCTCGTAAAAACGAGTCTTCCAAACATTCAAAATCCTTTGTTGTGTGTGTGTGTGGGTGTGTATGTTTTGACCAAAATAATTTGAAACTGGGAAAAGTGAAAATTGGGATCTCTTTTTAAGACTTTAAACTGATCCCATGATTTTTGGAGAATTTTTGGGTTGAGTCTTGGCACTCAAAAGATTTTTGGATTTGAAAAGCAATTCTGCCAGAATGAAAGAAGGCAGTTGACCCTTGACTTTGAAATGGACTTAAAGGCTTCAAAACCTCAGAATCTGGGGAAAGTCCGAGAATGAAAGTTGCTTAAAACACCCTAAATAGGGTTTCTGCAAAGAAACTTTCCATTTTGGAAGTAATTTGAGGGGTCAAAACCTTCTGGAAACCTCAGATGTGAAATCTGGATTTCCAGAAGCTGATGAACTGGCCTCCAAAAGAAAAATTGAAAAAGGAGTTTTACTTACTCAAAAAATAAAATAAAAATATGTCTGGAAAGATCTGGATGTTGGCTACAAAAAGTGTTTTGTAGTCAACACCCAATTCCAAGTTTTACTGGGTCCAAAAAATAAGAAAATGGACTGAGGTCTCAGAACAATGCTACTGGACAGCAAGATGTTCTTGAGGGAAAATGTGATTTTTGGGGGATTTGCATCTATGTTCACCCCATTTTCATCCCTAGACTTGATACCACTACTTTTTATTGAGTGGTTATCATATTCAAGTCATCCTTGGGGAATTTATGGGGTTGAAACATGTCCTTTGCAAAGGGAAAGGGGTTTTGTAAAGATGAAACCAAGGAGAAAGAATCGACTAAAGATCTAAAATGTGGACCATTTGAGATGGTCATTCATGAAGATGAACTTCAAGATGACCATCTTAGGTCAAAACTCAAGTTAAACTAGACATAAAATAAGTCAAAGTAAAAAGAACAAGATGATCAAGAGATCAAAAGAGAATTTTAGGGTTTTGAGAAGGAGGGCTTTACCAATGGTGACACCCTATCTTCCTAGGCTTGGAATTTGACTTGAGGAGTATCAAGATTTGGTGTTTGGCTTGAGGAGTATCAAGGTTTGATGTTTGGTATTTGATTGGGAAAGATTCAAGAGAAAAAGGTGGCAATCAAGGGATTCCCACTGTTTTCTCTCTATATTTCGCCAGAACTTCGTTGCTGTGATCCAATTCCTCCTGTAAACTGAGAGAGGAGGGTTCAATTTATAGCCCTCTGAAATTCTCAATCATGTCCGCGCGGAGGGTATCGTCAGCGTGCACTGTTCATTAATTACAGCTCCAGGCTTTGGACAGGAAGAAAAATCTTTTCAAAATTTAAATTAATCAGCCAGTTTTTGTTCCAGCAGTTTCTATCTTTGGTTTTTTGGCTTTTTTGAGATTCTTTTCTAGGCTTAACCTTAAGTGGCAATGCCCACTTTACCCTCACTTTGTTAGGAAAGTTAGGATAGTTAGGAATTGTTGGAAATGTTATAACTTTCGTTAATTTTCTAACGAAAATTCTAACAAGCTCAAATTGGAGCACTTACAGATCTGACTATTTGCCTTGGCTTTATATATGGATTATATGAATTGTCATATATCGGATGAAGATAGGTAGGGATCAAAGATGGTCGGACAATAAGATAGGTCGACTGGTATTATGTTGGTGGGCTGTAAGTGTAGTGGCAACTGAATTGACCCAATTAATAAATGATGGACTTCAATCATTGGGCCTAGTATGTCATTTTATTTCGTTCAATAATAATTTTAAATTAATTTAATTATATTAATAAAAATTCAAAATTGATATTCAGCTAATAGAAAATATGGTTCATGAGGAAAGAGAGGCTGATATCATAGGTCAGGGAGTTTAACGCAGTAAGCTGGGCCTATCGGAGGACACCTTTTTTTTATATATACAAACTGGACAGCTAAAAGCCCAAAACACACCCGATATAAATTATTTACAAAACAAATAGAGTCAAGCATCTCATCATGGGATGATGGGAAGGCCAAATACCTAAAATTTGAAATAATTTTCTATTTTTTAATTAGTACAAGTAATAACATTTTTTAGATTTTTATCAATTAATCTAAAATAACTGTTCAAAATACAATTGTACTAATAAAAAAAAAAGTGGAAGATCATTTTCGGACTAACAGAACGAAAGGAGCTTTACTTGTACGTTTAATCTATTCATATTCATATTCATGTGCAATGAAAATGATTATTAGCCAGGCAGTGCATAAGACTATCCACAATGGTTTCATCCCACTTTTTCATTTCATCTAACACTTTTTACACTTTTTCTCATCCACCTAATATTTCATCTACCCATTTCATTTACCCCCACTCCAATGGCTAACTTAAATTAAATTTCAACTCCCTCCAACTCATCATTCTATACCCCACTACTTTTATTTTATTTATATTCTTTATTTTTTTGTGTCCAAATCAAATGAAACTTATATCGATTTGTAGGGAAAAAAAATGATGAATTTTGGTGAAAAAAAAAATTAAAAAAATAATTAATTTACTAGGTAATAATTCAGCCCAAATTGAAAACTAAGTGTTTTTTTTTTTGTGTCCAAATCAAATGAAACTTATATCGATTTGTAGGGAAAAAAAATGATGAATTTTGGTGAAAAAAAAATTAAAAAAATAATCAATTTACTAGGTAATAATTCAGCCCAAATTGAAAACTAAGTGTTTTTTTTTTGTATCCAAATCAAATGAAACTTATATCGATTTGTTGGGAAAAAAAATGATGAATTTTGGTGAAAAAAAAAATTAAAAAAATAATCAATTTACTAGGTAATAATTCAGCCCAAATTGAAAACTAAGTGTTTTTTTTTTTTGTATCCAAATCAAATGAAACTTATATCGATTTGTAGGGAAAAAAAATGATGAATTTTGGTGAAAAAAAAATTAAAAAAATAATCAATTTACTAGGTAATAATTCAGCCCAAATTGAAAATTAAGTGTTTTTTTATGTCCAAATCAAATGAAACTTATATCAATTTGCAGGGAAAAAAAAATGATGAATCTTGGTGAAAAAAAATTAAAAAAATAATCAATTTACTAGGTAATAATTCAGCCCAAATTGAAAACTAAGTGTTTTTTTTTTGTATCCAAATTAAATGAAACTTATATAGATTTGTAGGGAAAAAAAATGATGAATTTTGGTGAAAAAAAAATTAAAAAAATAATCAATTTACTAGGTAATAATTCAGCCCAAATTGAAAACTAAGTGTTTTTTTTTGTATCCAAATCAAATGAAACTTATATCGATTTGTAGGGAAAAAAATGATGAATTTTGGTGAAAAAAAAATTAAAAAAATAATCAATTTACTAGGTAATAATTCAGCCCAAATTGAAAACTAAGTATTTTTTTTTTTGTATCCAAATCAAATGAAACTTATATCGATTTGTAGGGAAAAAAAATGATGAATTTTGGTGAAAAAAAAATTAAAAAAATAATCAATTTACTAGGTAATAATTCAGCCCAAATTGAAAACTAAGTGTTTTTTTTTTGTATCAAAATCAAATGAAACTTATATCGATTTGTAGGGAAAAAAAATGATGAATTTTGGTGAAAAAAAAAATTAAAAAAATAATCAATTTACTAGGTAATAATTCAGCCCAAATTGAAAACTAAGTGTTTTTTTTGTGTCCAAATCAAATGAAACTTATATCAATTTGTAGGGAAAAAAAAAAGATGAATTTTGGTGAATTTTTCTTTTTATTTTTAAATCATTTATTATGAGATAATTGAGTTTAAGTAATTGGGTGAAAAAATAATAAAGTCAAGACCAATAAGGTCTTGACACGTGGCAACTTAAAAAAAAAAAAAAAAAAAGGCAAAACAGAGTTTCAACCGGGATGAAACATTTCATCCCGTGAATTAATTCAACCCGTAGCCGACAACCATTGCAAGGTTTGAGGTAGATGAAATGGGATTTCATCTACCATTTCATCTACCCATTGTGGGTAGTCTAAGATTAGTACATACTTCCTCCTCCGTCCCATTAATAACTTCGTTTTTTGTCAAAACGGATATCCCGTTTAAAGCTTCACCTTTTTTAAAATGACAAAAAATCTTTACTATTTCACCCACTCATTCTCTCTCCTATTTTACTATTACACTCACAATATTTTTCAAATTTACTATTTTCTTCATTCATTCTCTCTCCTATTTTACTATTACACCCACAACATTTTCTCCACTTACAATTTTTCTTAATTTGCGTGCCCACCCCAAAAGGGTGAAGTAATTACCGGGACGGAGGGAGTAGTGTTTAGACTTAAAATAATTAACTTTATTAGTCAATGATTAGGGCTAAGTTAATAGTTAATGGTAGGGTTATGAATATAATTCGAGAAAACTATTGTTTAATTTGCAGAAAATCTCTTCGATTTGAGCATTCGGCACCTAGGAAATATAGCTACACGATTAATTAAGTGGTTTATTTTCGACTTTTATGGTGTGCTTCCGAGTTTTAGGGGGAGATAAAGGGAAAGGAAGGGAAGGGAAGGGAAGGAATGTGCTCAATTTTTGTTACTTGGTTGCAAAAAAAAAAAAAAAAAAAAGAAGGCCTTTGCTTAGAAGGAGTAAACTTGAGGTGGGGTGGGAAACATATACCATCTTTGTTAATTTGTATAGTTAACACTTAACTGAACCTTTTTTAAAACACATTAATAATAGTGTTTTTTAGTGTTAAATTTAGTGTAAAATTTTGTTACTTAATATTTTTTAGTGGATATTTTTTAGTGGAAGTGTTATTGTTAAATAATGTAGCAGTGTTAGGCTCCGTTTGTTTGGGCGTAAAATAACTTGTTTTCATAAAATAACTTGTTTTACGCCGTTTGGTTGAGCTCCCGGAAAATGATTTCCGAAAAATAACTCGTTTTCCGTTGTTTGGTTGTTTTCCGAAAAATGGAGAAAATGTTTTCCGAAAAATATTTTACGCCCTTCCTAAGTAAAACGACTTACTGACCTTGTCCTAAGTAAAACATTTTCCGAAAAATGGTGCCCTTCATGTACAACTCATATTTCACAAGGTACAACATAATAATAATAATTAAAAAAAATAAAAAAAATCACCCCTACCCCTACCCCTGCTACCCCACCCCCTCCCAATTTTTTTTTTTTTAACCGCCCCACCCACCCCCTGCCTACCCCACCCCACCCCACCCCCCCCCACCCCAATTTTTTTTTTTTTTTGTAATCGCCCCACCCACCCCTTTCCTACCCCACCCCCACCTCCCCCCCCCACACCCCAATTTTTTTTTTATAACCGCCCCACCCACCCCTGCCTACCCCACCCACCACCCCAAATTTTTATTTTTTTTTTGTAACCGCCCCACTCACCCCCTGCCTACTCCACCCCATCCACCCCCCACCCAAAAAAAAAATAAATTTGTAACCGCCCCACCCCCTGCCTATCCCACCCCACCCACCCCCTCCCCTCACCCCAAAAATTTATTTTTTTTTAATCATTAAAAAAAATTTTAATAATTTTTTTTTTTTTTGGAGTTGGGGCTGGGGGGTGGGTGGGGTGGGGTGGGATAGGCAAGGGGTAGGTGGGGTGGTTACAAAAAATGATTAAAAAAATTTTTTTTGGATGGGGGGTGGGGTGGGGTAGGCAGGGGTGGGACGGTTACAAAAAAATTTTTTTTTTGGGGTTGGGGGGTGGGTGGGCGGGTGGGGTGGGGTAGGCAGGGGGTGGATGGGGCGGTTACAAAAAAAAAAAATTTTGGGGTGGGTGGGACGGTTACAATTTTTATTTTTTTTGGGTGGGTGGGTGGGTGGGGTGGGGTAGACGGGTGGGGTGGTTACAAAAAATGATTAAAAATTTTTTTTTTAATAAAATATTTTACGCCCTTCCGAAAAACATTATTCTTACCAAACACCCGAAAACATTTTACACCCTTCCTCCGTAAAACATTTTACGCCCTGCCTCCGTAAAAAAATTTACAGGAAAACATTTTACAGGAAAATATTTTTCGGAAAACGTTTTCCGAAAAATGTTTTATGTCGAAACAAACGGAACCTTAATGTCAAAAAAAGTGTCATGAGCAATGATAAAAAGTTTCAATTAATTACGAAAATGTCACCACATCATTTAAAAAAAAATCAAGTTATTTACAAAAATCTCACCGTGCATTTTTTTAAAAAGTTCCAATTAATTACGAAAATATCGTTGCACATTTTTAAAATTTAATGATAAAACTGATTTTTTTTCTTAAATTTTGACAATATTTAATGAGCAGCCAGAGCAAGTTTTACAAATAATTCATGAGGATGAGGCACAACTTCCACCCCAAGAAAATAAGATAAATTATCAAGATCCTTGAGTGAAAATCGAGTGGAAAAAGTAGAGATAAAGTTGTCGAGCAGTGAATTGGACCTTGTAATTATAATACCATTGACATACACAAGTAAAAGAATAGTACCATGGGTGGAACAGAATAAAAACAAGGAGGCATCAGAAACACTGTTTTTAAAGCCAAGAGATAAAAAGATAGTGCTTAAGTTCATTGTACCATGCCCGAGGGGCTTGCTTGAGACCTAAAGTGCTTGACGAAATTTGCAAACATGGGACGGATGAGAAATACTTACAAAACCCGATGGTTGAGCCATATATACATCTTCATTGAGAGTATCTTGTAAGAATGCATTGTTGATGTCAACCTGCTGAAGGGGCCACTTGTTTGTAACTCCTAAGGAGAGAATGGTGTGAATTGTAGCTGGCTTTACAACAGGACTAAAAGTTTCAGAATAGTCTATGCCCGATTGTTGATGAAATCCCTTGGCTACTAGACGAGCCTTATGCCTATCAATTGTCCCATCGGGGTTATATTTGGTGCGAAAGATCCACTTACACCCAATTAAATTTTGAGACGGGGTGGGGAGAACAAGATCCTAAGTGTGGTTATTCATAAGAGCAATGTATTCCTTTTCTATGGCTTCTCGCCATATGGGTTGTTTCAAGGCTTGGGTATAGGTGTTGGGCTCAAGACTTGGGGAGGGTAGTGAGACATGCAAATTGAGTTTATTAATGGGTTTGAAAATATTATTCTGAGAGCGAGTGATAGGTTTATGGATATATGGAGATGGAGAGGTGTCGGGAGAGGATGTGGGAA
This sequence comes from Adenophora triphylla var. japonica, assembly GCA_022495995.1. Lineage (NCBI taxonomy): Eukaryota > Viridiplantae > Streptophyta > Magnoliopsida > Asterales > Campanulaceae > Adenophora > Adenophora triphylla. Next base: position 184,176 of record JAFEMH010001462.1, on the reverse strand, counting down.
CAGGAGAGTGTTCAGGTGAGGACTGAGTAGGTGCGGAAGCAGTAGATGAAGGAGGGAAGTTTGGGGCTATAGGTGAGGGTGGTGTGGGAGAGGCTGTCGAGGCAGTAGCAGGTGGTTGAGGCACTGCCGAGGTAGTTGGGAGAGGGGCTGTCGAGATAGCAGACAATGAAGGAAGTATATTGAGGGTCGTGTTGCACCAATCAGACAAGGAAAAAGACTGTGAGGGTGGGGAGGAGAATGTAGAGAAGGGAAACACATGTTCAACAAATTTGACATGGCGAGACACAAACATTTTGAAAGTGGTAGGATCGAGGCAGTAATATGCACTTTGAGTGGGTGAGTAGCCTATGAAGACACAAGGGGAAGATTTTGGATCAAGTTTGTTGTGTGTGTATGGACGGAGCCATGGATAGCATAGACATCCAAAACTACGTAGCTTAGAGCAGTCTGGTGTTTTGCCAAAGAGTTTGAAGAACGGAGATTGAAGTTGAAGTGTAAGAGTTGGCATGCGATTAATGAGATAACATGCGGTGACAAAGGCATGAGTCCAAAATTTTCAAGGCATATGAGAATGGGTTAGAAGAGATATCCCCGTTTCAACAATGTGGCGGTGGCGGCGTTCAGATATCCCATTGTGTTCAGGTGTGTGTGGAGGAGATGTGAGATGGTTGATACCAAAAGATGTGAGAAGACGACGAAGACCAATATAATCCCCACCATTGTCACTAAAAATACTAATGATGGATCGATTAAAGAAATTTTCTACAAGCTTTTTGAAATTGGTGAATATATGAGTGGCATCATTCTTATGTTTGAGAGGATAAAGCCAAGTGTATCGAGTGAAGTGATCAACGAAAACAATGTAATATTTGTGACCATCATAAGAAAATAGTGAAGACGTCCAAACATCACTATAAATCAAATCAATAGGACCATTGGAAGGAAGAGAATTTTCATCAAAATGTAATTTATGACTTTTATTACAATCACAAGCATTGCAATGAAAATTTGAGTCTCTAGGAATACCTAAATCAAAAGAAGAACTAATAGTACGTAAAATCGAAACAAAAGGATGCCCTAATCTATGATGCCAGTTGACTGTGGAAGATGACGTTGTGACGTGAACCGAGGGGATTTGGGAAGCCATTCATAGACACCAGAGTTAATATTACCTTGAAGATCAAGAATGGTTTTCGTGCGAAGTTTCTTTACAACAAAGGAATTGGATGAGAAAGTGACAAAGACATTATTATCACGACACAACATAGATATAGATATTATGTTTCGAGACACACGAGGAACATGAAGAATATCATTAAGAAAAAGGGGAGAGGAAGAAGTGAGAATAAAGGTGGAACATATGTTGGAAATTGGAAGACCCGAGCCATCGCCAATGAGAAGTTCTTCGGTCCCATCATAAGGGGAATGGAGAGAGAGGTTATTGAGGTCATGAGTGGCACCACTGTGGAAGAGCCAATCGGGTGTGGGTTGATTGGAGGTGGTGGCAGAATAGGCGATGGGATAGGTGATTTGTGGGCCACGATTTTGAGGGCGAGAATTGGTGTTGTTTCTGGGATTGAAATTTGATGGGGTTGGGGTGGGGTTAGGATTAGGGAAACTTACTTGAGGATAGAGTTGGCGGAAGGTATGACATTGATTGAAGAAGTATAGAACTGACAACATCCTTTGTATGGAGCACACTGTGGTTGTGGATTTGTGTTAGGAGAATAGGCCGAGTTGGAGTTGGGTGAATATTGTGTTGGGTTTGAGCGGGGGTTGAAGTTTCAAGGTGGATTGGAATTTCTGGATACATAGGCAATGGTGGCAGGGAAGGCGGTGGTTGTGTGGGATCGATTTTTGAGGGTTAACTACTTGGTGAGATAGATGGTTGCTTCGGCAGCCATGAAAAAGAAAAAAATTTGATGATCTAAGCTCTGATACCATGTAAGCTTTGATAAATATTGAAGAAAGTATCTTAATTTTATTGATATTGTAAGGTCCTATTTATACATAACAAAATGAAGTAAATAAGATAATAACAAGGACTCTAATATGACAAGAATTCTAAAACAGACTTGCTGAATGATTGTTGAAGTATTAGAAAATCTAAATTTAGAAAAATTATAGCTAGAATTGGTTTAGAAAATAATGACTAAAGTTGATTTAAGAAACAATAACTTGTAATGCAATTTATGTTGAAGGAGTATGGGAGGAATATAGTTAAAAGGGGGCGGACATGTCAAAATCAAAAGTTGACCATTGAAGAGTTGTTCCTTGTCCACTTACGTGAAGTGAAGAGGCACCAAAGGGCAAAGGGCAAAGGTCGTCAGCATCCCACGAACTAGTCATATAGGGTAAAACTATATTTGACCTAGTAAACAATTTAGAAAATAAAGATATATTTTATCTATTTCATAATAAATATTCATTCCATTTTTATTTTATTTTATTTTATATTAAAATAAATGTTTCAATTTTAAATAAGAAAACAATCCTAATATAACTTTAATAATGTCAAAAATGTCGGATCAGTCAAAATCCAGTGGTTCAGATATATCCTGTATACTTGGATAGCCTGAAAAAGATGAACAAACACGTAAAATAAGTCGGGGCTTCACCGACGAATGTTCTCCGGCGTGAGTAATTATTGATATTTTATGAGAGCAAATCAATTGATAATAGTTTAAAGCCAAAAAAAAATGTGTTAACAGAAAATCATAATTTATGGTTTGTATTTATAGTTGTAGGAGATAGTCTTCTCCCTTGGACAGAAAGTTAGGAGAGAATAAAGAGTTTAAACCTACTTAGATCCTAGATCCTAATTCCATGATATCAATGTTGGAATAGGAATAGAAGTGTATTCTGAACGTATGTTGGGGAGGCATGCTCCTCGACATAGTCATCACATGTTGCTGGTCGACATAGAGGCTATGCCATGCATGAGGAGTTACCCACTCCCTTTGTCATCTCAAGTGTAGCTTGATTGTGATTGACATTGTCGTGGTCGACCTAGGTTTATGTCTTGATTGACCTAGTCCGGCTCTTTGGTCTTCCTAGTGAAATACTCCCTCCGTCCCGGTTCACTTGGCACCAACTTTTTGGGTGTAGGAATTAAGGAAAAGTGATGTAAGAAAGAGAAAAAGTTAAATGTTGTGAGTATGAAGAATTAAATAGGAGAGAGAATGAGTGGGAGGAATAGTTAGGAGAGAGAATGTTGTGAGTGTAAAAGTGAAGTAGGAGAGAGAATGAGTGGAGGGAATAGTGAATATTCTTTTCCATTTTGGGCAGTGCCAAGTGAAGTGGGACGACCCAAAATGGAAATTAGTGCCAAGTGAAGTGGGACGGAGGGAGTACAATACAAATTTTGTGACGAAAGGAAAATACGGTTTTGATCTTTTAATCTCCAAGTTGTGTTTTATTTAAACGAAAACAATATTGGATATTTTCTTTCAGAAATATCCCAAGACATATTCTGAGACCGTCCACTTCAAAGTTTAGAGTCAAATGTAAAAATTGAAAATGACACCAAAATGATCAAACAATTGTGTTTTAAATTGATCAACATTTAAGTATCCTCAATTAAATAACTTAAAACAAAATGGCAAGAGAATGATATCTTTTTGGTATTTGGGTGGTTATGGCCCGGTGTGCAGGTGTTATTCAACTATACTCTCTTTGGGCTCGTATAAATTACTAGCACATGTCCGTGTTCAAGGCCACGTAATTTTATTTTTAAAATTTTTTTTTATTTTTTTTAAATTAATTTTTTTTTAAAGGGCAAAATGGGAAAGGGACAAAATAGTGAGGGCAAAATGAAAATTTCGGCAATTGGAACTGTTCAAAATGAGAATTATACTATAGATTCTTTTTCCATTTATCTGACAAACAATTTATAAATATATTTATCAGTTGTTTTATTTAATTTTAAGAATATGATTATTTTTTAATCTCACCACTTTCACGAGCAAGCATCATTATTTTTTAACCTCACCACTTTATTATGACATACTTCCTCTTCTGTCCTACGATAATCTGCAAAAAAAGATTTCTTTTGGACGATTCACAATAATCTGTACTTTTCTAAAATGGAAATGAGACTCACTTCTCTCTATTCACAACCATTACCCACTTACTCTACTTTCTCTCTTCTACCCAATCATCTACACTCACAACACCTTTTTCACCTTTTATCTTAATTTCTGTGTCAAGCCAAAAAATGCGCATTATTCCGGGACGGAGGGAATAAGCAATAAGAATAATATGTTAGAATTACTTGAGGGAATTAACAAAAATAATACCTGCAAGCTACTCCTACAAGTCATCTTCTATACTCCCTCCGTTTCAATAAAAGCTTCACTAATTACTCAAAAGGGCGTCCCGTTAAAAACTTCACCTTTCCTTTTTTGGCAAAGAATTTTTACTATTTCCTCCAATCATTCTCTCTCCTATATTATTTTAATACTCACAACACCATTATAATTTACTATTTTCTTCATTAATTCTCTTTTCTATTTTCAAATTACACTCACAACATCTTTTTTTCCTCCCATTTTTATAATTTGTGTGCCCATCCAAAAGGGTGAAACACTTATTGGAATGGAGGGAGTATTAATTTTATATTAATTTTATATTTTATAATAATGTAATACTCCACTATGAGGACAAGTGCCAAACTAACCAATCTTTCATAACTAGATAAGACAAATCCGGAATTTACGTAAAGGAAAAGCATACTCCAAAGATAATCTCTATACTTACCATTTTGCCCTTCCTCAATTTTTTTAGCCATTTACAAAAAACTCTTTTTTAGAAGGATGAAAATTACAAAAAATAAAATAAAAAATACATAAGTTCGAAATTACCAAAAAAAATGGTTTTTTTAATCAGTTTTGGTCAAACAACTGATAATTTCAGTTATCAGTTGTTCAAACAAGTGATAACTGAAATTATCATTTGTTTGACCAAAATTGATAAAAAAAAGTTTTTTTGTAAAAAAAGAAATTTTTTTTTTTTTTGTAATTTCCCATCTTACATGTTTTTTTTTTTGTAAATGCCTTCTTTTTTAATGAGTTTTTTTGTAATAAATCCCAATTTTTTATTATTATATCTTGAAATAAGATTAAAAAATATTCCCTCCGTCCCATTAATAACTTCACCTTTTGCCATTTTGGATGTCCCATTTAAAGCTTCACCTTTCATTTTTTGGCAAAGAATCTTTACTATTTTCTCTACTCATTCTCTCTCCTATTTCACTATTACTGATGAAGGCCATTTTGAGTTATTATCCGTGGGCTTTTTTTTGGCCCGTGGCCCGTTAATCCCATAGCCCGTGATCCGTGTTCCGGCCCGTGGTCCGGTCCGTTGGTTTGGCGGTACAGGCCAGGCTTTGATTTTAGGGTGACGGGCAGGCCAAGCCCGCGGGCTTCCAAAGCCCGTTTGCCCAATTTCCGTTTGACCCGTTTTTTTATTTTTCAAGGTTCTAAAAAGCGCTGGGCGGATGCTAGGCGGCGGAGCTGGGCCTAGCGCCTAGGCGGGGACTAGTCGGGGACTAATCGGGATTAGTCGGGATTAGTCAGGACCTAGGCGGGGCTTATAACTAGGCGTTGGAGAGGGGCCTAGCGCCTAGGCGGGGCCTAGGCGCCCTTAGGCGGGGTCTTTTAGAACAGAGTTATTTTTATAATTTATATTTAACATTTGGATAATTAACACCAATAACATTGTGTCCAAGTGGTAAGTAACACCCAATAATTCCATCTCACCAAGGTTCGAATCCCCCCAACCCCATTTCAGCTTTCGTAAAAAAAAGAAAAGGTGAAATCCGTTTAGTCCGTGGATCCTTGGATCCGGGCAAAACGGGCGGGCCTTTCCCCCATGAAACGGACGGGCCGGGCCGGGCTTTAGCCCGTTTCTCCTCACGGACGGGCCGGATAAAGCCCGTTTGTCCGTTTGACCCGTGGTTGACGGGCCGGGCTACCCGTTTGGACATCATCAACTATTACACTCACAATACTTTTCAAATTTACTATTTCCTCTACTCATTCTCTCTCCTATTTTACTATTACACTCACAATATTTTCTTCATCCTTAATTTGCATGCCGAAATTAAAATGGTGAACTAAATATTGAGTAAATATTGGGATGGAGGGAGTAGTTGAATAAAAGAAGAGGATAATAAACTATATAAATATTGAGAAGGACAATGTTCCTATAAATATTTCCCATTCTATACTGTCCCATTAATTTTGTTGAGGCAAAATAAATCTTTATCTCAGCCGCTAAACCTCTAGCTTAATTTGGAAAAGAAATGTATTTTCTCATGATATGCCTAAATTAAAGGGCTTAATTAATTGTCCATTGAGTGTTTGGGTTAGGGGGAGAGAGAAGAAAGGGCAAATCAGTCAATATGTTTCTGTGTTGAGTACATACCCCAAAATCAGTTTTTTGAAAACAGGAAGAACAGAGAGAAAGGCAAATTCTTTTTGAAATCACTACCGGGAAAAAAAAAAACAAAAACAAAAAACAAAACCCAAAAATTTAATCTTTGTTCGGTGCTTTTCTACTTGATTCTCTGATTCCCCTTTGGTGGAATCAGGGAATCTTCTCTTCCCAAATTCCTTTCTTTGTTTTCTTTTTCTCTTCATTAAATTTCTACCCATAATCAATCTTGGTTGTTATTCTTGAAAATTGAAAAAAAAGATTGAATTTTTATAAGAAAAATGGGTTTTTAGTTGTTGATTTGGGGGAGAATTTTGATAAGAAAGAGGAGAAGAAAATTGGATAGAGAAATGGGTATCCAAGTGTCTGATGGGAAGATGGAGGGGTGGCTACATCTCATTCGTTTCAATAGATTTGGGTTGCAATATTCTCGTAAAAGATACTTCATTCTTGAAGATAATTGCCTCAAGAGCTTCAAATCCATTCCCACATCAGTCAGAGAGGTATATTGCATTCCCATTATTCTTTCATCAATGCGTGTGTGTGTGTTTGTGTGAATTTCATGCATTGATTGTAAGTATGCCATAAAGTTTGAATTTTAATCTTTTTATTGGATATTGTGATGTTCAGAATCTCTGATTTACCCGTACCGGGTCGAACACTCGTATTTAAGTCTTGTCGGCACAGTCCGCCCGGGTAAACAGAAGAGTCCGAGCACCTTATATTGAAAACACTTTCTGTATGTGTTTTGTGTGTGTGTGTGTTCTATCAAGTGCGTGTTATATTGTCATGCTTTAATTGTAAGTCATAAAATCTTGGATTTTGATATTTATTCTGTGTTTTGACTATGTGCGTTTGTGTGTGTGTGTTTTGATCTTTAGTTGATGACCCTGCTGTTGAATGAGTAATAATAGTAATTCTGGGGTTGCTTTTATAGTAAATTTTATGACAGAGGGAATACAAGTGGCGCATTATAACCTGTAGCATTTAGGCATAATTTGGTAAGAATTCAATATGTAAATAAATTAGGATCTTTCCTTTTCAAACCAAGTACTTTCATGAGCAGCTCCTTTTATTTTCTTTTTCTGTAAATAATATAAACTTGAACAGAAAGACGAGTTATTGATGTTTTGTCCGAACCATTCTATAGCTACTAACAAGATTTATGCTTCTGTCAGGAACCATTGAGAAGTGCAATAGTAGACTCCTGCATAAGGGTCACAGATAACGGAAGAGAGAGCTTTAAGAGAAAAGTATGTACCTTAAGCGAAATCTACAACTCCCTTCGTCCCAAAATAAATGTCCAAAAATATTTCAAATTTGCTCTTGATCAAGAGAAAATTTGAATTTTTTGTAGAGTCATTTTGGGACTGAAGGAGTACAACTTTTTTTGTTTTTAATTTGTCACAATTTACTGATTTCTCTCTGATTTTCATTACAGGTCTTCTTCATTTTTACTCTCTATAACACTTCAAATCACAACGATCAGCTTAAGGTTTGCCAATTTTCGTTTCAAGCAGTTGGAATCCGCCAATTTTTGATGATTTGTACATAGACCTCATATTTTTTTGTGTTTACAGTTTGGAGCAACCAGTCCCGAGGAAGCAGCCAGATGGATCCGTTCTTTACAGGATGCTGCATTAAAACCTGGAGACAATTCTATTGCAAGGAGAAAATGGCAGCCATTTAGGTAAAAGCATATGCAATCCCCTTTCAACTCTGATTCTCCCACCTATTAAGTTTCTTCTTGGATTAAGTCCCACCAGGGTATTTATCTCTTAAATCACGTCTCTTTCTAAGATTATAATTCTTCACTTTGTAGTAATTTCTAATATAAAAGTTTAATCTAACAAGGTTATATTTGGAAATTCGTTATTGTATTAGCTTAATGATTCAGACATGACCCTTTTAAGTGAAAAGTTTCAGACAGTAAGATTCTTTGAGTGGGACAGAGGAAGTATGTAACCTGATATACCCATGCTGTATAGCTGTCAGTTGCATGTTTAAGAAAGTTAACTTCATGATACCTAAACATTGTGTGTAATAGAATTTCCATAAAGAACAAGAATTCTTCAAGAAAGACAGAAGAAGACAATAGGGTTTTGATGTTTTCCTCCGTTTGTTTTCTTTTAGTTTTATACTTATATAACAAAATTGAACTTATTCTAACAGATTGAGTGAAACAAGGACGGTCCATAAGAAATTTGTGGACTGGACCTCCGCTGCATCCATGCATGTAGATGCTATGACATCTGATGTTTTATCACCTTCACCTTGGAAAATATTTGGTTGCCAAAATGGTGAGAAGTTGGGTACTTAATATTTTCAATATTTTCTTCTTTTTTTTTTTCTTTCCTTTCAGTCCTTTATATGACATCATTCTGTTTTACTCCGTATTATCTTCAGGGTTACGGCTATTCAAAGAAGCAAAAGATAGGGATTCAAGCGGAAGGGTACGTGTTGTTGCCTCTCTAAAGATATACTCCCTCTGTCTCAAATTGAATGTCCTTTTTTGTCCCAGATTGAATGACCGTTTGAAACTTTACCTTCAAATAACTTTGTCCTAAATGATTTTTATTCATAAATAAATAAATTCACAGTTCATTATATTTTTGCAAAACTAAAATTTTGAAAGTGAAGAGCAAGAATGTTTATGATATTTTTCTATTAAAAATTAACCTTTTCAAAATGACCCTTAAATTCCAAATGGTCATTCATCTTGGGCCGGAGGGAGTAATTGTATAAATAATAAATGCATATTTTTTTCTGAAATACTCGTGTTGTTTATCATCAGCATTGGGATGATCACCCAGCAATCATGGCTGTTGGTGTGGTTGATGGAACTTCAGAAGCTGTTTTTAGGACTCTCATGTCCCTTGGTCCCTCCAGATCAGAGTAAGATTGCTGGAAGTTTTCTTCAATTTTCACACATATATAACGAATGAAGGGTAGAGTTGGAATTTCTGGATTGTAATGGGGACAGTGAGATTCAACATAAAAGCAATAAATTGATGAAAAATGACCGGATTATCTATGAAGTATCATACAATGAGTTGCTCATTCCACGTCTTTATGCTGATGTAGCCCTGTCACACGCTTCTGAATCTCCAAACTTACCCTTTGATTTAATTAAAAAAATTGAATTTCCAAAATTATCCATCAATTTATATAAAATAAAAAAACCTTAGCATGGCATTAGATTAATAATCTTTTCGTCTTGGTTTCAGATGGGATTTTTCTGTCTACCAAGGCAGTTTGGTCGAGCACCTCGATGGTCATACAGATATAATTCATATGCTACTGTATAAAGATTGCCTACCATGGTCAAACTTGTAACTTCTTTATTGAGTGTCGATATTCATGATAATATCAACACAGTTTGTGACACCTTATGGTTTGCAGGGGAATGAAACGAAGAGACTTACTGTTGCGACGTTACTGGAGAAGGGAAGACGATGGAACATATGGTAATTCAAATTCGAGGATTCTTTTTTTGTCATCAAAAGGAGACAATCTTTAATAATATAACCCTCGCGTACTTATTTTGCTGGTTTTGCTGCAGTTATCCTATACCATTCTGTATTTCACAGGAAATGTCCACCGCAGCCTGGATATGTCCGTGCTACCTTAAAAAGTAACCTATGTTTTATGTATGAAACATTAGATGATTATGTGGAGATGTTTATAACTCCCTATGTCCCGTCATAAATGTCGCAATTGATTTATCAATGTTTTTAAGGAATGTATTTTACTTGGTTGTACATTGCTTGTACAATGGTAAAATTGCACCAAGACCGTTTCCTTATTTGGAAATGCGTCATTTATTTTGGGACGGACTAAAAGGGATAGTGCGATGTTTATTATGTGCAGTTTTTTTTAAATGGTTTTATGCCTTGTTATCGTGCAGGTGGGGGATATGTGATAACTCCTGTTAACCAAGGGAAAGAATCGGTTGTTAAACACATGCTCGCCATTGACTGGAAATGCTGGAAATCTTACTTGACAAAAGCATCGGGTAGATCCAATACCATCTGTATGCTAGTTAGAGTTGCAGGTACCAATTTCATTGAAATTAAAAAAATAAAAATTAAAAAGGAAAAAAAAAAAAACCCTGCCTCCCCCTTTTCTTGAAAATGATGATTTTTTTTTTTATAACGGTAACCATCTTTTTTCTGTGTGTTTAGCGCTGAGAGAAATGTTTAAAGCGAAAGCAGGAAACTACACTACTGAATTTTTGTTAGGCGAAGTTTCTAGAGATGTTGAGTTACCTCAAGAGGAGAACGAGGACGTCAAAACAGAAGTCAACTCGGGAAAGAAGAAGAAGGCCAAACCCGAAGACGAGATGAATATTCCCCTTTCAGGTTCTTCAAGTCTGCTGGAATTGAATGATGCCTCCGATGAATTTTTTGATGTCCCTGAACCGTCTGATGACGAGCAATTAGAACATGAATGGACCTCTGATCAGAGCCCAGAGCATCCTTATGTGCAAGAATCGTACCATTCTAATAAACTGTCGTCGGCAGCCAATTTTGTCAAAAAGTTGCATGATCTTGCAGGTTAGCCCGCCCTACTATTGGGAGTGATGGATGGCTAAACATTGGCCTATCACCTTTTTGACCCACTGTATAATAATGAAGCTCCGGTTTTAACCATCCAAGTATTTTTTTTAGCAGTTTTAACCATCCAAGTATCTTTTTTAGTGATTTTAACCATCCTACCATTTATACCCATTCAATTTCACCTTGCCTCCTAATGACGTCAAAAAAGTTAGTTTTCATAAATAACACTTAAACAACTAACGAGAATTTGCCAAAACTAACGACATACAAAAAATTTAAATGTTGCATTGACCGGACAGAGTGAGTTGATTGGAGGAGAGGGCCGAAGGGTGCTGTTCGAGCTTGGTGAATGTTGGTGGCGCTTTGCGACGGATTTGGCGTGGTTATGGAATATCCGAGTTGTGGGTTAGTGGGGTGGAGAATCTAGTCTTTTTTGGATGTCGTTAGTTTTTGGCAAATTCTCTAAGAGTTTTGTTAAGTTTTATCAACATAAACCAACTTTTTTGGATGTCACTTGGGGGTAAGGTTAAATTGAATGCGTAGTAAGATGGTTAAAACTGCTAAATGGTTAAAATCGGAGCTTCATTATAGTACAATTGGTCAAAAGGGTGATAGACCGCTAACCAATTGTAAGATTCAGAAAGATTGATTTTTGTGTTCTGTAAATCTACAGTTCAGAAGAAGGGTTACATGGACTTACAAGAGGTGGCTTGGGAGAATAACGTGTCATTCTGCTACGGGGCAACTTTTCCTAAAGACTCGAGTTGTCAACTGCCTTGTAGTTGGGCAACTGCTGATCCTTCAACTTTTTTGATCCGTGGCGGTAATTATCTCGAAGACCATACTAAGGTTCTTTCTTAGTTACCTTCCCCGCAGTTCAATCTGAATGTGTGTGTGTGTGTGTGTGAGTGTGTACACTTAAACATGTGTCTTTGAACCAATCAGATCAAGGCAAAAGGCAGCTTGATGCAAATGGTTGCTGCTGATTGGATAAGATCCGACAAACGTGAAGATGATCTTGCTGGCCGTCCTGAAGGCATTGTTCAGGTTAGATCTATGGCTCCCCGTATTCAGTTAAAACATAAATACTCCCTCCGTCCCATTCAAAATAAGATATTTTTTTAATGCCTCGGTGATCAAGGAAAAGTGTTAGTGGAGTAGGTGTTATGAGTATGAAAAGTAGGGTAGGAGAGGAAAAGTGGGGTAGAGAATAATAGTAAGTGGAATTAATAAAACATTTCCATTTTGGGGTTGTCCTATTTCTAGTGGGACACCCAAAATGGTGAAATGTCATGATACGAGTGGGACAGAGGGAGTATGCAATTGTGACGAATGAATATATATCAAATCTCTCGCAATAAATTTGACCCTACGGTGCAGAAATATGAAGCACAAGGTGGGCAAGAATTTTTCTTCGTAATAAACATACAGGTGACATTTCCATCCCTTTAATTGCATTTTATCACATAAGATCGTATGGAAATTAGCATATTCATGATATTTAGTATCTTGAATCAGGTCCCAGGCACGACTACATACAGTCTAGCTCTATATTACATGACGAGAACTCCATTGGAAGAATGTCCTCTACTGGAACGCTTTGTCAATGGAGATGATGCTTTTAGGAATTCAAGGTTCAAGCTCATACCCCACATTGCCCAGGTATGGTGATTCTCTCTCTCTCTCTCTCTCTCTCTCTCTCTCTCTCTCTCTCTCTCTCTCTCTCTCTCTCTCTCTCTCTCCCCCTCTCTCACAGACACACTAGTAACAAGAGTTGAGCATGTTGGGTTGTGTTTTGTAGGGATCATGGATAGTAAAGCAGAGTGTCGGAAAGAAAGCTTGCTTAGTTGGTCAAGCACTTGAAGTCAACTATTGTCGAGGGAAGAACTACTTGGAGGTAATTCACACACGCACACACACACTCAAAAAGGCATATTGGTCTGATAATGTCATACTTCCTCCCTCCTGGAAAGTTAGTCCCTCTTTTTCGTTGTTAGTTTGAATGAAATTTGAGCAATAATTTAGGCTAGTTTAATTATGCTAATGAAAATCTAAAACTTGCTATTAATATACCATTATAAATATTATCAATAGCACTTTTAAGATTCTCATTAGGATAATTAAAAGTATCCTAAATTATTGCTCAAAGATCATTCAAATTAAGAATGAAAAAAGAGAGACTAACTTTCCGGGACGGAGGGACTAGTAACATGGAAAGTGTGTATTTTCAGCTCGACATTGATGTGGGCTCGTCGACAGTGGCAAGAGGTGTAGTCAGTCTAGTACTCGGATACCTTAACAACCTGGTCATAGAAATGGCCTTTTTGATACAGGTAAGGTTAACTGTTTTTTCACTATAACAATTTACAGATGATTATCTCCAATGAAATCGCAATTCAGAGCCTTAAAAATAAAATAAAAAAATCTGCAGGCTAACACTCAAGAAGAGCTCCCGGAATCCCTTCTTGGGACTTGTCGACTTAATCATATGGACGCGTCCAAGTCAGTTTCTATGGATTCCATGAATACCCTTTAGAACAACAACATTTTACGTTTAGCTAGTATGGACAGAGCACCCTCCCGGTACAGGAACAAATTTAATCCAGTATATACAGAACAAGGATATGATCGCATGAGAGGCAAATCAATCCTCTAAGTCGATAATTTATTCATGCGTAGGTATTTTTAGATCAGATTAATCTGAAGTTTTTGGTATATAATTCTGTAATTTATTTGGTGGGGTGGGGGCTTAATTTCATTTGTAAAGGTTTATGTCTTCTCATTTTGATTTGTTCTTTGATCCCTCCATTCTTTGTACTGGTACTACAGGGACAGTAATTTATCTTCTCTTTGCCATAGAGGTTATACAAATATGCGTTTAAAACATACGTATGGATTCGTTGTCCGTGCTGAATCGTGACCACCTCCTTCCCCCTTGTATGGATTCTTTGTCCGTGCTGAATCATGACCACCTCATTCCCCATTATAATGATTTCCTGATCATTCCAGAATCCGATTGGATTGTGCCAAACTGGCGAAGGGTAGATCCTTCCTTCTCCCAACAAACCATACCATTGACCTTGATGATCCTCCGTCTCGAAGGGTTTATTAGACAAGAAGAATACATATTTGAGAAGAATATGTAGATGGACGAAGGGAGAAGAATACAATAATCAAGAATACATATTTGAGAAGAATATGTAGATGGACGAAGGGAGAAGAATACAATAATCAGTATATGGGAATTCTATGACTCTCAACGTGAGTCCTTTGCATTATGTATTCACATATATATAGGATTACAGGAGTCCTATAATAACTATACAAGAGAGAGAATAATTTCTTTAAATATGGAAAAGATAAACTCTAATATTTAGAACATTATAAGTCTATCAACACACTAACTAATTTATGCCTAATTTATGCCTAATTTATGCCTAAGATAGCGCAAGATTCTCAGTGATTTCCTTTGGCGTGATCATCAAGATACGATATCGTTTACACCCTCCCTCAAGCCAATCGGAGGTACGAAGATGCAGCTTGCATGGAAATATCGATAGTAGCCAACTAATGTTGAACAATAGTCGTAGATAGAGGTGATCATGATAAACGATGTATTGCCACTCTTTAAGGGGATATAGCTGGTAATAATCATCCTTAGAGTATTCGTCTTGAAATACACCATCAGCCACTTGTGTTGAGAATTCAAGAGGTTTTCCAATCGTTAGCGACCCAGCATGGAGACTAGTTGACTGGTCCAGAAGCAAGGGGACAAAACCAGCATGTTCAAGCCCAAAGTGTGATGCAATAACGTGGGCTGGTCTTGGAATGGTGAGTAGGCATGTCCTTGTAGAAGAAGATTGGTGCAAACCGGGCGGCTGAGATGTGCCCGTTTGATGAGAAGAAAATCCAGGAGAAAGTGAATCGGGCCTAGGAGAGGCCGGGCTCGAGAATTTGTGAAAAGAATTATGAAGAGGGTCGACCTAGCCGCCAAAGTTGGGACCGAGGAGGGGATTCGGCCCGTAGGAGAGAATAAGAAGAAATAGTCCAGCTTTAATGGGACCGAGTGTTTCATAGAAGGAGAGGATGTTGGGCTTGATGGGGTTGGGCCAGTAGGTGACATGAGCCCACCAAGATTTGTTCTAGGAGACAACTCAGATGCGACATCAGGTGATGGACTGAATGTTGGTGACGGGCTGGCAATTGATAAGGGCTCATCATAATCTATTGAAGGAGAATTATCATGAGGGCTTGCAAGCTTTAAAACACCAAGTTCAATAAGAGAGTGTGCTGGAGTTGATTCATACATTTCGTGTGGACCAATTTGGTCAATTGACTGCATGCCTAAGTTAACATAACCTTGATTTTCGTGTGGACCAATTTGGTCAATAAGACCAGTAGAAGTAGGTGTTGGTGGACACCAACCGTGGGGCGAGACGTGGGGCCTAGTATTGGAGGCTGCGAGGGCAACAAATATGGGCTTGTACTTGCTGATTCAAACAATTCAGATGCAAATTCATTCGAAGATCCATTTTGCACATGAAAAGAAGGGACCCCAAAATGGTTTTGAGTAGTAGACTCATGAGGTGGGTCTACGAAAGTGGGCTCACTGTGGGCCATGGGGCCAGATTCAGAGGTTATAACACCAACATGAGAAGTAGCTTGTTTACCCAAATCTGAAACTGCTACATTAAAAGATAGAGAAGAGGATGCGCCGAGATTCTCTTGATTTTCTGTGTCAAGAAGGTGACTATAGAGAAAATCCAAAGAAATATTAGGTTGACGAAAAAAATAGTACTTAACAAATTTTTCGTATAATTGATCTAGACCATCAACAAGAAAATTCATCAATTCGATTTCGGAGATTGGACTCCCGGCCCTAGCAAGAGCATATGAAATCGATTTTGCCTCGGAAAAATAATTTTTCAAAGATTGTGACGGAAGTTTATGAAGAATGGAAAGTTGGTCGAGGAGATCCTCAATATACCAATTGGTAGTGGTAGGGAAAAGAGAAGGGAATGACTCATTAACATCATCAGTTAATGGTTCATCTACATCGGATGAACAATCATTTGAATCTAAAGATTCATTTTGTTCCGGATACAACCAATCCGATATAGAAAAAGAAGAATCATTATGAACAGTATTGTTTGGTTCAAAACGACGCAAACACTCGATTGCGGTATGACCAACTTCGTTACATAATTGACAAATAACATAGGATGATGGTAACGTATCAAAGCAAACGGGGTCGTACCAAAAATCATCCATTGTTTACAGAAAAGAGAATAATTAATTTTTATAAAGAGATAAAATTAATTTCAGAAGAAGAGAATTATAATAATAATAAAAAAAAACGTTATTGAAATGAAGCGGAAGCAAAGTAATCAGGCCACCATGGAACGGTGGCTGTGATACCATATTAGACAAGAAGAATACATATTTGAGAAGAATATGTAGATGGACGAAGGGAGAAGAATACAATAATCAAGAATACATATTTGAGAAGAATATGTAGATGGACGAAGGGAGAAGAATACAATAATCAGTATATGGAAATTCTATGACTCTCAACGTGAGTCCTTTGCATTATGTATTCACATATATATAGGATTACAGGAGTCCTATAATAACTATACAAGAGAGAGAATAATTTCTTTAAATATGGAAAAGATAAACTCTAATATTTAGAACATTATAAGTCTATCAACACACTAACTAATTTATGCCTAATTTATGCCTAAGATAGCGCAAGATTCTCAGTGATTTCCTTTGGCGTGATCATCAAGATACGATATCGTTTACAGGGTTGACCTGAGCCAATGCAAACAACCATTCACAACGGGTGAATTGTAGAAGGGAAACTCTTGAGATGAGTCATCTTGGCCATGGCATATCATCTCCATCCAGCAATCCTGGCCTATATCTAGCACTTGAATGTTGTGAATATGGCCCTCCACACCCAAGCAAACCTACAAGAATAATAATCGC
This sequence comes from Adenophora triphylla var. japonica, assembly GCA_022495995.1. NCBI lineage: Eukaryota > Viridiplantae > Streptophyta > Magnoliopsida > Asterales > Campanulaceae > Adenophora > Adenophora triphylla. Next base: position 167,191 of record JAFEMH010001462.1, on the reverse strand, counting down.
ACACAAACCAAGCACAAGAAATCAAAGAAACAGAAAAGAACACAAGAAATTGTTAACCCAGTTCACCAATTTGATTGGCTACGTCTGGGGGCACTACCAAGCCAGGATCTTGCACTATGTAATTAGAATTTGTGTTACAACTGAATTGGGTGCGGAACATTGTTTATATATGACCTAGGGTAGAGTCCAATTCCTAAACAAACAAGGAAACTTTGACTGTTGCTGAACGGGCGGAGCGCGGCCGCTCTCCTGCTGAGCGCGGTCGCGCTATTGACGAGTAAGACCAACGCCATCCTCGGCCCTTGAGCGCTGTCGCCCTTTCCTCTCAGCGCGGTCGCCCTCGAAGATGTCCCTCCCGAGCACCATTCTCGGCACAAGAGCGCGGTCGCGCACATAGGCAGCGCGGCCGCTCTTGACCCCAGAAACCTGCTACGAAAAATCTTCCCCTTGCTTCGATGTCTAGCCCAATTGATCCTCTAACCCAACAATCTCCCACCTAGAGATCAACCATACATATAAGCCCCGTATCCGTCTTCAACTCACCCTTGGTGTCCTCCTAGTGCTCACCTCGATCATGGTAGTGCCATCCTCCTCTCTCATTCTTCAAGCCCAATTGAAGCTTTGCACAGCTTCAATTTCTCAAGGTTCACAACCTTCGTCAACATGTCGTAGGATTCTCCGATCCCAATATCTTCTCAAGCCACAAAGTCTTCTCCTCCAAGAGATGCACGATGTAGTGAAACCTCGGTTCAATGTGCTTCGTCCTCGAATGAAATGCCGGATTCTTTGCCAAGTGAATTGCGCTCAGTCACTTGTAGAGAATATTACCACTTCGCGTCTTCCCAAGTTCACCCAAGAAGTTACGCAGCCCAAACCATCTCTTTACTTGCTTACATCGCCACATATTCGCTTCGCACGGTCGGCGAGCCACGATCTTTTGTAACTTAGAAGCCCAGGAGATTGCTTTGTACCACCCAATGTAAACACATAACCCGTAGTACTTCTCCTCTTATCAAGATCACTTGATGCCAAGTCCGCATCAACATAACCCGCTAACACCACTTCCTTGCTTGAAAAACACGAGCCTTACCGGCGGTACCCTTCAAGTAACGTAGGATCCACTTAACCGCTTCCCAATGTTGCTTTCTGGATTGCCCATGAACCGGTGACTACTCCCACCGCATGTGCAATGTCCGGCCTTGTACACACCATTGCATACATGAGACTCCCCACGGTGAAGCATATGGAGTTCTCTCCATCTTGTCACGCTCTTCCTTGTTCCTAGGCGAGTCCCTCTCGGATAGCTTGAAATGCAAACCCAATGGTGTCCACTGTTGGCTTCGCCTCTTCCATACAAAACCTTGCCAAGACTTTCTCAACATATTACTCGCTTGTGAAAGAACCAACTTGCCCGACTCCCTATTACGGTCAATCCGCATGCCCAAGATTTTCCTTGCCTCTCCCAAATCCTTCATCTCGAACCGTTCGACAACCGAGTCTTCAACCCGTTTACCTCTCTCTTGCTAGAGCCGCGCTATTAACATGTCGTCCACATATAACAAAGCAAGATAATATACCCGTTGTCCGTGTTCTTGAAGTAGCAACAATGATCCGCCTCGCATCTGATAAAATCAATGTCGTGCATGAATCCATCAAACTTCTGTACCATGCCAGGAGCTTGTTTAAGGCCATACAAGCTCTTAGTCAATCTCGCAAACTAGCTCCTCGCTACCCTTAGACAAGAAACCCTCTGGCTGTACCATGTAAATTTCCTCCTCCAAGTCTCCATGAAGAAAGGCCGTCTTCACATCCATGCGTTCAAGCGCAAGTCATCCGCCACTACTATCCCCGAACCATTCTCGATAGTGGTCATCTTCACAACCGGAGTGAATACTTCGGTGTAGTCAATACCATACTTCGCCGAAACCCTTTAACAACCGGTCCTTGCCTTGTAACGCTTGCTACCGTCTGCTTCCTCCTTGATCCCGTAAACCCACTTGTTATGCGGTGCCTTCTTCCCCTTATGTAGTTTAGTCAACTCCCAAGTTTTGTTGGCCTTCAATGAGACCATCTCATCATCCATCGCAGCCTTTCCACTTGTTACAAAGCACACTACGAATCGCCTCCGCATAACATTCCGGTTCCCCATTATCTGTCAACAACAAATAATAATTCGAAGGAGTATACTGTCGGGTGATCCACGCAATCTGCTTGGATCTACGCGTGAATATCCGGTTCGGGAGTATGTGGTTCATCTTCAATGACCTCCTGACCATGGTCAACATGAACCATCCTGCTCCCACTGCAGGAATATCCACCTCTACAACCTACGGTTCCGAACTAGTATCATCGGATGCCCCCTTTCTATCCTTGTACAAAACGTTCATTGAATACCACATCTCGACTACGAATAACCTTATGGTTTTGATCATCCCAAAATTTATACCCGAAGTCATCCCCGCCATACCCAATAAATGTACACTTAACCGTATTTAGCATCTAATTTAGTTCTCTCGGCCAGAATCAACATGAACATAAGAAACGCAGCCAAATACGCGAAGAAAGGACAGATTTACACCTGCCACTCCAAGCTTCCTCCGGGAATTCCGTTCCCCAATGGAACCCGATGGTCCCCGATTGATCAAGAAAGGCTGCCGTGTCAACCGCATATGCCCGTAACGTCTTCGGAAGTCCACACTTCAATCTCATACTTCTAGCCCGCTCGTTCAATGTCTCGTTCATCCTTTACGCTACCCCGTTGAGTTGTGGAGTCTTCTTTGGAGTCTTCTCCATACGAATACCATTCGCAGCACAATATTCCCTAAACTCCCCGAGCTCATACTCCCCACCATTATCTGATCTCAAGCACTTAAGCTTAAGTCCCGTTTGATTCTCCACCAAAGCTTTCCACTTCTTGAACACCTCGAAAGCTTCATCTTTCCCCTTCAAGAAATAGACCCGGACCTTCCTTGTAGAATCATCAATAAAAGTCATATAATACGACGCACCACCCGAAGATGTATCCGGAGATGGCCCCCACAAATCCGTGTGAACCAATTCCAACTTTGTTTCCCTCAATCCCTACTGTCCTTGAGAAATTATTTCTCCCTTGTTTGCCAAACATACAATCTTCGCAGATCCCCACGTTGTCTCAAACCCGGTAGTAGACCCTTAGACAAAGTACCTTCATCCCCGTCTCACTCATGTGACCCAATCGACAGAGTGCCACAAATCGGTATCACCCTTAGGCCGCCGCCACCGCAATATACTATCCTTGGTGTTGTTCGCCAAATACAAAGTACCCTCCTTATTACCCCGAGCGATCTCACAATCCTCCTTGGTAATAACCCAGTTCCTGCAGCCGAAAGTCACCTTGTAACCCTCTTCGTCTAACTGCCCAACTGAAAGTAGGTTCTTTTTCAAACCCAGAATGTGTCTGACCCCGTTCAGATGTAGAACCTTCCCGTCCGATGCTCATATCCCGACATCCCCCTTCCCCTTGATTTCCAAAGGCTCGCCATCAGCTAGATAGACCTTCCCGAAATCACCGGAAGTGTAATTATCCATCTCTTCCTTATGCCCGCAAGAGTGGAATGATGCCCCCGAATCCAGCACCCATGATTTTAGTGCACTACTAACACTCAGAACCAGTACATCATCACCTTCAAATGCCACATTCGCCTGATTGCCCTTACGATTTAGACAATCCCTCTTGAAGTGTCCCAATTCCTTACAATAATAGCACTGAACAGATCCCTTCGCAACCTTCGGTTTATCATCGGGTCTCATCGGCCTTTTGCCCTTTCCACTCACTCCGTTCTCCCTAGATTCGGTTCTCCCTTGTTTGCTAGTACCCGACTTCCCCCTACTAGTAGTAGCTAAAGCCGCTCCCGAAGTATTTGATGTCCCCAACTTCTTCATGCGATTTTCCTCACCTAAAAGAAAGTCTTTAACATCATCATATTTCAATTTTTTCTTACCCGCCGGCGTTGATTGCGATCCACCGTTCCGCTCCAACTTGCCGGTAAAGAAGCTAGCAACAAGCATGCATGAACCTCATCATCGAACTTGATCTCAACCGCTGTCAATGAATCTATGACATCCATAAACTCATCGATGTGCTTAGCCAAGGATCCTCCCTCTTGCATCTTGAGACTACCCATCTTACGTATCAAATCAACCTTATTTGCAGACGGAGTTTCAAATCTCTCGCAAGATAATCCAATAGCTCCTTGGTGGTTGTCGCCTTCCTGGTAGTCGTCGCAATCCCCTTTGACAAAGTAGATCTAACCACCCCTAGGACTTTCCGATTCGCGAGTTCCCATTCCTCCCGACTTACATCTTCCGGTTTGACACCCTTCGTAGGCTTGTAGAGATCCTTGTTGTATAAGAGATCCTCAATCTGCATCTTCCAATATCCGTAGTCAGACCCATCGAATTTCTCAACCGCTTTGTTTGTCCTTGCCCATTCTTGATTGCTTGGAACAACTCCCTCGATCTGAACCAAGAGCTCGATACCGCAGTTGTTGTGAATATGGCCCTCCACACCCAAGCAAACCTACAAGAATAATAATCGCACACAAACCAAGCACAAGAAATCAAAGAAACGAAAAGAACACAAGAAATTGTTAACCCTTAGCCACCAATTTGATTGGCTACGTCTGGGAGCACTACCAAGCCAGGATCTTGCACTATGTAATTAGAATTTGTGTTACAACTGAATTGGGGGTGGAACATTGTTTATATATGACCTAGGGTAGAGTCCAATTCCTAAACAAACAAGGAAACTTTATTTGTTGCCGAACGGGGCGGAGCGGCCGCTTCCCGCGAGCGCGGTCGCGCTATTGACGAGTAAGACCAACGCCAGCCTCGGCCCCTGAGCGCGGTCGCCCTTTCCTCTCAGCGCGGTCGCCCTCGAAGATGTCCCTCCCGAGCACCATTCTCGGCACAAGAGCGAGGTCGCGCACATAGGCAGCGCGGCCGCTCTTGACCCCAGAAACCTGCTACGAAAAATCTTTCCCTTGCTTCGATGTCTAGCCCAATTGATCCTCTAACCCAACATTGAACACGGCTAATTTATCCTCCATTATTATTATATTTCTTGGCCTCCTTAAATACGGATTTTCGCACATAACATGGTTGACCAATCTCTGAATCCGGTCGTGGAGGTCTAGGTAGGTATTTGAGTTTTCTTGTGGTGGGATTTCATGACCAATTGATAGAACACAATATGAGAAAGTTCCGCCGCTCTGGTCATTGGAGATCAATGAGATTCCACTCTGACGATGGTCTGCCGGACAGTTATCAGTCTGACAAAAGATGTCAGACTGGCGGAACATGTCATTCCTATACTTACAATGAGGAACATGGTTGTAACAATGGAGATACTTGATCTTGGCGGCGGCTTTCGCCCTGATCAAGTGTCTTGCAATGAATTTAGGGTTGAGAATTACAAGTAGCCATTCGAATTGCAACAAAGATTTGAGACTGGCAGTCTTTGAAGGATTTCCACCATCAAATCACCAGAAACAGAAAGCACGTTGCAACAATGATCAGCAGCTTGTTCATAACTATTTGCAATAGAAGCAAAAAAAAAAAAAATGATAGTTCAAAAATCGGAAAATCCAACATAAATACGAAGAAAAATTTTTAAAACATAAATTTAGTTTTTTTTTTTTTTTTTTTTTTTTTGTATTAAAACTTAATTTTTGTTTAAGCAGCTAATTTCTAAGTCACCATTTCCTTTTTATTATAGTAGTTTAGTTGAAAAAAGAAAGCTTATGTCACGAACAAATGAAAAAAATATTAATATTAATGTCAGTTAAAGTGATGGACATAAAATTTAAGTATAAGATATTTTTTATTTTTTTTTTGACAATATTAAAAGAGTTTAAAAAAATAAAAAATCAATCCCATTTATCGCAATAGAGGCAAAAAAAAATTTGAATAATTGTTTACGATAATTAAAGAGATGATGAAAAGATATTTGATAAAACTTTGAAAAAAAAGTTAATTTATTGTTACGATATCTAACTCCCTGACCAACTAAGCTGCACATAACATCTGTCAATAATATGCGCAGTTAACTATCTGTCAATAATATGGGCAGTTAACTATCTATAGTATAAATGAGGGAGGGGTTTGCTACAGTGGTATGAACAGTTTCAAGCGATGAAATTTCTATTTTGTCCTCATACATTTGTCTCTTTCCCATTTTGTCCTTAAATTTTTTTAATTTTTTTTTAATTTAAAAAAAAATTAAACAAAAAAAATCACATGGCCTTGGACACGGACATGTACTAGTATCGATATAAGAGAAAGTAAACACGTGACATCTATCAATAATATGCACAGTTAATTATAGGGATTTTTACCAATAAAACCTTGAGATATGGTGGAATTCACCAATAAAACAGTACATTTCAAATTCTACCATAGGATTCAAGAGTTAAAATCAAAACGACCGTAGAGTCCCTGGCTCTATTTATAATAATTTAAATGACCAAACTGCCTGTGAGCACCCCAATCCGGATCCTAACACACAATCCGAGCTTGAGGGGCCCAAACTAAGAAAACAGAGCTTGAATTTTTAAAACTTTTATTTCATCTTAAAAGAAGACAGATTCTCAACTTCCAAATTAAAACCAACTGATAATGTCTCCACTTTGGAGGAAATTTCAACAACAACTTCATTAAACTATAATCTGATCAATTACATCGAAAGCCCCCAAATAACATTGTTTTACAAAGAGTTTTCTATACAACTTTATAAAAGAGTATTACTAAATAAAGACTCCAGACAACCTACTTATTTTCATAACCTGACAAATCCCAAAAGTCAAAGTCCACACTCTGATCCCCGGCCTCACCGGTTCAGGTCACCTGTCTCATCACAATCTAAAACAGTAAAAGGGAAAGGGGTGAGAATAAATCTCAATAAGCTATTATGAATGCAGCAAGATGTCAAACAAGATGCAACACATCAAAAAACATATCCACATAATAAGAGAGGCTCCCTGCCGCCAACAGTCCCATACCGGTTGGAAACAACGACTAGCTCATCATGAATATATCACAACACGTAAGTACGATAAAGTAACACTTAGAAGGATACTGAGCCAAGGTTTTATCTCCAAAAGGATATACACATCCGAGCAAAGAAGAATAGCTTGATGAAGCGGTTCCGAAACCATAAACAATAACAGTACCATAGGGATTCTGACACACAGTCATATCCCCAGTGAAACTAGACCATCTACCTGATCAAAAGGAGATGCTAGCCCACTAATCACACACAAGGGGGACAAATCCGGGTTACCAATGTATGAATTATAATGAACTTGACTCGGTGCCATTATAATTCCATAACATTGCACAACAAACAAATACCAGCTGAATTTTCATAACTAAGCACAGTAATAACATACTTGCTTAACTAAACATTGTATGATCCAAAGTAGGGATACATACCACAATAGAATATCATGAAGATATCAATACTATAACAAGTATTCAACATATTAGCACAACGGCTATAAATCTTTGTTTCAACATGTACAGTTTAGGAATTCCAAAGTAGGGAATCCCAACAATAGAGTATCATAAAGATAGAAATACTATAACAAGTATTCAACATATTAGCACAACGGCTATAAATCCTTGAACAAATCCCAAACAATTTAGGAATTCCAAAGTAGGGAACCCTAGCATTTATATCGGAATACATCAATGAGTCCAAAATGTGCAACATTCATTTAATACACTATGCATAGTACCATCAATGAATATGAATCCAAGTAAGGCAACAATGTATCATTAAACAACCCTACACAATCAATATACAACAATACATGGCCTCTATAAAGGTCCAAGCTCAAATTACCAAGTTGGAGTCACATTGGTTAAGTTGCCAAACAAGGCTGCCAAGCGTTTTCCGAGCAATATTTTAAGTACTTTCATAATTCCATTTTGATCAATTAAGATGTCATTGTGTAGCCAAAGTATTCTACTTTAATCTAGGTTAAAGAGGGTTCATTTTGGTTCGAGTTTGAATAGGTTTAAACAGCTCTAAAATTGGTTCAATAAACAAAGCATGGCACGACTCGTGCTCTATAGCACGACTCGTGCCATTTCAACCCCAAAATGATCAGAACGATTTAACTCCAAATCCACGAATCGTCTCCACGAGTTGGCCATGGGCACGACTCGTGCCAAGGGGCACGACTCGTACCACGGCCAAAATCAGGTATCAGCAGCAGATTTCAAGTAACAACTCAAGAAAACTAAAATTCCAAACCAAGCTTCCTCTATTTGTGAACATAAGAAGGTTTACTAACTTTCCTAATATCATTATAAACCATTTAAACCCAAAGTAGCATCAACCTAGGCTACTCCCAATTTGATTTTCTACCCATTTCAACACCACATTTCAAGTTTACATTCTTAATCTAACTCAACCCATTTTCTTACACTCTTTATCACTTCCATGAACAACAACATATTTCTAGTTCATTACTCCATTTCTCAACCCCAAGAAAGTGTCCCAACATTTCAACAACAATTATAACCACAATATCAACATCAAATAATTCATGAACATTTAATTGAAGGAAGGTCATAATAACTCACACCATTAAAAGCATATCAAATCCTTTTTCTACTTCTTTCAACCCAATTGAGGTATACTCACAACATCTCCCAAATCAAAGTAAGATGAATATAATCACATACACTAACTCCATTAAAGTCATTAACATCTTACACTCATTATGCCCTCATTCCTTCAACTTAGACCACCATCTCATCACTAAAATCAATTCAACCTTAAATAATCAATTTTACTCAAATAACATTATTTAAAATTTCCAAAATTCTTTTCTTTCAACAAAGTATTCATTAACACATAAAATAGCAATTATTAGAAGGAATCATAATAACTTACCTTAGCAATATGAGATGGAACAAGGATTTTCTTAGCTTGATGTGCTCCCCTCGTCACCCCGAACACGAAAGTATAATCGGATTGACAAATGGAGGAGAATTGAATATCCTAAGAGCTTGGAAGAGAAGGTTTTCATGAAAGAGTTTCCATGGAGAAATTTTGATTGAGGATGATGAAGAAAATGAGGTGATGATGATGGAAAATGGGGAGGTCAAGGAAGGGTGAGGGAAATAAGGGGAGAAGCGTGGCCCCCCATGTCTTCCTTAAATGCCATCTTTCAACCAAATACAATTAAGTCCTCCCAAATTTAAAGGATACAACTAGACCCCCTACTCCACATCTTTACACAACCCACCTTGACTACACATAACATTTTATTTATTTTCACCTATTATGCTTCACCCAAAATACTTTATCCTATTTCCAATTAAATCATAAAGCTTTAAAATTATTTCACAACCAATTAAAGACATAATATAAGCAAATAAAGTCAACCAATAATATAAAATGCATATAATAGGATGCTAAAATAGTGCCTAGGTTTAGGATCGTTACACTGCCCTTACTCATTCTCTTTCTCTCTCTATTAATCTTCTCTTCTCTCGCAATCCGTACGCAATCCGTTCCATCTTCTCCACCACCGGCGATCCGTTCCAGCTTCTCCACCACCGGCGAGCTCCATGGCTAGACTGTCACTGCCATACCGATAGCCACCACCGGCGAGCTTCATGTGGGACTGTCATCAAATTCTACTAATGTTCAATCTTCCTCCCATTCAAATTAGTGAAGATAACAAATGATTAAATTAATATTGAATAATATACAAAATAGAAGTTAGTATTAGTCTATATAATATAGGTTTTATTATTGATCTAAAGTTAAATATTAATTAATATAAAAATATATAGTAGTGTATGTGATATAGTGGTTTAGTCTAGTGGTTTGATATGTCGATTTGGTTTGATTTGGCGGTTCGGTAGGACGGAAGTAGCGGATCCAGAAGCTTTCTTCTTCCATGGGTGCACAAATTACACTAAAGCTTCAAATTTTAATTGTTCCCTATCTGGTATAGTACAAAATATCAAATTATAATTATCCTTATGAGAATAAAATATAAAACTAAATGATTATTTTGTATATATAATAATCTGATGTTTCAATAAATATAAGAAAAAATTAAAAAGTAAACATGATGTATATTTTGGTACAATTACTTTAAAAATTGGACTAAATTGAAAAGTGATTTAACAAGAAGCCCAAATTGAAAAGGCAAAAAATCAATGGGCCCAAATTGGAGGGGAGTGAAGAGGCATTTAGCATATAGTCTCTTATCCTAACCAATACTACATATTTAACACATGGAATTTAAAAACTAACCATAAGGCCCACCACCTTCTATCACCCCTCCCCACCTCATTCGGGCAACAACTTCACAGACTATCAACTCCGATCGACAACCAAACAACTGATAACTTATTGGTAAGTTCTCGATTATCAACTAATAAAAACGCAATCAACTTCAGCGACCATCACCTTCGTCGACCAAACAACTAATAACTTATATGTGAGTTGTCAACTACTAAGAACACGATCAACTACGGCGACCACCAATTTCGGAGACCAAACAACTGAAAACCTATCACTAAATTCTCAGTTATTAACAATTAAGAACACGATCAATTTCTATGATTACCAACCCCGGGGATCATACAACTGAAAACCTATCAGAAGTCTCAGTTGTCAACTATTAATAACACGATCAACTCCGGCGACAAACTCCGGTTGGCGACCAACAATTGAGAACTTCTCAGTTGTTTTGTAGAGAAGTTTTCAGTTGTCAATCTTTCTCGGTTGTCAACTACTAAGAATAAGACCAATTTCGGCGCCCAACAAATGAGAACTTATCAGCTGTTTTGTAGAGAAGTTCTCAGCTATCAATTGTTCTCATTCGTTAACTACTAAGAACACGATCAAATTCGGTCGGCGACCAACAATTGAAAACTTCTTAGTTATTTTGAATAAAAGTTCTCGATTGTTAACTAGTAAGATTATTTTATTTAATGGTAAAATTAAACTGATATTTTTTATTTCATAATGCGACCTGAATAAGAGGCGGTCTGAATAAGACAACCAAAAGATGTTGACAACGAAAGGCTAGAGCCGATCTAGCAAAGGCGGCCTTGTGCAAGTGGAAATCTCCTGCTAAAATGTTGTCGGACTAACAGTTGGATCAGCGGAGGAGGGGAGGGTAGAGTTAGAAAGAGAGAGAGAGAGAGAGAGAGAGAGAGAGAGAGAGAGAGAGAGAGAGAGAGGGCGTGTTACCACTTGCCGAAAGTGGAGGGCTTAAGCAGATCTGACGTTGGAGACCACGTGCAATTGGAAAGTTGTTGCTGAAATGTCGTCAAAACAAAGTGACCGGAGGTGGGAGAAGTAATTTAGAGAGAGAAAATATAGAGAGATGGGGAGAGGGGAGATGGTTGCTGAATTTGGGGAGGGAGATGGTTGCCGGAGTTGGGGAGAAGAGAGGTCGCCGGAGTACTAGGTGACCGGAGGGAGGGTAGAGAGAGAAAGTAGAGAGGGAGAGGGGGAATGCGTGTTTTGTGCATGTGATCTGGGAGGGATGGGGGTTTATTTAGGGTTATAGGGGTAGTTTTGTCATTAATAACAATATAAATGGTTGGGGGACCTTACTTACTGTTATTTTAGTTATAATCATAGGATTAAATGGTATATTAGATGATTTCATTTCTTATGATTTATTTTTGGTTAGCCGAGGAAATAAAAGGTAAAATATGAACGACAAGGAAACCCAAAACAATAAAGAATGGGAAAGAAAAAGCTGGAGAGAGTGAAGAAGTTAAAAAAGGAAGCCCAACACAAGAGTGGGGAAAAAATAAGCAACCTGAAACAATGCCTAGTATCCTAAGGCTGCTCCCATGACCAATGAACCAATATGACTTTTGAAAACTATGGGCCGGCCCTGCCCTCACCCTACAATGGAAATTCGCCCCTGTCTGGCGGTTATGTTTGATGATTCTTTTCACGGTTTTAAACTACAATTTGGTTTGTTTTGGTTCGATTCGGGTCCAACCACAAATCAAACATAACTATGTGGTTTGTCAATTTTTGAGATCAAATCGAACCATTCTTACTTAAAAAATGAAACACATTGCATGGTTTGATTTATTTTGGTCTCAAATTGCCGTTTGAACCGAACCACTTACACCCCTAACACTCTATATGTCACATAATGAAAGTCTCATTAATTACGTGATTATTCAAACATTTTAACAAAAATATTTTTACTTTCATCACTAATCTTAATAAGATTTACATATTACTCAATTACTCCCTCTTATTTTTTAGTTGGCTCTTATCACTTTTTTGTTTTTTCAACTAGCAATTTTGAAAGTTTTATAATATTATCTAACCATTTTTGAAAATTCAATATTTTTTGATATAAATAAAAATAGAAATAGAAATATTTTAAAAGAATGAAGGAAGTGTTCTATGCATTCCGATTTAATGGTAATATGTTGACTTGTTAGGAGTATGAAAGAGAAAATGAATAATATGTTTTTGTTGTGATAATGACAAGTGTATCTAATTGTCAATTTTAATTATTAAACCAATTAAAAATTTTAAATTAAGACAAACTAAAAAACAAAAACCTTAAATTTTAACAATTGTGTAGGCTTCTCAAGAACTTAACGAAAAACTTGACAGAAAATGATAACGGAGATTGGAAACAAACAAAATTAAGTCGAGTCTTGTATTAAATACAATCTCCGTAAGAAGTTATTGCCCCGCACAGGTGCTTACGGTTTGAATGGCAATCTTCTAGTAAGATAAAACGACTTACAAGTAAATGATAGGAGCACTCCAAATCAAATACTCTAGCGAACAACACTTTGTTTTGAACTTTGAACTTTGAAGGATTGAATGTATCAATATGCAATGATTTGGGTATGTTTTTCTATCTTACTAGAGGGTAGGGAGACTCAAATGACTGTGTGTGTAAATTGAAATTCGGAGGGGAAGTATATATAAAGAGAGTCAAAGGGTTTGGTGGCTTTTCCCTTGAAAAGTCACAACTTTTCGGGTATAACAGCATTTGCACGGCCGTGTCCAATGAACTGCACGGCCGTGCAAGGCAATATGCACGGTCGAGTTCAAGGCTCAGCACGGTCGAGTGGCAAGCCAAGGCACGGTGCACGGCCGTGTCCTAGACACGTGCACGGTCGTGCAAACACTTCTTCAGCCTGCTCGTCAGCCCTTTAGCCACAACAAGTCCACCCCAATTTTGGGACCAACCCAAATCAAACTTTGACCCAATATTTAACTCTTGTTAAGTTACAAAAGACTTTATCATTAATTCTCATTCACCCTAAATGGTTTTGAGACATTAAATGAGTTATATATAATCTACAACAGATGTAGATTACCATTTGTAACTAGTTCCGTTAACACATAACGAACTTCCGTTAGAAACTAGATCAACGTTAAGTTAAACTTAACTTTCCGTTATCCATTTCCAACAATCCCCCACATGAATGACAATTAATGCATGTATGCAATTTCGTCCAAAGTTCCGGCGAACTATTATTACATCGGGATAGATAGCTTGTGGCCTTGAATCTTCCCTAGTGAAATATTATCGGATATACTAGCCATTTGGTAGCGAGTCGCTTTGAACCAGTGACTGTCGGGTGTATATCAAGACAATAATATTCACATAATAACAGCTCTAACAATTGTTGTTCTCACGTTTTTGTCCATTTTGGCCCTGGACCGTATCTCATTCATAAGCGTTCATTTAGAGGCGGCCTTATTACCTCTCGCTTTATATAGGTGATTCTCACTATAAGGAGTATCATGCACTACTCCACCCGTAGGTATAGAAATCATTAAAAGTTTTCTCAACTTATCCTCACCACTTTGCATGTGCTAGTACTTGGACGTTCTGGGAATGAGTATTCAACATCTCTAGGTTAATAAACCGAGTTGTTGTTTCCAAGTAACTCTACTAGAACTTATAACTTAGTTGTCTCATTGAACCAAGGGCCTGGGATCTCCATTTCTCAAGGTTGAGTGTCCGCTATAAGTTCTTTTGTTGTGGGTTTTTAAACCCATTCCCTTAACGGTTTATACGGTTGATCTTTATTACTACCCTTAGGTAGACGGATCCGAATTTGACTTCACATGGCTAGTTGTGACAGTCGCATTTTGAGATCAATTGTACTATGATAGTGTGTCTAAGACCATTATGTCTAGACTTACCATGACATTCTACACCTTTTTCCTAATTTTTCATTGTCGTCACAATGCCTTAGGTCATGTAGACACAAGCTTATTCCACGAAGGAATATCTTCCAAGACCATTCAACTTACATAGAAATTGTAATCTTTAATCATAAGTATATCTTTAAGTACACCAAGCACTATGATTATACTATTAGGTGATTGATTATAATTACAATTAGACCTTTAGTCTATCTAGAATGATCAGTCCCTTCGAGTGATCAAATTCTTCTATCGGTCAGTTTCTTCAAGTGGTTATTATCTCTGTACCGTTTCGACTTCCCAAATATTCAGTATCTCTAAGTGGTTTGACCTCCTTAGAGTCTACTTTCCAGGAATCTACTTTACAGAGAATACCTCTCAAGAATCTATTTGAACATTCGAAGTACTTTCTTTTCAAGATAATGGAATTGTGATAGGACAATCCTTCTGATGTTCTAGAAATCTTTATTTCTAATATGACATCGGCTAATTCCATATCTTTCATGTCAAAGTTCTGTTTTAACATGTCTTTGGTATTCATGATCAATTCATGACTACCATTGTTATCCACGTAAGGACAGACTATTAACAAATGATTCAGAAGTTCCTTTAATGTATGTAGACACATTTATCACATTCATTAATCTTGAATCCATTTGATAACATAGTTCTATCGAACTTCTCATGCCACTGTTTAGTTGCTTGTTTAGTCCATATGAATACACAAGTAGATCCAACACGGTTGTGCGACATAGAACGCTCTGTTGTGTCATTTGGGATAATCTTGCATACATCATCATGTCCTTTTGACAACTATCCCGGCTTTATACTTATCAACGGATCCATAAGCTTTATACTTTCTTTTAAGAATCCAATTGCAACCTAATGGTTTGCAACTTGGAGGAGATCTACCAATTCCCAAGCATTATGAATTTTTATCTCATTTGTTAATAGCCTCTTTCCGTAACGAACTATCCGGACCGAGATAATGCTTCCTTAACGATTGCCGATTCGTTTTCCAACATAAATGATAGAAAATCGGGACCAAAAGACTTTTCCACTCTTGCCCTTTTACTACGCTTTCCAAGTCCTTCATCCTTAACTTTGAGATGGACCGTTTGTAGTCTAATGTTTAAAGGTTTCATCCTTGGCATATCTAGTTTTGCAACCCAATGGTTCGCATAGGACGATCAACCATCTTCCAAAATAGAATAGGATGCATTTGTCCTTCAACTGTATCTTGGTTTTTCTTCTTATTAAGAAGACCACCACCGTTTCTATAAATTTTCTTATTAAAATTTATGCATTTCCTGTCATTTCAAGGAAGTATATTCTCAAAGAATATAACATGTCTTGCTTAAGTATTTCTACTTTAGCCGAATACCCCCACAGTTTAGGTAATTATAAAACATCTTACGAATACTTCAAATTCGTTAGGAGTTTTTATCATCAAATAACTTCCACATATATGATGATCCATTCTTTTAACTGTTAACAGTTTAACAGTTTCTGTTAATACTAGAAGTTCATATCAATAGAACTTATGTATTTAGCTTGTACCCCCACACTTGAGGTGTACCTCCACATATCAAATATTTTATGAATGTCCTAATTCATATTTAATATTTTCTTTTATGTGGAGTCATTTCATTGTAATAACCAAGTTATCTACAATGTCTTTCATCTCCTTGAGATGAACCGACGACATAGTCATATCTATGTTTAAGTGAGGTCTCTTCAACCATTTTTCCCCAGTTGAAGAATACTGCATTGCCAATGGAAACGTAATCCATGGTTTTTTGGGTCCTATCTTAACCTCTTTAGGTTTAGATATTTCTACCTTTTCTAGGTATACCCACATAAGACGGAACTTATCAATAAGGAGTTCACCATCTCCTTAAAAGTTCTATCTTCCTTTTTCAATTGATTTGAGTGTGTAAGAAGCTTTCGTTTGATAAATAAGTGTCAGCGTCCCAACAATTATTTTTCAAACGGTACTACTTACTAACCACCTCTATCACTTCGAAACTCTTAATTGTTCATTAAGATGAATCACAAACCTTATTGTTTACTTAAAAATTTAAGGTTTTACCTATTACTTTTCCAAAAGATGAACTTTGCATTATCAAATGCAATCATTAATAGAAGTAAATAACTATCTATTTACTATTTTTGGTTTGAACTGATTTCTACAAAAGAAATCGCAATTGATTTGGCGAATCAAATTTCATTTTAGGTAGTAATTTTAAATTAACTCGTCGACTTAGTGAATTTAAATTTACACGACCTAAATGAACACGCCATAACAATTGGAACACTTCAAACCAAGTAAATAAAATACGAAATTTTATTCTTCGCACTTAGGCGGATAAACAATTACAATTTAAGGAGTCCTTCAACAAGGTACCCTTTACTAACACAACAACCACTTTTGGTCAATTCAATCTTATGCCCCTAGGCTAAGTTGATCAAAGTCCAATGGAACATTTCTATCTTCATTCACATTGGCTTGAAGAGGGTTTCCATCTTGGTTGTTGATTCTAGGATGTCGACATTCCCTAGCCATATGCCCGGGTTTGCCACAATTAAAACAACCACCTTTAACCTTCTTGGCGGTCCTCTTCACTTTCCCGGTGTTCTTTCTCTTCTTTCCGGTACTTCTTTCCACCAAGTTCACTTTCGGTCTTTTAGTCACAATACACATAGTATTGTGCATCTCGAGAAAGTCCCAAAGTTCTCTTGCGGTCTTTATGCCACAACACACTTTGTATTGTGCATAATCCAAGCCACTAAGAATGTAATTGCGACACAAGAAATCACCGTGATTCCAAGTATCCAATTCATTCTTTGCTTTGGATTCATCCTCGTCGGATATCAATGGTGGATATTCCCAAAGAAAATGCACCAATTTTAATGTTGTCAAATAGACCAACATTTTCTGTTGCCACCTTTTAAAGTTCATCCCGATAAGAATACCCGGTCTTTTCGCATGTACGAACACACGAGACGGAGGGAGAGCATTAAGAGGTGCAACCCTTGAGGTTGTACGTGAAGGAGGTTTCTTACCATGAACCGGGTGAGACGGTGTAACATTGTAGAACGTAGCGTCACCTTGAGAAGGAGGCGTCACATTCCCTTGACTTGATTCTGTGGAGTCTTTCTCGTTTGCCATCTTGAAGATCTTGAAGAAGCGTAGATAACTTCTTACGATTGTTGGACAATTGTGTAGGCTTCTCAAGAACTTAACGAAAAACTTGACAGAAAATGATAACGGAGATTGGAAACAAACAAAATTAAGTCGAGTCTTGTATTAAATACAATCTCCGTAAGAAGTTATTGCCCCGCACAGGTGCTTACGGTTTGAATGGCAATCTTCTAGTAAGATAAAACGACTTACAAGTAAATGATAGGAGCACTCCAAATCAAATACTCTAGCGAACAACACTTTGTTTTGAACTTTGAACTTTGAAGGATTGAATGTATCAATATGCAATGATTTGGGTATGTTTTTCTATCTTACTAGAGGGTAGGGAGACTCAAATGACTGTGTGTGTAAATTGAAATTCGGAGGGGAAGTATATATAAAGAGAGTCAAAGGGTTTGGTGGCTTTTCCCTTGAAAAGTCACAACTTTTCGGGTATAACAGCATTTGCACGGCCGTGTCCAATGAACTGCACGGCCGTGCAAGGCAATATGCACGGTCGAGTTCAAGGCTCAGCACGGTCGAGTGGCAAGCCAAGGCACGGTGCACGGCCGTGTCCTAGACACGTGCACGGTCGTGCAAACACTTCTTCAGCCTGCTCGTCAGCCCTTTAGCCACAACAAGTCCACCCCAATTTTGGGACCAACCCAAATCAAACTTTGACCCAATATTTAACTCTTGTTAAGTTACAAAAGACTTTATCATTAATTCTCATTCACCCTAAATGGTTTTGAGACATTAAATGAGTTATATATAATCTACAACAGATGTAGATTACCATTTGTAACTAGTTCCGTTAACACATAACGAACTTCCGTTAGAAACTAGATCAACGTTAAGTTAAACTTAACTTTCCGTTATCCATTTTCAACAGTTGTGAGTGTAATAGTAAAATAGGAGAGAGAATGAGTGAATGGAATAGTAAAGATTCTTTGTCATTTTAGGAAAGGTGAAGCTTCTAACGAAACGTCCTTTTAGGAAATTAGTGAAGCTTTTATTGAGACGGAGGGAGTATTTTGAATAAATATCGTGATTTTAAATACGAATGAGTTAATATAAAATTTTAGGTATAAGAATTATATAAATAAATAAATTATACTTCTAAAAATATATTGACAAATCAACTGATATATTTTATTACTAGACAAATAGAGTAAAAAATTAATTCCTTCGTCCCGAATTAAATTGTGGCACTTTCTATTTTTCTAAATAGGATATGAAGTAGGGTGATTTTTCTAAATTACCTTTACTTAAGAAAAGTTACTTAAATATACTCCCTCTATCTCAAAATATTGCAATTTTGCGGGAGATTTTTTGTTTCAAAATACCTTTCATTTTGCGATTTTTCATAAAATATTAACATACTTTGTCTAAATATTCTTATTTATGATTAAATAGTTGTCATTGTAAAATTATTTAATTATCTAGGTAATTGAAATATTTAAAAGATAATTTAATTTATTTAATATTCTATTAATTATTATTTTAATATGTGAGAGTAGTAATATTACAACATGTATATAATGATTTGATGATGTCAAAAACGTTCGAATCAGCCCAAATTTAGCGGTAGGTTGTATCATGTATATTTGAATAGTCTGAAAGAGATGAACAAACACGTAAACTAAATCGGGAATTCACCGGCGAATCCCCTCCGACGTGAGAGTAATTATTCGTGTGATAGAGATCAAATGAATTGACAAAAGTTTATGGTCAATAGAAAGTGTGTGTAAAACGTACCAGAATTATGTAAAATATGACTTGTATTTATAGGTGTATGATATAGAGTCCTTCCTTAGATAGGATGTTGTGTGAGATAAGGATTATAATTCTATCTGGATTATAATTCTTCACAATCCTTGTTGTAATATAATTATATAAGTATTTTGTACGTATATCTAGTAGGCTTGCTACTCGGCATATGACGTTGGTCAACATTTGTGAATGTCGAGTAACAGGTGAGCAAGGGTAGGGAAGCCCATTCCCCTTGTCATAATAGAAGCCTGATAGGCATTGGTCGTCATTTGAATATGCCTTGGTCGTCACCTACGTAGGCATTGGTCGGCACCTACGTAGGCCTTGGTCGATATATATTGATATTTCTACCTTATTCATAGAATCTCTCTACTATGTCCATGTCGACATAGGTCAACTTTTTGGTCGTCCTAGTCATAAAAATGGATACTTATTTCCACGTCGACATAGGTCAATTCTCTGATCGTTCTAGTTATAGAAATGGATACTTATGTACAAGTCGACATAAGGACTAGGATGAGGTGAAAGTAATGTTCATAGGTAGGGAAGCTCATTCCCGTCGTATTTAGAAATTATGTATACTCCCTCCGTCCCACGTGAATAGACACTTATTTCCTTTTTGGGACGTCCCACGTGAATAGACACTGCCCAAAATGGAAAAGAATTTATTATTTTATATTCATCCTACCCCACCCACTCATTCTCTCTCTTCATTTCCTACCACACAATTTATTCAACCAACTCCACTCATTCTCTCTCTTCATTTCCTACCACACATTTTCATTATTATATTCATTTTTCCTAGTTATTGTGCCAAGATTTTTGGTGTCTATTCACGTGGGACGGAGGGAGTATTTTCTATTGGGCTCAATCCATTGGGCTTTGCCCGTTTTATGGCCCATGATCGTACTCGATTTATACTGTTCATTGGCCCCCGACTTCCTAGCTCGGCTGTGCCGAATAGAAAGTGTAGCTCGGCTGTGCCGAGTAGAAAGTGTAGCTCGTCCTTGGTCTTACCAATACCAGTAGATTTCTCAAATTTCGAGGCAGTTCAATCATTTATTAGTCGGTTATTTGACGTTGGCAAGCACGCCCATTATTGACGAGATATTCGCCTTTGCTGCAAGCATTAGGCTGCTCGTATTTAGGATTTGGACATTTCATCCAATGTGCGAGCAATAGGCTGCTCGTTATAAAAGACTTGGGCATTTAACTCAAGATGCGAGCAGTAGGCATCTCGTCTTTTACCCTTAGACATTTTGCCCAAGGTGCGAGAAGTAAGCTACTCGTCTTTTACCCTTAGGCATTTCTCCCAAGGTTCAAGGAGTACGCTCCTCGTCTTTATCCTTAGGCATTTCGCCCAAGGTGCGAGGAGTGCGCTCCTCGTCTTTTACCCTTAGGAATTTCGCCCAAGGTGCGAGTAGAAGGCTTCTCGTCTTTTACCATTAGGCATTTCGCCCAAGGTGCGAGGAATAGGCTACTCGTCTTTTACCCTTAGACATTTCGCCCAAGGTGGGAGG
Source organism: Adenophora triphylla var. japonica (assembly GCA_022495995.1). Taxonomy (NCBI): domain Eukaryota; kingdom Viridiplantae; phylum Streptophyta; class Magnoliopsida; order Asterales; family Campanulaceae; genus Adenophora; species Adenophora triphylla. The sequence continues at coordinate 146,490 of JAFEMH010001462.1, read as the reverse complement.
AGTAGGCCCCTTGTATTTTTACCGTTAGGCATTTCGCCCAAGGTGCAAGTAGTAGCATACTCGTATTTTTACCCTTAGCTATTTTGTCTAAGGTGCGAGAAGTAGGCTACTCGTCTTTTACTCTTAGGCATTTCACCCAAGGTGCGAGTAGTAAGCTACTCGTATTTTACTCCTATACATTTTGGCCAAGGTGTGAGAAGTAGGCTACACACCTTTTACCCTTATGCATTTTGCCCAAGGTGTGAGGAATAGGCTCCTCGTCTTTTTGCTCTTATTCATTTCGCCCAATGTGCGAGTAGTAGGCTACTCGTCTTTTTAATATTAGGCATTTCGCCTAAGGTGCGAGTAGTGGGCTACTCGTCTTTTTTACTATTAGGCATTTCGCCTAAGGTGCGAGTAGTAGGGTCCTCGTATTTTACCCTTAGATATTTCATCCAAGGTGCGAGGAGTAGACTACTTGTCTTCTACCATTAGGCATTTTGTCTAGGTGCGAGTAGTAGGCTCCTCGTCTTCTACCATTAGGCATTTAGCCTAATGTGCGAGAAGTAGGCTTCTCGTCTTTTTACTTTTAGGCAATTCGCCCAAGGTGCGACGAATAGGCTCCTCGTCTTTTACCATTAGGCATTTCGTCCAAGGTGCGATAATTAGGCTCCTCGGCTGCTCATCTTTTTCCCTTATTCAATTTTTCGAAGGTGCGAGGAATAGGCTTCTCGTCTTTTACTTTTAGGCATTTCGCCTAAGGTGTGAGTAGTATGCTACTCGTCTTTTTACTCCTAGGCATTTCGCATAATGTGCGAGTAGTAGGCTACTCGTCTTTTACCACTAGGCATTTCGCCTTAGGTGCGAGGAGTAGGCTACTCGTATTTTACCCTTAGGCATTTTGACCAAGGTGCGAGGAATACGTTGCTCGTATTTTACCATTAGACATTTTGCCCAAGGTACGAGGAATAGACTCCTGGTCTTTTACCCTTAGGCATTTCACCCAAGGTGCGACGAGTAGGCTTCTCGTCTTTTACCCTTAGGCATTTTGCCTAATGTGCGACGAGTAGGCTACTCGTTTTTTTGCTTTTAGGCATTTCGCCAGAGGTACGAGTAGTAGGCTTCTCGTCTTTTTACTATTAGAAATTTTACCTAACGTGCGAGTAGTAGGCTACTCGTATTTTTACTATTATACATTTCGCCTAAAGTGCGAGTAGTAGTAGACGTGTTCTTCCGGTTATAACCGCCCGTTAACGGTTATAGCCGGCGGTTAAAAAATCCGTTAAGTCTTAACCGTAACCTAACCATTAACCGTGTACTAACGGTTACGGTTATACGATTAACGGTTATAACCGGTTAACACGGTTAAAACGGTTAATTGAAGGCCTTTTTTTCAGATTAGTCCTTTTAACGGAATAGTTAACAACTTATGTTAACTTTTGTACTGTATATCCCTTCTTTTTTTTTTTTGAATAAAGAATACTATTTGAGATGTTAGTTATTTGTGATTTTTTTTGAAAAAAGTTATATAAAAAAAGTTAAGAATTTTTAAAGAAATAAAATTTTAACGGAAAGTGTGTTTAACAGATTTTTTAACAGTACTTATTTTTATTTAATTTTTTTTGTTGGTTAAGCAAAGCTATTTGAGAAATATTTCTTTTAAAAACAGTTTTTAACATTTTTTTTGAAGAAAACAGTTAACTTTTTAATAGATTTTTAACAGTTTCTGTTAAGTTCTTTAAAAAAGTTAACTTTTTTTTTTTTTTGATAAAGAAGACCATTTTAGACTTTTATTTACTACATACATTTTTTGCAAAAAGTTATATAAAATAAGTTATGAATTTTGAAAGAAATAAAACTTAACTTTTTTTTTAAATAAATGAAAGTATATAAAAGAAAAAGGGACGGTACCCTTAAATTTTATTAATTAAAATAAAATTACAAAGAGGGGGACAACCAACCTTACCCTTTTATAATTAAGGGGGGAGACATTTAGGAGCCTTTACCTCAACCTAACTATTACAATTCAATAAAAATAAACCTAATCTAAAAAATTAAAATTAAAAACTAATCTAATCATCACTCACTTCCCGTAGAGTCATCCACATCGTATTGATACTTTGGGTCAAGTGTATCCTCTTCATAAGGAATATCTTGTTCTCTCTTTTCCGATCTAACCCAATCCCCAAGTAATAGTTGATTTTCCAAGTTTTCAACCGTTAGTTGGGAACGTCTTTCATCCAAAATATTTTTTCCAATGCTAAATGCGGATTCAACCGCCACCGTTGACGCGGGAGAAGCTAAGACTTCTTTTGCAATTATAGAGAGTATAGGATAACTTTCGTTCCTTCTTGACCACCACTTTAAAACATCAAAATCATTTGAATTATCACTACTTTAATCCCATTCAAAAGTAGTGTTGAAATATGTTTCTAACTCCAAGGGAATGTTAGAGGAAGAAGAAGTCCCTACTCGAGGACGTTTTTTTTTTGCTATACAAATTAGCAAAAAAATTATACGGATCCGCCTCAACTAAATCACCACCAACATCTTGAGAAGAAGTACTTGAGTCAACATTTTGAGAATGATTTCCATGAATTGCATTATATTCATTATAAAGAGACACCAAATCATTTTTTGTAGTATCAACAATATTCGACGGAGATTCATGATCACCGTCACATTCGGGCTATAAATTAGTATAATAAAAAGATAAAATGAACGCCAACTCATCTAATTTAACACGGGAATCTAATACTTTTGCAACAAAAAATAAAGACGAAATAGTGGCAAAATATTTAATTCACTTTTGTCTCATGGAAAAAATGCAATCTTTTAAAACATAGTAATCTTTTAAATTATTAAAACTAGTAACAATTGCAACACATTGCTCAAGAACCAAAATGGAAGTTAGATAATAAACTCCCGATAATGTCAAAGTAGAGGTGTTAAAAATCTTTAGCAATTTACACAAATTAGTGCATGCATTCCATTGATAAGAAAATAAAGATTGATTATTATCAAGTGTAGCAAAAAAATTCATAAGAAGTTTTTTATACTCAAAACCATCTTTTAACATTTTATAGGTGGAATTCCACCTAGTTGGAACATCAGAAGTAAAATATTTGTCACCAAGATTTTGATTTCTTAAAAACTTAATCCATTTTTTTGTAACACTAGTTCTTCTAGAAATATATTCAAGAGCCCCTCTAATTGGAAAAACATGTTCTTCTAATGCATGCAAATCATCTTTAACACATAAATTAATAATATGACATAAACATTTAATATGAAAAAACTTACCACCAAATGACGGTTGATAAACTCTAATCAAATCCGATAAACTAGCGGTATTATCACTAGCATTATCAAAAGAAATAGTAAATATTTTATTCGTAATCTTATATTTTTAAAAAATTACACGCAACTTTGAACAAATTGCTTCGGCGGTATGGGGGGATCAAAATTTTCATATGCAATTAATCTTTTTTGAATAGTCCAAGAATAATCTATCCAATGGCAAGTAACACCTAAATAACTATTTCTTTGCCAATGATCACTCCAACCATCGGCACAAATTGAAACTTTGTTTGATAAATTTGATAAAACCTCAATTAAAGTTTTTTCTATATGTCAACACCACCTTATGAATATCACGTACGAGAGTCGAACGTGATACTCTTGAGGCGGCGGGATTTAAAGAAAGTCGTATAAATCTTTCATAAAATTCATCATTCGCAAAGTTAAAAGCAAGTCCTTTAACACAAACAAAATTGGCCAATTCTTGCCTATAAATGACCTTATTAAATTTAAATAGGAAGGAAGACGAACCTTGGGTGGTGGTTAGAGCTAATTGAGTTTGACCACTCGAAATGCCAAGTTTATCGGGATGTTGTGTGCGTGTGTAGGCGTTAAGTGACCCATGTAAATGGGTAGGATTTTGTACAATAGTTGCAAGTCGCTCGATAATAGCTGTCATCATCGGGATCAATTTGCTCTTTTCGAAAATGAATTATAAAAGTGTCAGAAGTAGACTCTCTAGCGGCACGTGAACGTGGCACCGTTGGCAGTTGTTCTTGTTCTTGTTCTTGTTCTTGTCCCCCGAGCACGACCACCTCGACCACCGTTGGAAGTTGTTCATCTTCTTCTAGAAGAAGACATTTTCGTTAGAAAACTGACTGGAATTCGAAAAAAATGCTAACTTTTGTTAAAAAAACTAACTGAAAATCTTTAAAAAACTGACTGGAATTTCGAAAACTAACTGAAATTCTGAAAAACTAACTGGAAATGTTAAAAAATTGACTGGAATTTCAAAAAACTAACTGAAATTCTGAAAAACTAATTGAAAACGTTAAAAAACTGACTGAAACTCTAAAAAACTAACTGGAATTCCTAAAAACTAACTGGAAACGTTAAAAACTGACTGGAATTCTTAAAAACCTAACTGGAATTGTTAAAAAACTGACTGGAATTCTCGAAATGGAAAAAAAAATTCGTTAAAAAACTAACTGGGAATTGTAAGGAAACTAACTGAAACTGAAATTTGAATATAATGAGAGTATGAGAGAGGCTTAGGATACTTGAGAGTAGAGAGAGAGAGAGTAGAAGTAGAGAAGTAAGGTGAAAATGAAATGGTGGGAGAGAGGTGATATTTATAGGGTTGTTTTTTAAAAGAATTTTTTTTAAAAATTGAATGGGGAAATGGAGACTGGGAGCTGGCTGGGCGTGGGGCTGGGCTGGGGCTAGGCGCTGGGAACTGGGAAGGGAAGGCAGTGGGCGGGCCAGGTGGCCAGCCTAGTGGCCGTTGGAGCGCCTGGGGGGTCAGTAGCCGTTGGGAGGGTCAAACTAGCCGTTGGGGCCAAGGTAGCCATTGGGGGATTAAATTCAAAATTCAAAATTGGCCGGTTAAGGCGGTTATAACCGCCGGTTATTTAATCGGTTATAATCGATTAAATAACCGACAGTTATAACTGCCGGTTAGCTGGTTTTTAAAATCCTTTACCTTAATCGAACCGGTTAACCGCCGGTTTCGGTTAAGCCGATTACGGTTAACCCGGTTGAAGGTTTTGACCGGTTAATAACCTCCGATTAGCCGGTTTCGGTTAGATTTTGGACACGTCTAAGTAGTAGGCTACTCATCTTTTACCATTGACATTTTGCCCAAGGTGCGAGTAGTAGGCTATTCGTATTTTACCATTAGGCATTTCGCGTAAAATGCGAGGAGTTGGATTCTCGTCTTTTTAATCTTATGCATTTCTCCAAAGGTGGGAGAAGTATGCTACTCATCTTTTTACTTTTAGTCATTTTGCATAAGGTGCGAGTATTAGGATACTCGTCTTTTATCATAGGCATTTTGCCCAACGTGCGAGCAGTATGCTACTAGTCTTTTATTAGCAATTTCGACCAAGGTGCGAGGAGTAGGATATTCATTTTTTACCATTGGGCATTTCGCCTAAGGTGCAAAAGATTATGATCCTCGTCTTTTTACTCTTTAGGCATTTCGTCTAAGGTGCGAGTAGTAGGATTCTCGTCTTTTAGTGTTTTTGTCTTGCTAGTATTAGTCTATTGATAGAAATTGAATTTATTGAATGAAACTGATTAAATCGAACTGCAATCCTATTCTATTTGTAAATAATAAAAAGACTAATAAGGACTAATCTACTTTAATCAAAAAACAAACTTAAAACTAGTGATAGTATTTTCGTAAATGATCAGAATGCCACGGATGTTTCAGCTGTTGCCCATCTGGGGTTTTAATTATGCAGGTCCCTTCTAATGATTTGAGTGATGATGTATGGGCCTTCCCAATTTGGGGATAGCTTGTTATGTTCTTGTCTTTACGCGTGTAGATTCAATATTTCTAAATACCCGACCCCCACGATTTGGAATATTCTTTTATTGATTTTCTTGTAATGGTAGGCTTTGGTCCTTTGCTTGTAGTTCACCATTCTCGTCTGAGCAGCTAGTGTTTTCTCATCTACTAGGTCTAGATCTAGGTCTTTTCATCTACGTCCTGCAGCTCTCCTTGTCTCAAGTTAGGGTCGGCCCCCGAGTTCTGGCTGCTGACGAGATGAAGGGCTATATTTGGGACGGACAGAACTGTGTCATTGTTGTCATCCTCATTAACGTCTAGTATCTCAATTTCAACTAGTTCGTCTACGTCTTACATCTATCCTTGTCTCAAGTCAGGGTCAGCCCCCGGGGTTCTGGCCGCTAACGAGATGAGGGGTTGTATATAGGACAGATAGTACTATGTCATCACTGTCATTCTCATTGATATCTAGTATCATATGTTCCTTATCTTCAGCTTCAAAAATTAGATTAAGTCTAGAACTAGTGCTGGTGGTCTTTACAGACTTAAAGATTTTCTGATTTTCCTCTAGTGTGTCTACCTCCATCTTTCTGGCAGCTTTTCTGCTCCTCATTACATATTCCATGAAGTATTTAGGGGTCTCCCTCACGCATCTGATTCCATCGCGAGTGGAAAACTTAACTCGCTGGTGGGGGAGGGAGTCGACTATCCCAAGTTTGCCTTGACCTATAATGCGTAGGATGGCATGGTAGTCAATTGCCAGGTCCATGACCACGAATATCACTGTGGCCTCAGCTCGGAAAGGATGCTTTCCAACCTCCATTAGTAGGTCAATCGTCCCCATGGTGCTGACTTTATGGTTGGTGAATCCTTCGAGTCTTCTAGAGTATGGCTTCAGCATACTATCTTTCAGATTCATCTTTTGGAAGGTATAATAGTATAGGATATCCCTGAAGTCCCCCGAGAATACATGAGGAGCCTCTCGGGATTCACAATTATCAATCCTTCCTTTGATTATCAAATGTTGTTCACGAGACGAGCAACTTCCGGCTAGCTCGTTAGGGAGAAGCTCATGGTTTCCTCCTCCTTAGATCTAGGCGGGGATGTGGTAGGCCTTACTTAGCCTTACGTATTTGGTCTTTCAATTTTTATTGAAGACAATCTCCTCCCTTATAACATAGATTTTAGCCTTAGGAAGCCTGTTTTCCCTTTCATCATCTTCGTCATCGTCATCTCTTATTCACTTGTTATATTTCCTCATAACGTAGCGATCGAGTTTGCCTTCATCTACCCATCTCTAGATCATTTTTTTTTAAGGAAAATGCAATTCTACGTGTCATGTCCATGGTCCTTGTGTAAAGCACAATACTTGGAATTGTCCCGGACATGTTTCGATTTATCACTTAATGGTCGGGGATCTGGTAGGTTTACCAATTGCATGATTTCTGTGATATGTTTAGTGAGTGGATTGAATACCTCAGCTTTTTCGATAGCCCGAGTCCTATTCTTTCCCCTGTAGTCACTTTCATTTGAAGCCTGGTTGGTGCCAGCTGCACCTGCTTACGGTTTTTTCAGACCTCTTCTTACTTTTCTCTTCTACCATATCTATGGCATAGGCCACATTGTATAAATCAAATTTTGACTTAGGCTCCCTGGCAGAGAGTGCATAGATTAGTTGTCCGGAACTTAGTCCGGAGTTGAAGCAGACAATCACCTCCCGGTTAGTTAGGTTTTCCTCTACATGGTCAACCATAGCTCGGAAACTGTTGCAATAACTTAGGGTAGTTTCATTCTTCCCTTACTCAATGTTAGCGAGGTCTGTTAATCTTTTCTTTCTCTTTCTCGCTGTTGCAAAGTGGTCCAGGAACCTCCTTCTCATGATTTTCCAGCTATCGATGCTTCACTTCTTTTGTTCACGGAAGCAGGACAAGGCTATTTCGGAGAAGGTACTCGCAAAAGCCTTGCAGAGAATATCATCTGCCTTGGTGAGGAGGTCCATGGTGGATTCAAAATTTTGCACATGGTCTCGCAAGGTCTGTCAGTCCCCGCATATTTTTAAAAATTGGGGATTTTGAGAGAAGGATTGGGAGGTAGATCATTAATCCATTGGGAAAAAGGATGAGTGGCACTGGTATCATCATCATCCACTTCCTTCCTCCCCATTTCCATTTCATCTATCCTTTTTTTTAATAGGAGAATATCCTTTACATCAATCCCCGAGCTAAAGTAGGAACTGCGATGGGACCGTTCTTTTTCTATATGTCCATTCACCCGACTTTGTTCCTCATGTTGCTGGTGATTATTCCCGTGTCCAGATGACGCTCTGACATTCAATGGCCTGAAATGACGAGTAGGTGTTCTGTCTCTCTTGTGAGCCGTATCTGGATGGGGAGGAGTCCTTTGACGAGGAGAGCCCTTATGACGAGAAGGGCTACTAGGTCGAGCAGGGCTGCTATGCCGAGTATAGGGGTTATTTGCATGACTGAGCCTTGCTCTCAAGTCAGTAGAATTAACCTCCTGTTCCCTTTGATTGTTTAAATGATTTCTCGAATCTTCATTCTTTCGTGTATTTCCATGTCCAGAGCCTTATGGCGATGAGTGACATCTTGAAGGGGTTTCTGCTTGGGTTTTCCAGCAGTGTCATGATGAAAGGGATTTTGGCCAGTATGAAGATTTTCTATATTCCCCCGACTACCACGCCTGTCAAAACGACTTTCCCCTCCCCGGGAATTTATAGTACTCGTAGGCCTTATGCATTCAGCTAGGGAGTGCTCTGGATCTAAATGCAGTAAGGCATTTTGTGTTTTTTTAAATGCGTTAAAGAGTGTCCATCTGGCGATACAGGAGAGTTTTGTGATCAATTTTTTTTGGGGGGGGGGGGAATGTCCCTTTGCCTCCCTGTGCGGCATTCCTCCCCGTCTGACTACCAGCAGGTCTTCCTCGTCGTCAACGACGGTGAGGGTTTAACAGTGTTACCTCGGTTACTGGCTGCCCACTAGAACTCAAATTCAGCACTAGTGGGGGTAGTCAATCGTTCAATGATGCAAGGGGTGGCAGTTCCCCATTGGCAAGAGAAATAGTAGTCATAGCGTTGCCATGAGTCTCCTCCAAAAGAGGGTTGTCCTGATCACGAGTAATGCTTGCAGTGTGTCCTTCTTCCATTGGGATTAGGAGAATGGAGCATATTTTTCAAGCTATTCAACGGATAATACGATCGTTTTTCGGCAATTGAATCAAACTGATGATGTCAAAAAATGTTCGAATCAACCCAAATCCAGTGACAAGTTGTATCCTAGATGTTTGAGTGCCTGAAAGAAAATGAACGCACACGTAAACTGAGTCGGGGCTTCACCGGCGAATGCATTCCGACGTGAGAGTAAGTATTTGTGTGATAAAGAATAAATCAATTGATAAGAGTTTAGGATCAAAAGAATGCGTGTGTAAAACGTACCATAATTATGATTATGTGAAATATGGCTTTTATTTATGGGTGTATGTTATAAAGTCATTCCTTTGATAGGATGTTATGTACATGTCTACATAAGGATTAGGACGAGATGAAAGTGACGATTATAGCTAGCGAAGCTCATTCCGTATGTCATATTTAGGAATTGTGTATATTTTTCATTAGACTCAATTCATTTTGCACATTTTATAGCACATAACCGTACTCGATTTATAACGTTCATGATGATTCGATATAATTAAAATTGTTGGCATGGAGTATATAAATGGTGACATGTGATGGATTCAATGGTTTCGGTGAGTGAAGTGTTTGTTCCCTGTGAGTGTGGGCTTTTAAGAGGAGTGGGTTGCCTATCTAATTCACAAGACACAATTCTTGCCTTCCTTGTCATTAATGCCTTTTCCTATGGAATCAGGTCCCCAATTCAGTGTTAAAGCTATAAAATTTTGGAAAAAAAAAAAGAAGATTAAAATGCTTTTACTCCTTTTCCAAGATCCTTTTCCAAAATATTTACAGTTTTAAAAGGAATTTTTTGTCTCAAATTACTTGTAATTTTGATTTTTTTCATAAAATTTTGACACATGTTACGTAAACTACCCTTATTTATGATTAGGTACTTGAAATATTTCAAGTATAATTTAGTCTATTAGGTAGGTAGTATATACATTTCTTAATCCGTGTGAAAAACTCTAGAGCTACAATTATTTTGGAACGGAGAGAGTAGAATAAATATTTTTCTGTCTCACTTGAAAAGACTTGAAATTGATCTTGTACGTAAATTAAGAATAGTGTATAGTATATTAAGTGTTGTAAATTTAAAAAGTAGGGTAGGGGAGAGAATGTGGGGAAATATGAAATAGTAAATGGATAGTTAGTATAAATATGACAAAAGAATCACACTAATAAAGAAGTATTAAAAATATATTCCTTTTTTGGAATGTGTTTTTTAAATAGGATACCCAAAATAAAATTGTATACATTTTTGAGTGGGACGAAGGAAGTATTGTAATTGAGCAATCCAAATTAGTATATAAGTGAGTTAAAATATTAATTTAGTATAATTTTTTCTCAAAATTAAAATTAAGTAGGTCAAATGTATAATTTTTTTATAATTAATAGCAAAAGGTCATTATTTTTTAATTTAAAAATATTATAATTCACACTTTCAAAATTGAAGGAACACTCCTTAAATTACCATAATACCCCTACAATACACCTAACAAAAGTGCACTTAATGGACAAAAAGGTAATCTCACAAATTCATAATATAAATGTAAAATAATTGCAAGAGTTGTCTTCACGCTGACTGAGTAGAGTGAGACCAGTCCCTCTCATGGCACATGCACTTATTCAAAGATTTCTCCTTTTTTTATTTTTTATTTATTCAATTTTTTTTTTTATGAAAAACAAAATCAAATCATTCTCACATGTATCGCCTTAAATTCGGCGCCTATAACGGTGGTCTGGTCACTGTTTTTATTTTTATTTTCTTCTCCGCTTCAACACCACTCACTATCCATTGTCTTGATTTTTTTTTCTATTTAATTGTATTTTATTTAGTTGGACCTATAGTTGATATACACTCATTCCTTCCCATAAATTGTACTAACATTTTGATTTGAGCACGATAACTAAGAAAATGTGATATAGGGAAAAGATATTGTGAACATAAAAATTGAAGTATGAGAGATAATGAGTGAAATGAATAGTAAATTAATTGGTGTTTTAATTATAAAAGTAAAATAGGAGAGCGAATTAGTGAGAACAATAGTGAAAATTCTTTGCTATTTTAGATTATCTGATTTAAGGTGAGACGAATCAAAAGAAAAATAAATATGATTTAAGCCGGAACGGGAGGAGTATATTTTTTAAGCAACCTAATTGATATTTAAGATTCTCTGTGTATTATAATAAATGTTATAGTCAATTTGTCAAATTTTACATAAATAAAATGTGTTTTATTTATTTATATATTTATTGTATCATGATAAATTATATTAAAAATGATTTATTTTGTTTTTTCAAAAAAAACTGTGACAGTTAAAATTGCATTTTTTTTATTTCTATCTCTCTTACTTTTTAAATAATAATTAAAAAAAATTAAAATCAAACGGGGTTAGATATTCTCTTTTATTTTTAGAAAATAATTAGCCATTTAAATAAATTTACAATATTCCGGTCTTGGTAAATTTATTTGAATTTAATTTAAAATTTAGATTACTTAAAAAAAAATAAAAAAATGAAACAGTTGTTGTCACGAAATGGCTTTACACATGAGGGTCAAACTATTATTAACCCCACCGACGCGGGTACAGGTAATCCCCTCTCTCATGCATTGCATGGGTTCCCGTACCTGCGACGACCTTCAACTTCCGGTTACGATCTGATTTGTCAGTGCTTGTCACTTGCTCCTTCCGGTCATCCTGTCGGTTAAGATAGTGTCGGCACCGACACGCCATATTCACTCCCGGTTTTTCCTTATTCCCATTTTCAAATCATAATTTCCTACGTGTAAATTGGACGCGGGTCCCACATTACTGTGCTTTTGCTTTGGAGTGTGAGGTTGTGATGGTGTGTTGTTGGTGTAGGGGAGTAGGGTGAGGGCGCAGGTTTAAGGGTATTACTTTGATTTGTTAGTAGGGCAAATTTCATATTTTAAAATTATTTATCATATTAAAAATATTAATAAGTTAATAGCTATTAAAAATTAAATAGGAGACAATTTTTGTTACCATAAAAATAGGGTTACGTAGATATACAAATTTTGATTTTCATATCTATGAAACAAGGACTATTATTGAAGTTGCCCGTTATAATAGACTAGTAAAAGTCCGTGTCCAAGAACACGTGTTAAATTTTTTTTATTATTATTTAAAAAAAAATTAAGGGCAAAATGGGAAAGATTAGTGAGGGCAAAATGAGAAATTTGACACTTGAAACTGTTCATTGTACTGTACTGTAGCAAGGAGGGGTACCATTTATACTATAAATTCTTTTAGAATTAGAATAGGCAAGAATAAAAGAAAGATATCCAAATGTGAATGTCAGCTTGGCCCGGACAATTAGTACACAATATTGGTTCATGTTTAACTATTTAGGAAACGTGGGATATATAGTCTAACACGCCCCTCACACGTGTGACACAGAGAGAAGGTTGAATATCGAGCACGTGAAATCGTGAATCTTGTAGAAGATAGTATACCTCGTATATTTAGGGGATCCATGTAGAAGTCGCGAAAAGAGTGGCAGTGCGGAGTTTATAAATTGACCCGCTCTGATATCATATTAGAATTATATAAGAAGTAGAGATAGATAATGGTGAGCATAAGCTTGAACTATGGGAGTTTTCACCTTCAAACAAATTTATGATAATGAGAGTATTTCCTCAAATCTATATAACGTTCAATATTTAATTATTTAGGAGATGTGAAATATATGGTCTAAAAGATTCGAAGTCAATGCAAATGAATTGTTAATCAATATGACGCGTACTCAATTTTGTTCGTTCATTCAAATTTCGATGGTCTATATTTGGTATTTAAGGGTGTTTTAAAAATTTACTCGTCTCATTCATATCATTTATTCAGTTTGCCCATTCACTCGTAAGTTAATAAACATAAATTACTATTGGGGCTAGGAGTATAAGGGGTCCTGTCACCCTGACTACCTCGGTGTTAGAATATATTATCATATTTGCATTAAATGTGATAATATATTTGTGAATATTGTGTATAATTAGGAGTTATTATGTATGTAAATGTCTTGTTACCAGTTTACCAAAGATAGCATTAGGTCAGCTAGAATTATGGTATGATTAGCTAAAATCAAGGAAGTCTCCTTGATATATACTTCATTGTAATTTACGTTTGAGGTATCGAAATATATTCCTCTTTATGGTATCACGAGTACGGTATCTCCTCTTTTCTTCCGCTGCGCCGTCTCTGTGAATACCTAATATTTCTATCGTTTTTTTTTCCTTACACGTACTCATGTCTTCATCCAAAGCTTTTTACCATCCAAATTTCAATGGGTGTCGAACATCAAGAATCACATCACTCTAGTATTGGATTTGGAAACGGCTCAGTATGCAACTTGGGCAGAATTGTTTCGGCTTCATACTCGCTCTACCCATGTCTTCATCACATCATCGTCCCTGCGATCGAAAAACCCAAGGATCCGGTTACTGATGACGAGAAGGAACTTTGGTTCACATTGGATGCAACGGTATGTGGGTGGATATACTCTAATATATACCCAGATCTTCTCACCACAATCATGGATCTTGACTCCACGGCAATGGCGGCTTGGGAACGCCTTCATGGTATATTCTTGGACAATAAAAATTCACGTGTCGTAGCACTTGAACAAGAGTTCTCTCACAATATCATGGCTGATTTCCATACCCCTTCTAGTTATTGCCAACAACTTTAAAAATTGACGGACCAATTGAAAAATGTTGGGGCTCCGGTGTCAAACGAGAGACTCATTTCGCAAATGGTGGCGGGGTTAACGGATGCGTATAATGGGGTTGCTACACTTCTCGACAGAAGGATCCTCTACCAGAATTTTATCAAGCAAGATCTATGGTAACCTTGGAAGAGGCAGGCTTAGCAAAGAAGGCAGCAATAACATCGACAATGGTGGCTCGTGAGATTGTTACTACTCATGTCTCCTCGGCAAAAATCTAAGCAGCTGGTTCAAGCAATCCTAGAGCTCGAAATGGTAATAAGGGATGGGGTAAGAACAACAATAAAGGTGGCAATAAGGGAGGGCAGTCAACAGGTGGTGGTAGCCGAAATACAGCCTCTCCGTCCCTTGGTCAACCGCAGTGGCAGCCTGCTCAACTTCAGTGGAATAGTGTCACTCCTTGGTCCTGGCCCTGGGCAATTCCGCCATGCCCTTACCCAACCACTGGTGGCACTTCTAGCCCATGGTCCAGGCCTGGTTATTCATCCCAAGCTAAGCAGACAACTGGTGTTTTGGGTCCTCGTCCATAGGCATATGCGGCTTCCTCTCAACCTTCACCGACAGACATCGAAGCGGCCATGTACACGCTCGGGTTGACTCCTCCGGACAATAATATGTACATGGATACTGGGGCCACCTCGCATATGTTCTCGTCTCAAGGTGATCTTACTCCTTATTTCAATATGAGCACAAATAATAGTATTGTTGTAGGCAATGGTCATTCGATTCCAATTAAAAATCTTGGTCACACTAGGTTTGATCCACCACACCCACCTTTCATACTTAAAAATGTTCTTCATGTTCCAAAAATTGTCAAGAACCTTATTTATGTTCGTATGTTTGCCTCCAATAATTCCGTCTCAATCGAGTTTGACTCGTTTGGTTTTTCTGTGAAGGATTTCAAGACGCGGAGGCAACTCATGAGATGTAAAAGTCGTGGTGATCTTTATCCTATCAGTTCCCTCCCTACCAAGTCTTCTAATAATGGTTCCGCTTTTGTTGCTGCTTCTTCGGTTTGTTGGCACAAGCGTTTGGGTTATCCCGGTGTTTTTGTTTTAGAGAGTCTTAGAAAAAATAATGTGATCACATGTGGACATTCTAAATTGTCTCATGTTTGTCATGCTTATTCACTAGGGAAAATTGTTAAGCTCCCTTTTGTTTCTTCGAATTGTAGTACTGTTTTTCCTTTTGATATAGTTCATAGTGATCTTTGGACCTCTCCGGTTTTAAGCACTGCTGGTCACCAATTTTATATATTATTGTTGAATGATTTTTCAAATTTTTTATGGAATTTTCCCATTTCAAAAAAATCCGATGTCTATAATATTTTCCTTGAATTTCAAAATCATATTTCCACTCAATTTGAACGGAAAATAAAAACGTTTCAATGTGACAATGGAAAAGAATTCGATAATTCTAACTTTTGGAATTTTTAAAAGCAAAATGGTCTTTCTTTTCATCTCTCTTGTCCTTACACCTCTCCCCAAAATGGCAAAGCTGAATGCTCCATTTGTACCATCAATAATATGATTCGTACACTCTTAACTCATGCGTCAGTGCCTTCTTCGCTTTGGCATCATGCCCTCCAAATGGCCACATATCTCCTTAATATAATCCCTCACAAGACACTTGTCTCCGAGTCTCCTCTTAAGGTTTTATATCAAAAAGATTCGGCCTATTCCCATCTTCGTGTTTTCGGGTGTTTATGTTATCCCCTCTTCCCTTCTCCTACCATACATAAACTTCAAGCTCGCTCCACACCTTGTGTATTTTTAGGGTATCCGTCAAATCATCGTGGCTATAAATGTTATGATTTATCCTCTAAAAAAAATCATTATAAGATGACATGTCATTTTTGATGAAAACACATTTCCCTTTGCAAAAATACACTCTCTGTCCCATACTTCATATGAATTTTTGGGCGAAGGCATTCATCACTCTATTACTCAAAAATGGGCTGCCCAAACTCCCTTGGTTGAGCCCACTGCCCAGCCGATCTCATCTCCACAGCATCCTGCTCAACTTCAGCCCAATAGTCCGGCCCAATTGTATTCTGGTCCTCCTTCCTCAGATCTGTCGTCTGCTCCTGGACCCGCCACTTTTGAGCCTGCACCTATCTCTCCTGGGCCTATGCACGGCCCATCCAATTCTGGACAGCCTCAAGTGCATGCAAATTCTGCACCACAGCCCCTTCACTTCCGTCTGTCCGACCCGTTACTCACAGTATGCATGGTATTTTGAAACCAAAAACTTTGTTTAATTTAAATAATACTACTAAATCTGCAATTCCTCGTAACCCAGTGTCGGCACTTAATGATCCAAATTGGAAGATGGCTATGTCTAATGAATTTGATGCTCTTATTGAAAATGGGACGTGGGATTTAGTACCCCGTCCACCTGGTAGTCGGGTACTAATGTTATTAGATCTATGTAGATTTTTACTCATAAGCACAAGTCAGATCGGTCTTTTGAGCGGCATAAATCTCGTCTTGTGGGTGATAGCAAAATTCAGCAGGTTGGGATTGATTGTAGGTTTTTCAAAATTACTGGCCTCACCTACTGTCAGCTTATGCCTGTTGGTTGGAGAGCTTTGGTTACCTTGGATAGGTTGAGCGATGAAATGGGTTTGAGGGTTGGATTGGAGGAATTTGCCTGCTGTTATGATATTAGGACTCATGGCACTTATAGGTTTGGTTTTAGGGTAAAAAGCAAGGCCCTTAGCTTGATAGTGGATTCTTTAGATTTGTATAGGGGTTGGAAAAATTGGTTTTTTTTGAGAAAGGACACTATAGAAGGTGTTGAGAAGGGGGCTTGTGAGTGGAGAAAGGAAGGTAGTTTGTTTACCTTTACTTCTTATTTGCATATTTCATTGTCTTTAGGTCGACTGAATCCCATTTACCTTTGTAGTCTTCAAGTTGAGCGATCTTTTTCCTAAACTGGATGACTCGTTAGAAATCATTCAGAAAGTGAGAGCTCTACTTGAGGAGTCGCGTAAGTTTATTCCACTGCTTGTTGTGTTTGTTTCAACCAGCGCTGGTGTAGAGGTTGATTCTAGTTTTCTGCCAGAGGAGTGTTCCCACAGAATGTCTTCTAGTAAGTCTTCTTTTCTTTTATCTTGATTCCTTGCTTACGGTGATTGAACTTGTCTTCTTAGTTTTGCAGTCTCCCGTTCTCAAGCCGGTTTTGACGTGAAAGATGTGATGTCTGAGATAAGGGCGGAAATTGGAGTGAAGGTGGAGGGGAATAAACCTCCTCTCTCCAAGGTGGAGAGCTCTAAAGGTGAGAAGAAAAGAAAGTTGGATGCTGTGAAAACTGTGGAAGTAGTAGAGAAAGATGATGTGGATAGTGCACTTGTGGAGGTTGAGGAACTGAATAAGAAGGTAACTTTGGTTTCTTGTAATTTTGTTTACTGAGTAAGGGATAATGTGAAGATTTTTATCTATAGGTAACAAGTCTAGTGGCCAGTTTGTTGGAAAAATTGAGCGCTAAGGATGACAGGATCAAGATCCTTAATGAAAAAGCTAAGTTTGAAGGTTTCAGGGCTGCGTAAGCTGAGGATCAGGTGGAATCTTTAAGGAAGGAGATAGGAATTTTAAGAAAAGAGTTGGAGGACCAAGTTGCCAAACTTAATAACGACCTCGAGCAAGTGACGATTAGGATGCTGAAGGTGGAGGAGAAACATATTAAGGAATTGGGTGCTTCTAGAAGAAATTTTATAAGGGATGCGGGCAAGTTTGTAATGGAATCCGGGATTGAGATGATGAAGCAATTCGATATGGGTCAACATGTTAACTGGAAAATAGATGAAGAAGTTGCAATGCTGAATGCTTATCTTGGCGAAGGTGCGAAAGCTGGGGAGGTGAACTCGAAATGTCAGGTTGCAGAGAGAGTTGATCAAGTCGAAGCAGCTCAAGAGGAGGAAAAGATAGAAGCATGAGATGCAGGTAGGATGATTTATTTTACTTTAAAAACAATTTCCTTTTTCGTTCAAGTGTTATGGAAACAATGATTCTCACTTGAGGGAGGTGTCCTAAAAAATAACTATGGTCTTATAATTCTGATATTTTTGCTAAGGGGTTTGTCCTTGCTTTTAGATGGTGATCTTTTAGGTTGTAAGGTTTTTACGCACGTTTATTTGGACATATTTCTAGGTAGGTGTGGTATGTTTAGTGATAACTTGGTGGGGATTTTTGGTATATTTTGTCTGCGAATGATGGTTGAATTCCTAGGTGTAACACGTTGATGTTTCTTCTCAGAAACACTTTTTTGGAAATGTAATAGGATGAGTAGCGTGCGATTCTACAAGATGAGACGAGTTTGACATTTATAGGAACCTTTTGTTCTTATGGTAACATGTTTAATGCTACAACCTGTTGTTTCAATCTTGAGTTCACAATTTTAGTTAAATGTAAGAAGGTAATCAATATGTACATGACACATTGGCCCACCTACAATTTAACTAAAATATGAAAATCGTGCGCCCAGGCGAAGGTGTTAATAGCCTTAACAACTTAGAAAGATGTGCAATATTTAACCTTTGTAAAGGTGTCTACCTTAATCGTGCATGTTGAATTTTCGCCAGTTTGATGTACAACTACCTTAACACTAGTTGCGTATGGATTTTGTAATTTAGTTGCTTCTATAACCTGAAATATTAGTTTGGTACTTTGAGCTACCTTGCGACCTGAATAGAGCATGTTGGTCACGTTAGTTTTGAATATACATCTTGAACCATCATGAAGAATAGAAAATACGTTAGTAGGGAGCGCTAGTTTGGATAACACTTTGCTTGAGTTAGTAATAGTCTGAGAAATATAATTTAAAATAACATGCTTTCGAAAATGGGACATAGTAAAACTTACCTGTTTTTGGGAAATGGATATATGTACCGTACTTACTTGGAACGTCACCCAAAACAGGTTTTATGCTCTAATTCTTAAACAACCTCCGTGAGGTTGATGGGTAGATGCCCCTTTTCACTGGTCATCCATTATCGTCTTGTTCATTCCTTAGCATGTCAACAACTTAACATGTTGATGACAAGTTGATACCGGGGGGGGGTCTTATTGAATTCTCAACTCATTGCCCCTTGTCGTTGGTTATCCTATGCAGCCTGTCTAGTGGACTTTTGTAAAGTCCCTTAAATAGGATGAGGCATTTCGAGGTTTCTCCCGAAGGATATTTAGAAACGGTACTCTTCTTCTTGATTCTAGCGGCTACCTAGTCGCGATGCACCCTGCCCCAGAGATTCCATGTTGCAGCTGGTGATCATTGTGGTTGCAGCATGACTGAAATGTCGGCTTGCCTTGTTACCCGTCACCTTCATTCACCTTGGTTTTTGCAAGGCTCCAACTGGTAACTGAAATCATGCTGACGGGCATTTTGGACCTTTTCAATAATTAAAAAATCAAAGTTTCCCACAAACGGCGCCAAACTGTTTTGGTCAAATTTAAGCAAATAAAATAGGATACCTTGGAATGTAACGATTGAAGAGGTAAGATCAAACGACAAAAGAGTTTAACGAGGAAATCCCTTGAACAACTTTTTCGCCAACATAAAACCTCGAAAATGTGGTATATTATTAGTATGGTGGAGGAGAGGGAGTATGAGTACAACAAGTTTTTCTAATAGGTGAGTGTGTGTATACATGTGTAGAGTTGATTCTATTAAATAACGAAAAAAGTAACGGTTGTAACAAGTTTAACGTTATCTCCACTTTTTACTCCTAGAAATCCGTAGGTAGTTGATGGAGGCCCGTTTTGACGAAGCCTTTAATGAGTGTTGACGATCATTGAATTTGTCTCTGGTAACGACCCCTGAAATGTAGGATAACGATTGCTTTGCGCCATTCTTTGCATCCGTGTTATATTACCAAGTTGTTAATTCAAGATGTAGAGGCAGGATGTGGCGCCAAGTTGTAACATGTTTGATGTGATTTTTTTACCCCAAACAATTGGTATCATACACTGATGCCGACTGGGTTGGCTGTTCGGACACTCGCCGGTCCACGTCTGGTTATTGTATGTTATTGGGTGATAATCTCGTTTCTTGGGCTGCTAAACGCCAACCCACTGTTTCGAGGTCTAGTGCTGAGGCCGAGTACCGTGGGGTTGCTAATGTTGTTTCGGAATCGTGTTGGCTCCGGAATCTTCTACTTGAGCTACATTGTCCCATTACAAAGGCCACCCTTGTTTATTGTGACAATGTTAGTGCCATCTTTCTGTCAGGTAATCCTGTTCAACACCAACGTACCAAGCAAATTGAACTTGACATTCATTTCGTCTGTGAAAAGGTGACGAAGGGCGAGGTTCGGGTGTTGCATGTTTCCTCTAGACATCAAGTGCGGATATCTTTACTAAGGGTCTTCCATTAGTCCTTTTTAAAGATTTTTAGGACAGTCTAAGTGTTCGTAAATCTTCCGCTTCGACTGAGGGGGTGTGTTATGATATATTATCATATTTGCATTAAATGTAATAATATATTTGTGAATATTGTATATAATTAGGAGTTATTATGTACTCCCTCCGTCCCTAAATGTTTATCCCATTTTCCCTTTTCCTTTGTCCCAAAAAGTTAGTCTCATTTTCAAAATTAAAGCTTCAAAATCACTAAATTTTCAAAACATGTAACATTTAGGGACGGAGTATTACATAACGGCGGTGTATATTATCAATAAATGTAATAATATATTTGTGAATATTGTATATAATTAGGAGTTATTATGTACTCCCTCCGTCCCTAAATGTTTATCCCATTTTTCCTTTTTTTTTGTCCCAAAAAGTTAGTCTCATTTTCAAAATTAAAGCTTCAAAATCACTAAATTTTCAAAACTTGTAACATTTAAAGACGGAGTATTACATAACAGCGGTGTATATTATCAATAATTTTCAAAGCGTTCGTAAAAATAATCAAAATTAAAGCTTCAAAATCACTAAATTAAAATGTTTGAAAAGTCAAACGGGATAAATATTTAGGGACGGAGAGAGTATATAAATGTCTTTGTTACCAGTTTACCAAAGATAACATTAGGTCAACTAGAATTATGGTATGATTAGCTAAATTACTTTCTTCTTAAAATACATAACTAAAAGTTATTTAATTTTAATAATAAATTGTAGGTTTAGGTGGGCAGGTGAATGATAAGGTGTAATGCACGTGATATACAACCAAGAAAAAGGGGTATGACACAGCAACATGATCTTGACTATTCAACCTTTGTTAACCACAGCTAGATTAGATTTTGGCCACTCACCACCCACTATTCATATAAAGTTATTAAACAATTAAAAAATTATTTTTTTCATCTCACCTTAAATTGAACTGACTTTTTTGGCATACTAAATAAAAAGTAGGTAGAAAAGAGGTGTTATAAGTATTAAAATTAAAATAGGAGAGTAAGAATAAGAGCGAGTGAAATAATAGTAAAGACAAAAACTTATGTGAGAACAGGAATACCCGTCTCATTCATGAGACGGGTCATTCCGACCCAAAATTCGCTCCTGCCCTTTTTCGTCTCGTGTAAGTATACACGAGACACATCTCGTGTGAGTTTACACGAGACACATCTCGTTTAAACTCACACGAGATGTGTCTCGTGTGAGTTCACACGAGATGTGTCTCGTGTAAACTCACACGAGATGTGTCTCGTGTGAACTCACACGAGATGTGTCCGGGCTTCGGGTCATTCCGATTCGTCTTATTCATGAGACGGATATAGCTGTTCTCATGGGAGACCAGCTCAATAGTAAATTAATTGATATTGAGAGTAAATAGTGAAAACTTTTAGCCATTTTAAATAATTCGATTTGAGGTAAAACATATTAAAAAGAAATAAGTACGCTTTGAAGTAAAACAGAAGGAGTATCTTTTAAGCATAATCCTCATTGGAGTGTTTTTAAAACTGCATATCCATTAAAATTATTAAATTTATAAAAGTGTAATTTAATAATTTAATTAAAATTTAACAGTTTTAATAGTAAATAAATATTTTAAAATTCGTAAATTTTATTTTCTACTACCTACAAAGATAAAATTTTCGTTAGATTTTCGTGATGAATAAATGGATAATAATAGAACTGAGTTATTTATTTCATGAAAACCCCTATTTTATAAATTAAGATCTATATTTCGTCAGTTAAAACACTTAAAATTGACAAATTCAGATTTTAACTGATGAACTGACGGGTTTAACTCATAAACTATTAGCCTCCGATTTACAACTTTAAACAAACCAATAATAAGCTGGGATTATACTCCATTAGATATTTTTTAACTGGATAGAACTGGGTTTTATAAGATTTTGCATCAACAAATGAATAATTTTCTCCATTCCATGCGATAAATTAATCATATGTTTTAAAAATATTTATTATAAAATGGAAATATGTACTTAATATTAAATTTATGAAAATTTTACCCATAAGTTTCTTTTTGGGATAAATCGCTTTCCCTCAAATTTCTCATTAATTTAAATGTCAAATAAGTTTTTATACATTATTATATTATATTGCATTCTATATGCATTATTTTAAAATTATGATACAAAAACATACTAAACGGTTAAAGATCAACGCTCATCCGGTTGCCGAAATTCGGAGATTCACCGGAATCTAGTTAATGGTCATCGGTGCCACTTGTTATCATCAATGTTTTATTATAAGAGTATGCATTATTATGAATTATCTTATACTCCCTCCGTTCCTGCTTAAGCTTCACCAACTACACAAAAGGGCGTCCCGTTACAAGCTTCACCTTTCCTAAAATGGAAAATGTTTATTAATATTCTATTATACCCACTAACTTTTCTTTCTCACACATTTAAATTAGAGTAGGTCTGCTGAGAAACGTGTTTCTCCATAAGTTATGGAGAAACGTGTTTTTCCAAATGTAATAAATTTCTGGATATCCTTTCAAAAGGTTCTGGATATCCTTTCAAAAGGTTCTGGATATCCAGAAGGCTTGGGACGGATATCCAGAAAACAAAGTCTACACCACCAGAAGCATTTTAAACAAAAGGCAATTGCACAATACGCAAACACTGTATCCAGAAACTTACAAAATGATATCCAGAAACTTACAAAATGATATCCAGAAACATTTAATAAATTTCTGGATATCCTTTCAAAAGGTTCTGGATATCCTTTCAAAAGGTTCTGGATATCCAGAAGGCTTGGGACGGATATCCAGAAAACAAAGTCTACACCACCAGAAGCATTTTAAACAAAGGCAATTGCACAATACGCAAACACTGCTTTGAAATTGAGAAGAACGACGATGTTACCACTATCTCTCTGTGCAATTGAAGCTTCACAACCGCATCACCATGCTTCAGGTCGTCGCCCAAAGGCGGGTGATGATCAGAATCAGTCGGTGAGATTGCAACGGTGACCGGAGAGAGAGACAGAACGGTGAGGCAGGAATTGTTGTTGAATCGGCGGTTTGGGAAGAACAGAGATCGGTGATGGAGGTTGATTTAGATCGGCGTTGTTGGAGGTAGGGAGATTGAGGGAAAGGTGAGGAGGATTGAGGGAAAGGCGAGGTCGCCGGTTGAGGGATTTGGTGAGGAAGCTTTGGCCGAAATTACGCCTAAAGAGAGAGAACGTCTGCGTGCGTATATAGAGAGAGAGAGGTCCGGGGTGTGTGTTGTGTGTGATATCCCGTAAAGAAAAAACCCGTTTCTCCGTAAATGATGGAGAAACGCGTTTCTCTCTAGATTTTGTGTTTAAATTATGGGTCCCACTTGTCATATCCACTCAATTCTTCCCTCTTAGTACACTTCTCTCACTCTCATTATTTTTGAATATATATATTGCTTTCTTAATTTATTTGCGTGCTTCACCAAAATGGTGAAGCTTAACTCGAACGGAGGGAGTATGTAATATTATTGCAGCATAATAAAACATGATAATACAGTATGAATTTTTTTTATATGCATTATGATTTTTTTAAAAATTTACGGGACATTCTCCTTTAATTTATACTTCCTCCGTCTCATTTCAAATGTCTCAACTTTTTTTTTTGGGTGTCCCATTTAAAATATTTCAATCCAAAAAAGGAAATTTTTTTATTACTTTTTTATTTGTGGGACCCACTTGTCATACTCACAATAAATATCTACTAACTATTCTCTATCCCACTTTCTCTTTCCTATATCACTTTTTATATTCACAATATTTATTTTACTATACATTTTTTACATTATATATATTTATTCATTAATTTTCGTAATGCAAGAATTTTGATACATTTAGAGTGGGCCGGAGGAAGTACAGTAGTTAGCATTTCATAAACTAAAATAAACATAATCTCTTACGCCTTCAGTAATTAAAATGCATCACTTCTCTCTAATGATTAGAGGGTTACGCTCGACAACATTTTACTGGCTAGTTTGGATTTTGGACTACCAACCTATGGCCCACGCCTCTAGAAAATACAGGCCCCACCTCTGTTAAATATTCTAATCGTTGGGTCCCACTATTAATAAATCCTCAATTTTTTTCTTTTTCAAAACGAAATATTTCGTCTTACTGAAGTTACACCTCCAACATGTCGCCCAATTATTTGTTATTAAAAACTTTCATTATAAAAAAGAATTAAAATATTCTAAGCTCCAATCCCTAAGCAAGGTCACGTGACTCTGTTCTTGATGATTACTGCCGCCAGCTGGCATCTGAAGAGGGTTCGATTTTACCACCGTTTGATGCCTGACACGTCATACAAACATGGGACTAGGACTTGCCGTAACGTGCAAGTAGGTCCCACAACAACGTGATGATCGCGCACCCGCTCGAAAGCACACGGTTCTTGCTGTAATATTTTATTTTTATCTTCCACCGCTAATTACGGCGGGAACTGCCACGTTGGCATTGTTTGATTACATTTGTACACATCAAGTAGTACTTTCTTTTTGCTAACAAATAGCCATGCATTTCACTTTACCCTCTCATTTAAAAATTGTACTTCCTCCTCGTCCGGTAGAAGTGTTCCAAAATAAATTTGACGCAGAAATTAAAGAAAGTGATATAAAAAGAGAAAAATTTAAATGTTGTGAGTATAAAAAATTAAATAGGAGAAAAAATGAGTGAGAGAAATAGTTAGGAAAGAAAATATTGTGAGTGTAAAAATAAAGTAAGAAAGAGAATAAGTGGGTGGAATAGTGAAAAAACTTTCCTTTTTTGGTTATGAGACATTTTAAATGGGACGCTCAAAATAAAAAATTGAAACACTTCGACCGGGACGGAGAGAGTATAATTTTTATTAAATTACTTTATATTAAATAACTAGCAGTACATTCGTATTATATACTCCATCCGTCCCAGCTCAATTGATACCAAATTTTTGGGCACACAGATTATGAAAAAGTAAGAGAGAGAAAAAGTGAAAGAAAATGTTGTGAGTATGAAAAATTAAATAGGAGAGAGAATGAGTGAAAGGAATAGTGATTTGATTGGTGTTGTGAGTGTAAAAGTAAAATAGGAGAGAGAATGAGTGGGGAAAATAGTAAAGATTCTCTTCCATTTTGGACAGTCTCAATTGAGCTGGAACGGATCAAAAAGGAAATAAGTCTCAATTGAACTGGGGCGGAGGGAGTATATAACAACAAAATAATTTTTAAAAAATAATTAAATACATGGTTCGCTAAATACTCCCTCCGTCCCAATAAAAGCTTCACTAATTACCCAAAAGAGCATCCCATTAGAAGCTTCACCTTTTCTTTTTTGGCAAAGAATCTTTACTATTTCCTCCACTCATTCTCTCTCCTATATTATTTTAATACTCACAACACCATTATAATTTACTATTTCCTCTACTAATTCTCTCTCTTATTTTCAAATTACACTCACAATATTTTTTTTTCCTTCCATTTTCATAATTTGCGTGCCCACCCAAAAGGGTGAAGCACTTATTGGGACGGAGGGAGTAGATTGTTTATTAGTACATACCCCGTAATGAATGTTCAAAAAATATAAAATTTATTCTTTCAAAATTTTTACACATTAATTTTGGGGTGAATGATTATTAAAATATAAATAATAAACAAAAAAAAATTGCAAAGTGTAAGAGAATATATATATATATATATATATATATATATATATATATATATATATATATATCATACAATTTGAGTTTATTTTAACAAACAATAAGACAATAGCAGCAATAAGACATTAATTATATCAAATAATCTTATAATTTAGTCATTAAACTAAAACATAAATTGTTTCTTAAAAAGGTAAAAAAAAATAAGTAGAAAAATCTAAAATTTTATAAATATGAAAATAAAAAATTATTGTAAAGTATTAGATATAAATCATTTTCATAACGGTCCATTTTCATGCGTAAAATCTAGGGAGAAACGCGTTTCTCCATAAGTTATGGAGAAACGGGTTACGGATATCCAGAAGCTATTGAAAGGATATCCAGAAACTTTTTGTATTGTGTGACCTTGTCCCATGGTTACTTACGGATATCGATCTCAAAGGTTACGGATATCCGAACCCTTTGAAAGGATATCAGGAAGCTTATGAAAGTGATATCAGAAACCTTCAAAATGATATCCGAAACTTTCAAAATGTTTCTAGATATTCATTTGATGGTTTCTGAATATACATTGAAGGTTTCTGGATATCCGTAAAACCTTCAATAAGCATTTTCTGGTCTTGGCCTTGGATTTGGCTTCAAATATGTTTACGGATATTCATTTGATAGTTTACGGATATACATTTGAAGGTTTATGGATATCAGAAACCTTGAATAAGCAATTTCGGTCTTGGCCTTGAATTTGGCTTCAAATCTATTTTTACGGATATCCACCCAAAGGCTTACGGATATCCGTTCCAAAGCTTCGGATATCAGAACCCTTTGAGGCCCGATATCCGAAATTTTTTTCTGGCTATCAAATGCATTGCTTCTGGCTATTAAAAACGCGTTTCTCCATAGTTATGGAGAAACGCGTTTCTCAGCAGACCTACTCATTTTCATGTCTATCAATCTATTTAGATTTTTCTAAGACTTTGATTACCGATAATTAAGGCTAAAAATATACTCCCTCCGTCACAGACCATGGGTATATAGGGTGGATTTCACGCTTCTTAAAAAAATTTTAAAAAATGAATAAAAGTTAAATGTGTGGTAGGGAATAGGAGAGAGAATGTAAAAGTTAAATATGTGGTAGGGAATAGGAAAGATAATGTAAAAGTTAAAAATATTTAATAGGAGAGAGAATGAGTGGGAGGAATAGTAGTTAAATATGTGGTAGGGAATAGGAGAGAGAATGTATAAGAGTATAATGAATGGTTTTTTTGTAAATATATGGAGTTGATAAGGGTATAAATATATTCAAAAACTTGCCATTTATGGAAATGAACTCTTGATCTGGGACGGACCAAAAGGGAAAGATGAACCCTTTGTCTGAGACGGAGGGAGTACCATATATCCACCCATTTAGCAGTGTCTTACCAACTAATTTTTACTCCAAGGCTTATTTTGTTTTGGGGAAAATGTTTTACGAAAATATTTTCTGTAAAATAAAAATGTTTATGAAATATGATTTTCGATTGTTTGGTAAATCTACAAAAAATGTTTTTCAGAAAACATTTTAATATGTGTAAAAAAATCAATATGTGCAAAAAAAGTGGATCGGGGGGACGGGGGGGTAGGGTGGGGGTTGGAGGGCCGCATGAAAGTTGATAAAAAATATTAATATGAGCAAAAAAAAAAAAAAATTAACGGGGAGTGGGGGTACAGGAGGTGGGGTGTAGTGGGGGTGGTGTTGGTCCTGTTGGATTTGGGGGTGATGGTGTTAAAAAGTTTTTTTTCGAAAAATGTTTTGAGTAGAAGAAATTCGTAAAACCTTTTTCTTAGTAAACAAACCTATTTCCATTGATCATTGATCGAAAAATCTTTTTCGTTGACTTTATTTTTTAATGGTTATGAAACATCGAAAAATGGGAAAAACATTTTCCCCCAAAACAAACGTAGGCTAAAATGTCATTGTTTCTTTCTTTTAATAAATATAATCTTTAATTTTTTATATATCTTTGCATAAAATATCATTATTTTTTAATCTTCGTCCAAAATAAATGTCCAAATAAATTTTAAATTTGCTTTTAAAAAAGTTAAACTAGAAAAAAATTAATATTTTTTTTATATACTCCCTCCGTCCCATTACAATCCACACACATTCCTTTTTGGGCGTCCCACTACAAATCCACACTTCCTAAAAAGGAAAGTTTTTATCACTATTTCCTCCACTCATTCTCCCTCCTACATTATTTTAATACTCACAACACCATTATAATTTACTATTCTCTCCACTCATTCTCTCTCCTATTTTACTTTTACACTCACAATATTTATATCATTATTTTTTTTTCCTTAATCTACGCGTGAACAGTAACTGTACACCAAGTAATGGGACGGAGGGAGTATTCATTTTAAGCGATTAATTCAAAGTTTAAAAAAACAATTTCTAGTGTTCCTAGCTAAGTGTTTATTTTTATATAGTTCATTTTATTTGTTTATATTTAAGAAATATATTTATTTGCTTATACATTATAATATTTTTACATTAATACTATTTTCTTATTTAAAAACATGACTCATGTTCAGTCGATAAGTCACTAACAATTGAAATTATGTGTTTGACTAAAGACACATGTGACATGTTCGGTCGATAAGTCAGTAACAATTAAATGACACATTAGACAATAGACATAACATCAAGCTTGATAGAGAGTCATCTTCCTTGGCCAATTCCAGTACATTCAATCCTCCACTCCAATTTTAGATTATTCTTCTTTTTAACTTTGATTAATCAATAAAATTCCAAATTTTACATTTATTAGTTGACATTTATCAATTATAAATGCAAAATTAGAGATTAATTTTCATATTTGTTTTTTGTTTCTTCAAATTAATGTTTAATAATATCGGATATCATGTTTTCTCTAATTTTATTGACAGCCTTGTGTTTTCTTTCCTTGTTGAAAGTCGTATGTTTTCTCTTCTTTAGTTTAGAGCCTTGTATTATGATTTATAATTTTGCATATCGCAACTCTTTAATCTATTTATTGTGTTTGGGAAGATTGGTTTGCCTCTACTCGTCAATCCAAATGATTTAATGTGTATTGTTCTTAAAGCATATCGAACAAATGATTTTTTGAATGTCTGTGTATATGGCAGTTTCCAAATTTTACTTATAGGATATTTAAGATATAATACCTTAACGATGGAGGAAGATTCTGTTCAACCATAATGGCAACTCTGGATTTCTTATAGGACGCGGAGTTCATCGAAACATGGGCAATGAAGTTAACATCGATAATACACGTGACACTAATGAGCTTCATTTTATTCGCAACACTTTGGTCAAATCAACGATGGTCAATAATGATTAATAATATTTATCCGTTATGTTTTTCTTTCAAAAAATAGTAAAATTTATGTTGTTCAACGGATTTTATAACGATCATACTATTTGGGACGAGCCTTCAAATCTTATGGTATGCTTGATGTTTATTTGCAATACAATACAATTAAATTTTATTTTGCTTAAAAGATACAGTCTTGATAGACACACACACACACACACATGTTGGGGACGGATTTTTCACTATATGTATATGGTTGACATCTTAAGCAGGTCAACATGTCAAGACGCCTCAGTATCCTGATCTCTACAACTTGACCTCCACAACTTGGTCCACAACTTGGACCGACATCTTGGCTCAACGTCTTCATCAACATCCTGAAGCTGGAACAACTTGGGAGCAGTTTTACGGTTCCTATTTTTTAGGAGATACTTGTGCACTCATAGAAGACCAATTCAACCACGACTCTTCACCAACCACCATCAACAATCATGCCCGAAATCTTCTCCTCAGTAACTCCATCATGCCTATTTTTTAGGGATTTGATTATTATCCTTTTATTTTACCTTTATTATAAATAGGGGTATGGAGATTATAAGGAACACATGTATTCACGCACTCACGATCACTTTTGTAATTCTCTCCATACTTCCGGGCTTGTAACTCACTGATCATAGTAAAACTTTGGTCAAGGTAGGTCTTCCAAAACCTCCCGAGGTTTTATGCCGGCGAACGAGTTGTTCAAGGGCTTTCCTCGTCAAAATCCTTTGTCATTTTCATTTTGATTACACACACAAATCTATATTCCAATTCACCCAATTCTTTCCTTGAAATATTTGGTTATTTACAATCACTTGTCGAAATTTGACCAAAACAATTTGGCGCCGTCTGTGGGAACTTTGGTTTTTTAGATTTGTTTAGAACATCAAAATGATCAATCCAACTTCCGGTCAGGTAACCTCAGTAACCTCCGCGGTGAGGCGGGCGGCGGGGGCGCATGATGCACCTCGAGAGATGACCGCGTCTGAAATCAATTTTGATTTCGTGACTAATATGGCAACAATGTTGAATGAACTGAATAAGCGAATGGATGCTCAGCAGGATACCAATACTATGATTTTCAATGCAATTGAGAGTCTGCGAAAAGGGAATCAAGTTGAGCCTCAAGTTGTAACTCCATTATCACCTTTATTTCCTAGAACTCTTTTTGGTGCAGTGCGGGGGCAATCTTGGAGACATCCCCATGGCGAGTGCGGTCTGGGCGATAGTACAACCGTGACAACTAGTCAAGTTGCCCAACATGGTCACACCTTCGCATTCACCCAACTGTGCCAACATCTTGCTATACTTATGCCACCCCGTCTTTAGGACAAACAGGGAGTTTTTATAATGCATTTGATCACTCTTCTTCTCAATTTTATGCTAACACTTTTGCGAAAGTCAAGTTGCTAGAGAGTTGCGGCGGATCAAAGAGATGATTAGGAATGTGCACAGAGTTACCTTGCCTTATCATCCGGCTTCTCCAGTTGTTATAATGAGTCTCGCTTTGTTCCGGCGATAGCCAACATGGAGATCCCGAAGAGATTTGCGGTGCCCCACATGAAGAAGTACGATGGGAGCACGAGATCCAGTGGAGCATGTGTTGCTATACCAAGAATTAATGGACATTATCGGCATTCCTTCAATCTTCAAAGAGCTGTCTTTGTAGGGGCTTTGGTTCCACCTTGTCCGGACCGACTTTGAAATGGCTAACCGGCCTATCCCTAAACTCTATATCATCTTATTCTCAATTAGTCAATATGTTTGTGAATCAATTTTCATGTAATAGAGCTTTTGAGAAACTAACTAGTGACCTCTACGGGGTGGTGCAACAACTGACGAAAGCTTGAAAGACTATTTGAACAGGTTCAACAAAGAGGCAGTGACTATCCCCAACTTGAACATGTTCACACCACCGAGGCATCTGATTGGGCTTGAAGAAGGGATCACCTTATTATGACGAATTGGTCATGACTCCATGCAAAGAGACTTGAAGATGTCGGGACGAGAGTCATTAAATTCATCGGCTGGAAGAAGATAAGCTCATAGTCCTAAAATAACCACAATGAGGTGACAAAATAAGAAAAGATGACCACCTATCTTCAACATGTCAAAACGTCGCAAAACAAGTACCTCAAGTTGTATTCCATGTAAGTTGTCATTTTTTCATAAAAGCAAACTCCAAAAACAGGTATGTTTTAAATTTTGTCAAGTCATTTATTTATGTTTGTCAATTCTTATGTTATGCTAAAAATTCTTGCGACTTAAGCATCGGAGGGGTAAAGCTAACACCCAATCCTAACATGAATTTGTTTTGCAAGGTATACAACTTGAACAAACGGCTTAGGTTCAACATGTTGACACGCGGTACGGCCGATACATGTTGAGACCTAAGCTGGCAGTCAAACATGTTGACACGCCGACGGGCGATACATGTTTGAACTTGGGAAGAAAGGCTCAACATGTTGACACGCCGCATGCGGCCGATACATGTTGAGACCTACTGAGCAGGTCAAACATGTTGACACGCCGGGACGGGCGATACATGTTTGGACTGAAGAAGAATTTCAACATGTTGACACGCCGCATGCGGGTGATACATGTTGAAACTTTAGCTGGAGAGGGATAGAACATGTTGACACGCCAGGACGGCTGATACTTGTTCTATTTCTTCAAACGAATTAAGGTTCCGACACCTTCGCCTGGGCGCACGTTTTCACACTTATTCAAGTTGTGAACTATTGGTTGTAACATTAACATGTTACCGAACGAATTAAGGTTCCGACACCTTCGCCTGGGCGCACGTTTTCACACTTATTCAAGTTGTGAACTACTGGTTGTAACATTTTCATGTTACCTTCTGCTTATAACATCAACATGTTATCAATATGAACACCCGAAAAAGATGAAGTCATCTTCCAATCAACTAAGGAGTAAAGATTAACATCTTCACCGAAAATCAAGTTCAACACACAATAGAAAGTCGTGTCAACACAAACATGACTCACACGATCCAAAGTAAACATTTCAAGCAAAGACATGCCAAATCATACAAATCAAATATAAAAATTTTGAGGACCAACCCTCATCTAACATACCAAATTTCAAACACCTTAACTAATGTTTCTTAAAGCTTTATCTTGGTTTCTATCAAGGACTTAGAAGCATCATTCAAGGCGTTCGACAACTCTTTGGCATAATCAACTGCTTCCTTAATGTCGATGGGGAGAGTAGCAGTTTTAAAATTCCTTGAATCTCCAAGTTTTCTCCGATTCAAGAAATTTTGGGGGCAATTGTTGGGGACGGATTTTTCACTATATGTATATGGTTGGCATCTTAAGCAGGTCAACATGTCAAGACGCCTCAGTATCCTGATCTCTACAACTTGACCTCCACAACTTGGTCCACAACTTGGACCGACATCTTGGCTCAACGTCTTCATCAACATCCTGAAGCTGGAACAACTTGGGAGCAGTTTTACGGTTCCTATTTTTTAGGAGATACTTGTGCACTCATAGAAGACCAATTCAACCACGACTCTTCACCAACCACCATCAACAATCATGCCCGAAATCTTTTCCTCAGTAACTCCATCATGCCTATTTTTTAGGGATTTGATTATTATCCTTTTATTTTACCTTTATTATAAATAGGGGTATGGAGATTATAAGGAACACATGTATTCACGCACTCACGATCACTTTTGTAATTCTCTCCATACTTTCGGGCTTGTAACTCACTGATCATAGTAAAACTTTGGTCAAGGTAGGTCTTCCAAAACCTCCCGAGGTTTTATGCCGGCGAACGAGTTGTTCAAGGGCTTTCCTCGTCAAAATCCTTTGTCATTTTCATTTTGATTACACACACAAATCTATATTCCAATTCACCCAATTCTTTCCTTGAAATATTTAGTTATTTACAATCACTTGTCGAAATTTGACAAAAATAACACACACATATCTCAATCAAGAAAATTAAAAGACACATTTAAGCATTTTCATAAGTATTTGTACTACATATATTAGTGCATCACCATGTGCCCTTGCCTTAATTTTGTTAAACATTGCATGCCCCTTATTATTCTTCGCCGACACACTCACACACACAAGTGTGACTAATTAAAATTTTAATTTAATTTAATTTAATTTTTATTTTTATTTTTTCCTGGCTAAATCGATAAGTAGTTGAATGGAATATCTTTTTGTTGAGTAATCTAAATTATTAGTCCTAAAAGTATTTATTTCTTATCTTTAAAGCCAAGTATAGAATTATTATTGTGGTTTATGCAACTTTTAATATATTGTTGCAAAGGAAAAATAACCTATGATAAGCTAATGCACATTTCACATTGAGAAATATCATAAACACATAATCCAAATAACCATCAATTTTCAATTAAATTATAGAAAAAAATAAATTATAATTTGGGGGTTGTTTCACATCAAAATCCAATTATTCCGATTTTATCGATTTTGAGTCCAAATCTCTCAAATATAATCAATAGGGGGTGTTGTTTCTTTTTTTTTTTTTTTTTTTTCGGATCTTAGAGAATTCTCTAAGGTGTGCATGTGTGTGTGTGACTTGGAAGGTGTGTGTATACTAGTGGTGATGGGAAAAATATATTTTTCCTGAGATTTGGAAAACGTGTTTTTTAGTATTTGCAGTGATATTTATGTAAACATTATCTTAATTTTTTTCTTTTTCTATTATTTATCGAACGAGGCCCTTTTTCATAATTCCCTCTCCTAATCATTATCTTGTCTAGGTGATCCCCTTTCTTCGACTTGCCTTCTTCTTCTAAAAGCAGATGCCTACTATGAAATAGTTGTATTTGCCTGAGCTCCAAACTTATCTATTTACATATCACATTGTTATTTTTGCCAACGCTCCTATTTAATAAAGGTCAAAGTTTGGGGGCGAGGGTAAACAGGAAGCTACGAACGATGAGAAGTCTTTCTTTTGGAAGCTTTCATCCCTTTTCATTAGGGAATGTAGTTTAACGCTTCAAGAATTAGCGGGCGTCAAAATCGACAGTCCACTCTGCTGCAACAGTCAATACCAATGAGCGAACATTACTAACAGGTGAGGCATGGAAGGCCAAGGAAAAAAAAGTTGCTGACCGGTATGGAGCGGCCAGTCATGGAATATCGAATGTCACCTGGAAGGAAGCTTTCTTCTGTTTTGAAATTTATTTCAAAACGAGTTGTGGTATTTTTGTATAAGAACTTGTTTTGAAGCATACAAATGACATTATATAAATAATCAAAATTTATTAAAATAAATAGTGACTCATTAATGCTACCACATACAATTTTTAATATTACTAATGTCATTTTTTAACACCCACCACACTAGTTAATACTATTTCTATTAAAGCACGTTGGAAATATTAACAACTAGCACATGTCTGTGTCCAAGGACAAGGTATTTTTTTTTAATTTAATTTTTTTTTAAGAGCAAAATGGAAAAGAGACAAATATATGAGGGCAAAATGGAAATTTCGCCCATGAGAACCGTTCAAATAACTGTTCATGGGGAGGCCTCATTTATACTATAGATATCATAGACAATTTTTACATTAGCACTAACACTTTTTAACTCTCCCACGATGACCCTTATTAACAAACGACCCTTATTAACTAACGATAAAAGTGCTTATTTGAATTTGAATGTTTAAAAGTGTTACTTTAAATGTTTATAAGTTTTAATATGAATTAGTGACATTTTGTAATATTATAATATTAGTACTGATAAATACTAAGGAAAATACATGTTTTTTGAAAAATATCATTTTCCTAAGAGCATAAATAATTATTATTTGGAGTTTTAAACACATAGAGATAAAGTCAATAACAAATCATTTTGGTTAGGAAAATATAGAAATGAGATAAAAAAATAAACAATAAAAAAAATTGGATTGTTGGTGGGAAGATAAAGATGAAGCCACTATTATTACCTCATGGCAAGTATTATAGCATAATTATGATTACTAGCTAGTGCACCAAAACCCAATTCATCCACCAATCAAAATAAATTAGGTACGACTCAAATAACAAATATGTTTTGGACATTGGAGAAGTCTTTTAGAAGATAGATATTCAAAGAGTGAATTCCAAGTTAGTTAAAAGTGCAAAGATGCATGAAGCCCATCTTCTTCTAATTTCATAATACTCCCTCAGTCCCGGTCCAATAGAGATCAAATTTTTGAGCACACAGATTAAGAAAAAATAAGAGAGATACAAAGTAAAAGAAAATATTGTGAGTATGAAAAATTAAATAGGAGAGAGAATGAGTGGAAGGAATAGTAATTTGATTAGTGTTGTGAGTGTAAAAGTAAAATAAGAGAGAAAATGAGTGAGAAAAATAGTAAAGATTTTCTTCCATTTTGGACAGTCTCTATTGGGATGGGACGGACCAAAAAGAAAATAAGTCTCCATTGAACTGGAACGGAGGGTATATATTTTTTCGTGTCCAAATGAATGTTCAAATATTTAATTTTAAAAATATTTGTAAAAAGGTTGAATTAGTATATTTTAGTGTTAGGTACATAAAAACCGTCAATAATCTTACTATATTAGAATTAAAGCACATAGCTACTCCCTCCGTCTCATAAAAATAACATTTTAGTAATAGTTTTAATTGATTTTTATTTTTTAAAATAAAAAATGGCTATGTCAATGAAATTTTATTATAGTACACCATCCATCTCAATGTGATTTTACTTTGTTAGTTTGACTAATTTTAACAAAAATTTATGAAAAATAATTATCCCAATAAAATTCTAATAATATACCAATAAAAATAATTCCAACAATATTTTTTTTAAAAAAATATACATAAATATTATTATATTTCTAACTCTTTTGTCAAAAATGAGTTGGTCTTATAAAAAACGCATTTTTTTCTAAACTTAAGGAAAAATTATTTTTACACTGGCACTTAATAATACATGCACTGACACTCTTCATACTGGTAATTTTTTATACTAATACTGACATTTTTTTACCATACACTGACACTTAATATACATGCACTGTCACTCTTTACACTGATATTTTGTTACACTAACACTGGCATTTTGTTACACTAACACTGACACTTTTTTATACTGACACTTAATATACATGCACTGACACTCTTTATACGAGCACTTTATTAAATTAACAGTGACACTTTTTTACACTAGCACTTTGTTACATTAACATTGTCACTTTGTTACACTGACACTTTGTTACACTAACACTGATTAATGGGAGAAACAAAACACGTTTTTTCTAAGGCTTATAAAAAATGGGGTTTTTTTTTTTTTTTAAAAGATTTTAGCGTAAAAAATTATTCAAACTAAGTACTCCTATAAAAAAATTGAAAAAAAAAAAAAAAGGAGGCGAAATCGAATTCAACTCCGGGCGCCACTTTCAACGCTCTTGTGTCATTTCGTCCAATCATATTAAGCTGATGACGTGAATTCAGCTTCATAGACCAATGTCATTGGATCGTTCATTGCACGCGCGACAATTTCACGTGATAAAAAGTAGTAGAATATACGGGTATACTTTCTGTAATAGAATTGTAAGCAGAAAATAAAAATCTAGAAAAAGAAAAAAGGAAAACGACCCCTTTTTTTTTAACAAATCACTTTTCCTCAAACTTTTCATTAAATCGAAATAATCGAAAGTTCTTATATCTTCTTCCCATACGACTTAGGACAATTTGTCATTTTAGGCATTACATTCAACTTATTACATTTTAAAATGACAAATTTATATTATTTTATATTTTACAAGACATATTTGTAATACTTATAACAACAATTTCATTATTATTTTTCTCACTCGTTTTTTGCTATATTTTACTTTTCATACTTACAATATCTTCTTTACTCATTCTCTCTCATTTTATTATAATAATATTTCTTATGCCGAATGATGAGAGAGAAAATTCAAAGTCGAATGGGATAAAGGGAATATAATACTTCATGTATTATTATTATATTTATTTACATGTAAATATAATAATGCATTTATTATTTAAGATGATAAAGAAATTTCTTGAACAATACCTTTTAAAACTTTCAAATTCTCAATAAAAAAAAAAAAAAAAGTCTGACTGAATAGTCAGGCGGTGGGTGTTAAGTAAACAACGGCGGTTACAGTTGAAACATCTCAAGAAAACTGAAGTTTTCACGCGGTTCTTCCTTCCTTCCTTTCTTCATATTTAACCCAAATCCTTTCTCTTTCTTAACAATACTAAATCTAAGATAAAATAGAAAAAAAACACACACCAAAAACCCCCCAAGTAAGCAAATCTTGACCTCCCATTTCTTCAATTCTCACAATTATTGTATATTTTTTTTCATTTCTATGCATTTTTTTTTCATTTATGGCTGTCTGTAACGCGCTTAAAATCGTATTTTTAATTCTTTTATTTTTTCACAATTATTGTTTAGTTTCCCTGAAAACAGCTTTGTGTTGCGTTTATAGGTCTAGTAGTTGAGAAAAGGGTATTGAAATTAAGTGTAATTATTTAATGTGCTTAATTTGGTTTAAAGTTTTAAGCAAATTACCTTTAATTTATTTTATTTAAATTTTAAATTTGGGTAGGGGGGAAGTGGAGGAGAGGTGAGAAGGTGGGACCCAATGGGATGGGGGTGGGGAGGATGAGAAGACTTAAAAATCAAGACAGGGGAGGGGTGTGTGAGAGTTAAAATACAGCTAGCACTGAAGGTGGAGCCTCACCTACCTTCTTTTCCTTTTTAGTGTTCTTCTCTTCATTTCTTTCCTTTGTAATTCTCTTGGGGTTTTCTCTGAATTGTGGAATAGGGTTTAGGAAACTACAGAATTTATTGTTAAAGAGCTTTGTTCTTAAACAGAGTTTTTTTTTCTTTTGTCATTTCAATAGTCCTTTCAGTTTCAAATTGGGGTAATTTTCTGGGAAATTTCTTGGCTGAATTTTGGTGTTTTTGAAGGAGAATTAGGGTTTAAATCATTCTCTTCAGGTTTGCTTTTCACTCATTGACTTGTATTCATGTTTCTACTCATACATTTTCCCAGCATTCCGGCCATATTCTTGAGAAAATTGTACAACAATGCTTGAAAATTCAAACTAATTCATAAAAATTGGTTCAATTTGTTGTTTTTATAAAGTTGGGCATTTAAATTTTGACTTAAAATGCAGAATTGAAGAATTTATTTTGTGAAAGATGATCATTTTGCTGCACTTTCTGGAGAATTTTGAATTTGGGAACTGAGAAAATGAAAACAGGGGAGAAAATGAAGCAAACAGAGCATGCTATTTGCTTCATTTTCTTTCCCCTTCTCAATTTCTCAGTTACAGAATTTACCAATTCAAAAAAATTCCATTTTTTTTTTGGAATTTTTTCAACTCACCCATTATGAATTCTCTCTACATGGCCCCACCAATTTTCAGTTTTTTTGTATTATTATTACTAATTTTTAATAATGTTCAAAAAATCTCTCTAGCTCTCACTCAATTGCTAAATTACAAAAGGAAATTTAAACCCTTTTCTCCTAACATGCGCCACACGTACAATGTGCTGGCGACCACTGCCCCTTTGGAATCCACCGCGTGGCACAGTTGATATATAAATCTTGAATTCACTCAAATTTTCTCACCCTTTTTCATTTTCCTTTCGTTTCTCAGGAAAATTGTTTTAGAGTTAGTCAAGAAAAGAATATGTCGGGTGCAAATTTCATGGACGAGCTTGACTGCGGCAGCTTCTTCAATCACATGGACGATGACCTGATTGAATTCCCAGTTGATAACGTATGCAATGATTTTCACAGCATTTGGACCGACAATTCCAACATTTTGCCGTTATCCGACGACCCAATTTTCTCCGGCGGCAACAGCAAGACCGCCTCCGACCTCTCCCCAGAACTTTCAGTTCCGGTGAGTTTTTAATTTTGTCGGTGGGATTTTAGTGTACTGCATTTTAAGCATAATGTACAATGGATGACACCATATCATCTTAATTAAGAATTAAGATTACTGATGTCGTTGCATTAAGATTTAAGCATTATTTAAGCATTGTGATGTCATATCCAAGAAATATATAACCGCTCAAAAATAAATGTCCATTTTTTTTTCAAACGTCGGTCTGCATATGGTAAAATTTTTTTTTTTTTTTTTTTTTTTACTTTTTGTGTAACCCAAAAATAAAGTTGTTCACTTTTTAAGATTTTCCACTAATGGAGGCAATGTATATTCCAAAAGAGTGTCTACTAGTTTTTCTTTTAGAATTTTGGAATTTATATTCAAATTTGAATTGATTTTTGTGGTCAATTTACATTATTTTGGGAATTTATATTCAAATTTGAATTGATTATCTAACTTTTTACCATTAATTTGTCAACGTTTTTTTAATTAGTAATACTAGAATTAATGACCGTTAATTTATGAGATCACGTTGACATGGCAATCATTGATTTGTGAAATAATGAGAATTAGTGGAAAATTAGAAAATATCCTTATAATATAAGAATTGGTGTAATATACTCCCTCCGTCCCAATAAGTGCTTCACCCTTTTGGGTGGGCACGCAAATTATGAAAATGGGAGGGAAAAAAAATGTTGTGAGTGTAATTTGAAAATATGAGAGAGAATTAGTGGAGGGAATAGTAAATTATAATGATGTTGTGAGTATTAAAATAATGTAGGAGAGAGAATGAGTGGAGGAAATAGTAAAGTTTTTTTGCCAAAAAAGGAAAGGTGAAGCTTCTAACGAAATGCCCTTTTGGGTAATTAGTGAAGCTTTTATTGGGACGGAGGGAGTATTGAAGATGATTTTTTTTTTTTTTTTTGTGTTTTTACCCTAAACCACCTCAAAAAGATGCTATTTACAAAAAAAAGTAAGTGAGTTGTGATATTACAAAAAACTATTTTTGTTTATTTGATTTTTTTTCCTTTTCAGTTAAACTAAATGATAAATACATTTATCACTTGTTTTTAACTATCATTTGTTTATAACTGATAAATTAATTTATCAATTTTTTAAAGAGTATTTTATGCTTGTTTTTTTTTTTTGGATTCCATATTTATGTCAGTTATGAAACATGGAAGGATTTTTTGTACTTGGTCTGATTCTTTTTCTTCATCATGGCAGCGAGAGGAGATTGCCCACCTCGATTGGCTTTCAAATTTCTTGGAGGATTCCTTTGCTGGTCAAGGTTTGACCATCAACAATGGCGCCTATCCATTCAAGGAATCCGCAATGGCTCGTCACCAATTCCAAATCTCCAGTCCCGTGTCCGTTTTGGAAAGTAGCAGTAGCAGCACCACCAGCAGCAGCAGTTCCTGCTCGGGTGGAAAGGTCATCCCCCTCAATCCAACTCAGCATGGGATCCAACGTGCTCGCAGCAAGCGTCCCCGTCCCGCCACATTTATTCCCCGCCGAGCCATCCACCTCGTTTCTCCGACCCCCGAGCCCCTTCTCATACCCGTACCTGTACTTTCTTCAGGATCCGAGAACCTTCTAGAGTCCCATAGCATCAAAACCGAGCAGCAGCAGAAGAAGAAGAAAAGGAAGTTGAAGCCCTCACTTCCATCGGAGAATGCGGAGCTGAATCAGAATCAAAATCAGAATCAGCCCAGGAAATGCATGCATTGCGAGATTACGAAAACGCCACAATGGCGTGCAGGCCCGATGGGCCCAAAGACACTTTGCAATGCATGCGGTGTTCGCTACAAGTCGGGCAGGCTCTTCCCGGAGTATCGACCTGCAGCTAGTCCGACGTTTGTGCCATCAATCCACTCCAATTCTCACAAGAAGGTCGCCGAGATGAGAGCCAAGGGGACTGAGAATGCTGAGCCGAACCCTCAGCTCATCCCCAACAGCAATGCCTCTGCAGATCACCAGTGAAAGGGTATTATCGGAATTTGTTCATTGTACAGAGATGTAATGGGGATTGGGGTAGGGAGCTATAGTTGACTATGTTTTAGAAGATATAAGAGGGAATTAAAATGAGTAAGAGAGGGTTAGAATTGGATATTAGGGAGGGTTTAGGTCTGAATGGTTAAGTAGCTAGGTGATAGAGTCAGCAGTTGGTTTTAATTTGGATTTTTATATTTACTAAAATACCCTTTGTATTATGGGAAATTCTTTTTGTAGTTGAAGTCATTTGTTTGTAGGGAGGAATATTATGGAATGAATTATGAGTTTTTAGTCAATTTGGTTTTGCAAATTCTTTTGTTGTTAGTGTGGTGGAGGCTTTGAAACAAACAACAACTTGTGTTGCAATTGCAAAGTAGCCACTCAAATCAGATCTGTATATCTCTGTTTGTAAACCCCTAAAATGCATAAACAATCAAGGGGACGACTTCTCCTTTTATAAGACGTCAAGGAGCCAAAGCTTGTGTGGTTAAGGAAATCTAAAACCGTGTAGGAGAGAAGGATTCTTCCTTCCAAGCGATGATGTCCAAACGGACAACCCGGTCCGGCCCGTCAACCAAGGGCCAAACGGACAAACGGGCTCTACCCGGCCCGTCTGCGAGAGTAAACGGGCTAAAGCCCAGCCCGGTCCGTCCGTTTTGAGGTGGTGAGGCCCGCCCGTATAGCCCGGATCCAAGGATTCACGGGCCCAACGGATTTTACCATTTTTTTAAAAATTTGAAAATGCTTGAAATTATTTTTAAAAAATACAAAGTTCTTTAGAATTAAACAAAGAATTTTATATAAAAAAAAACAACTTACTCCCAATAATGTTAATTACATTTTCTAAGAGGTATAATTATAAACTTTATTAACTTAAGTAAATAAAAATTTATAATTATAAATTTTTAATTAAAGGAAAACAATTAAAGGAAAACAATTAAGTAAATACTATTTTTTTTAACTACTTAACACAATATTTAACTAATAAATACTATTTTTTTTGGAAATTTTTAGAAATTGATTTTGACCAAAATGCCCCTCCGACAAATTTATTAACGGATATATATGGGGACATTAATTAAGGACATTTCACAAAAAAAAAAGGAAGGGGAGGCAAACGGACATGGGTCAAACGGGCTTGGAAGCCCGGCCCAAGCCCATATTTTTTTGAAGCCTGTACCGTATAGTTGACGGGCCAAATTAAGGGTTGGATCACGGATCACGGACCACGGGCCACAACCAATACGGGCCACGATCCACAGGCCAAAAAAACCCACGGGTCTAAGCCCATTTTGTCCATCATCACTTCCAAGTCAGTGCGTATCTTATAAAATAAATGCCGGCAAAATATTTGATTCAAAATAATTGTCGTTTTTAATCTTTATGGTTAAAGCAATCAAACTTCTATTTTATCCCTTCATTAAAACTCGTTTTCTTTTATTAATTGGGTTTGTGTGAAGTAGTGCAACAAAGAGAGAGAGAAACATTAAATAAGGATATTACTGACACTTTAATCGTTGATAATTGTCTTTTTTTAAACATGTAAGAAGTTCAAAATCTACAATTGTTTTGAAGCGGAGGAAGTATCTGTTAGGCCCAATTGATAAGAAAACATGTTAAAGGGGAGGAGGTAAATAGCCTGATTAAAATTCCTTTCTAAAATCTTTGTAAAATGTTCAAGTAACTTATCTGAGGCCAACCAGTGAAAATCAGTTGCACAGCAGATAAAATATTATTGGTTTAACTCATACAAAAGTGATCAGTTAAGTGAATAGGATTCAAATAAATATAAGTTAAAATATCATGCAAGTTATATTCCAATAGAAAAGACAAATAAGCAGTTAAAAAAATCAAAGGATTGTAACCGGCGATAGAGTTCAACCGGTTACAAGACAAGTAATAATGAGCAAGCAAACAAACAAGAAGACACGATTATTTTGAGATGTTCACAGTGTTAAATGACTGCTACGTCCACTATCAAGTTTAATCAAAACTTGGATTTGTGAAAGGTGCACTATTAATGTCACTAATCTATTACAAGTTGCAAGTCTTATGATTGAAGGCTGCCTAAAAGAAAGTAATCACTAATGGATCGTGCTACAAGATTGGCTAAGTGTTTTCAAGAGATGTGTTTACAAATTGAACTGATTTTTCTTAGGTGTGTAGTGTGATCAATCAATGTGTTCCAGACATAGTCTTATTGGAAAACACTTACAATAATTGATTGAGTGTGCACAGTGTATGTCCTAATAAATAATCTAGTGAATATATGGACTTGAATGTGATACGAACTTGGTGTGCATGGTTAGGCCAATGGCAGCAGTAGCAGTTTATTGCAGCAGTAGCAGTTTATTTCTTGTTAATTAGTTAGCTTCTTGTTAATTAGTTTTCCTCTTGTTAATTAGCAGTTAGTAAGTTAGTAGGCAGTTGAATAAGGAGATAGTGGGGATCATGGTTTGGCATCATGGCTCCATAATTTGTAGTCTTTGTTTTGGTTGAAGTTGTTGGTTTATAAGCCTACAGTTTGGAAGGTAGAAGATATACAGAAAATTTCCCAAACTCCTCTCTCTCTCTATCTTTCTATTTTTCTGAGTATCCGGTCTTATCAACTGGTATCAGAGCCTGGTTCTACCATGGACACTCGTGGGAAAACCAACGCCGAGTTTCGTAATGACATGATCAAAGCCATAGCCCTTCATGAATCCAGTCTTGACCAGTTGCATGCGTCACTGGAGGCGATTCTGGCTGAGCTCTAATGTCAGCGGCCTACACGAGCTGCGAACCATCAAACCCCTGAGTTCAATCCCTTTTGTCAAGGGGAGAACTCCAATTCCAACACTCATGGCCAACAATCGTTGGGCGAGCAACGTGGCCATCTCAAGCTCTATTTTCCAAAGTTTAGCGGTGAGGATCCAAGTGGTTGGATCTACAAGGCTGAGCAGTACTTCAAGTTCCAAAATCGATCTGAGCAAAGTGCACTTGGCTTCCTTTCATCTGGAGGGCGTTGCCTTGCAATGGCATCGTTGGATAACGAAGATTCGGGGACCGCAAAGTTGGGTGGAGTTGCCTAAGGCACTCCTCGGACGCTTTGGACCAACGGATTATGAAGATCCGTCGGAAGCACTCAACCGGCTACGACAAACTACCACGGTGAATTCCTACCAGGAAGCGTTTGAAAGGCTTTCGCACCGATTGGATGGGTTGCCGAAAGCACATTTAGTAGGGTGTTTTATTGCAGGGCTTCGGGATGACATACGGTTGGATGTAAGGATAAAACAGCCTCGGTCCGTGGCGAAAGCCATAGGCGTAGCTCAGTTGATTGAGGAGCGCAACCAGCTCCAAAATCTCCGCTTATATCTCAGCGGCAGCAGGCAGCCCTGGCTCAAAACAAGGGAACTGCTGGGCCATCGACTGGACTCTTGGGGCCTCCACCGAACCAACGCGAGAAAGGCCAGACTGAGACACCCACTTTCAGACGACTCTCTGCACAGGAAGCTAAGGAACGACGCGAGATGGGATTGTGCTATTATTGTGATGAAAGGTTTGTTCCGGGGCTGAAATTGCCCGGATCCGAGAGGCAGCGCGATCGCGCCCCGACATCTGGCGTTTTCGAATTGCTTGCGTTTTCCGTCCGCGATTCTTGCGTTCACGTTGGAAAGTGGTCTCGCTGTGTTGTGCTTGTAGAGTCGCCACGCCGTTTTGATTAAGCCCAAAACATTGAGAAAAGGCATCAGTTTAAAAATAAACTGTTTTTGTGTGATGAGATTTTTGAGTTCGGAGGTCAGGTTACTCCTCGGGAAGAGAATATTAGAATATTAGAGCTCATCCGAGTAGCCTATTAAAAACGAGTCTTTCGATACCCCTTCTTTCTTTAAATGTTGTGTGTGTGTGTGTGCTTTTAAAAAATCCATGCTGTGTCGGATGTCTACATTGT
This sequence comes from Adenophora triphylla var. japonica, assembly GCA_022495995.1. Lineage (NCBI taxonomy): Eukaryota > Viridiplantae > Streptophyta > Magnoliopsida > Asterales > Campanulaceae > Adenophora > Adenophora triphylla. The sequence goes on along the minus strand of JAFEMH010001462.1, from coordinate 101,530 downwards.
ACACTGCTTATTGAAATGTATTGAAATAGTGTAGGAAGGAAGCCTTACCAATGTTGGTTCGTGTCTGTCTTCCGCTGGGGAATAGTGTTTGAGGATGGAATAGTGTTCCGGGACGGATCGGGATTACTTCGGGATGTGCCGGTTGTCTGCGGACAGAGCTTCGGCGTGCCTCGGGATTGTCAAGTGTGCACTCGGGTAGAGTTTTGGCGTGCATTAGGATCTCAGGGATTGTTGGTTGGATTCGGGTAGAGGTTCGGCGTGCGTCGGGATCGTCGGTTGCGTTCGGGCAGAGTTCCGGCGTGCGTCCGAGTTGCCGGTTTGACTCGAAAAGAGCCGGGACGCCTCGGGAAAGACCAGGCAAGGCCTCGGAGTACCACGAGGGGCCTCAGAGTACCTCGAGAGTGTCTCGGGGCAGCGCGGGAGCATCTCGGGAGCGCTCGAAAAGGCTTCGAAGAACCACAAGGGAGCTCGAAAGGTCTCGGAAGGATCCGAAAGGGGCCGAGAGTGCCTCGAAAGGACTTAGAGGGGAAGCCAGAAGGCCTAGGGAGAGAGTAGAAGAGGATAGTGTGTGAAATGAGGGAGGGGGAGCCCTCTATTTATAGTTGAGAAATTTCTGCAATAAGGTCCGTACGGACCTAATAGGTAAACCAAAATTGCAGTTTTCCCAGATTTAGGGGAATCTTGTGGACTTTAAGGGGATTTAGTAATTATGAGATTTGGTAGCAAGAAGGTCCGTACGGACCTTTTGGCATGCAAAGAGGTCCGTACGGACCTCCCTGCTTTTCCCAATTTCTGCATAATTCCCAAAAAGTCCTTTTGTGTTTTTTGTCCCAGAAAGGCACCCCCTTGGTTTAGTTGGTGGTTTTTTGGACCTTTGAGGGTTTTTGAAGGGTTTTGAGGGTTTTTTGAGGATTTCGGGTGTTCGAGACTGCGTTTGAGTGAGTCTGCGGTGTTTCCCGGATGCTCGGAAGAGGGTGATTCAGATTGGGGTACTTACAGAAGCCCCTCGACGACGTCACTTACGGAGGAAGTAGGGTCGTCGATAAGATAAGGGTCCTGATATGGATCGCGTGAGGACGTGGTGGCGTCCTGAGGTGTGATCGTTTAGGTCAGTTGGCTGGACCCTTTGATAGGATTCCTACGTATCCCTGACGGGAATCAAGTCTGATCGTAGTTCGGGTGTGTGGGGAAGTGGACGTGTCAGTGTCCTGTGGGTGACCGCATAGGTTGGTTGTGAGGACGTGGTGGCGTCTTGGGTGACCGTATAGGTCGGTTGTGAGGGCGTGGTGGCGTCCTGGGTGACCGTATAGGTCGATTGTGAGGACGTGGTGGCGTCCTGGGTGACCGTATAGGTCGGTTGGCTGGACCCTGTGATAGGATTCCTACGTATCCCTGGCAGGAATCAAGCCTGATCGTAGTTCGCCGTCGTGAAGTTGTGAGCGTATGCGGGCGTGGTGATGCCCTGAAGTGATGTGACCGCTGAGGTCGATTGTGAGGACGTGGTGGCATCCTGAGATGGAAATTTTACGATTTTCCGAATCGGGTAATTTAAAGCCTTCCGGGCTGGAGATAAGGATTTGGGAGGTTTATACGGTCTTTCGGACCGAGTGATTTAAAGCCTTTCAGGCTGGAGATAGTGATTCGGTTGATTTATGCAGTCTCCCAAACTGAGTGATTTAAAGTCTTTCGGGCTGCGGATGATAGAGATGAGGGTATGTTATGCCCTGTGACTCGTGGTTGGTGTCGTGCATGGGGACGTGTAGTGTCCTCTGACTGTGTTTGTGTGAGGCGTGATTGCCTTGTGCTTTGATTGTGAGAGGCGTGATGGCCTCGTGTTTTGATTTTGAGAGGCGTGATGGCCTCGTGTTTTGATTGTGAGAGGCGTGATGGCCTCGTGTTTTGTCCGCTGGGGAAGGGTTGGACTTACGATGACTGCCGGTGTTCGTCTGCTGGTAGTTGTTGTTCACAACACATACTTGATGATTATGGTCTTGATAGCAATATCTTGACCTTATACTGTGATAACTTGAGTGCTATTAATATTTCCAAAAATCCTGCACACCACTCCCGTACCAAACATATTGACATCCGTCATCATTTTTTAAGAGATATGGTAGATAAAAAGATAATAAATATAGAGCATATTGATACAAAGTATCAACTTGCTGATATTTTCATCAAACCCTTAGACCATGATAGATTCTCTAGTCTAAAGAGATCTCTTGGTCTTTGTATTCTCTAAAAAATGTCCTCTGTTGTAAGGTGTTACCATGGGTGCTAATAACACCTGGGGTAACACATGTATACTAGTACATATTTTTTGCTTGTTTGGTTTTATTTTCTGTACTGTAAGGGTTCCCATAGTTCTCTGAGCTATGAGAGTTCTCACGGCTGCACATGCTGACCTTTTTATGGTAGGATAACACCCTGAATAACACACTTGTTAAAACTCCCTTTGTGCTTAAAGTGACAAAGTCACTAATGTTGTTATGTGATAAATCAAAAGGCAAAGAGGCAATTCTTATACCATACTATTCTCTCGAGCTTGGGGCACGGCGTTCGTGGACGATGCACTCTTGCCAATGAGAATGTATGAAGTGATTTGTGCTTAGTATTAGGGACATGGAGCTCACTACTACAGTGTACCCTACTTGAACGGCATAAATCAATGAAACTTTGCACTTGAAATAAGACTCGGAGCACGGAGCTCGTTACTACGATGCTTCCTTGTTTTAAAGAAGTGTAAAAGAATTTTATAAATAGCTATGCATCATGTTCTTACAAGCTTGTTATGCCTGAAATGCTTGAAAATGACTAAGCTTGTTATGCCTGAAATGCTTGAAAATGAAAATATTTATCAAGGGGTTTTTATCATATGTGTTATCCTAGGTGTTACCATCATTATCATTAACATATTTGTATGTGCTATTTTTTTTTTTTTATTCCTTATTTTCGGTTATGTTATTTAAATTCTTAAACTTTGAAAGTCTTTTTACTGATGATTAAGAGTTTAAAAAGTTTGAAAAAGTCTTTAACTAACCAATTTTATATTTGATAAACAAACCAAATAACTAAATCCTAAAAATTAGGGATTTGATTTTCAAAAACCATATGGACTTGGTATATTTGTTGTGTTTATTATTTTTATTTTCGTTTTTTTATATACTTAAAAAAAATTAAAAAATTAAAAATCTAAAAATTAAAAATTCGAAAAATGAAAAAAAGAAATTTAAAATAATGGTCGGATGTTCTTTATTTGTTGTGGGGAGTTTGTATTTGATTTTTCTTGTGGCTAGAAAATAGGGAGGTTGAGTAAATATTTAATGTAATTATTTTTAGTGGATAAAAAATAGGGAGAGGTTGAGTAATTAATTAGATAAATATAGGAGATAAATTAGTTAGTGGGATAAGTCTTGCCAAATTAAACTTCCTAACTTAATTCCTATTTCTCTCTCTCTCTCTCTCTCTCTCTCTCTCTCTCTCTCTCTAAGCCAATGCCCTCCTCTCTCTCTCTCTCTCTCTCTCTCTAGGCGTTAAATACTCCCTCTGTCACCGTCACTCTCTCTCCCTCAAACCTTTCAAAATCAAAAACCTTCCTAAACACTAACCATGGCAACCCCTTCCAAGAAGCAATCCGTCCCATTGGAGGTCTCTCCGGGTGTAGGCTCAAGTGGTCCAAGCCAAATGGACACTTCGACCACCCCTCTCAATGTGTCTCTGGCGATGACAATGTTGGTTGATGATCCTCCTTTGGTGACAACAATGGCGCAACCCTTGTCCATTGTGATGCTACCACCTTTCCCCCCCCCCCCCCGTTCCGTCAACCAAGAAAACCAAAAGAAAAGCCATTGCTCACAAACCCTCGGGTCATCTCGCTAAAAAGAGGAGCTCGAGTAGGCTCACAGCTATGAGAAACAAAGGTACTTCAAAATCCAACACATCTTCAGAACCGGTTGAAGTTTCAGAAGAATCTTCTCTTGGTCTCTCCTCCGCACATGTCTCGGATGAAGATTTTCATGCCGAAGCTGAGAAGAGCCAATCAGTTGATACCTTTGAAGATTGGGGATTTGATGATGAAGAACCTCTGTATGAAGTGGTGAAACGGAATTCAAAAGGCAAAGGCAAAGGCAAGCAGGCTGCTGCCAAAGATATTATCAAGAAGGCTGCAACACCAAAGGTAACACCTTCTGTTTCTAAGACTTTGAAGTCTTCAATCAGTGAGTTTGCATATTCTGAGTCCTCTAATTTTCTTGAGAAAGAGTTTGATGATGTGAATACTGTTTTTCCAAAACCTTACTTCTCGTTGGAATTTTATCGAAAAGAAAATATGGAGTTTTGGTTAAGGCACAGTGAAACGAAAATTCTCAAAGAAAAGTACATTGACGAGGTTGATTTCAAAAAGCATGGTGTGTTTCAGTTCTTGGAGGATAGAATTTTTTTGAAAGCTAACTTGCACCCTTCAAAATTTGTTGAAGCTATTGTCAAAAATTTCTTTGCCAACCTAGAAAATGAGAAGTTCGATCAATTTGGAAAGGTGTTTTTAAGGAACTGAATTTTTTCTATTACCCCTTCATTGATCAACAAGACTTTAGGACTCCCAAATATGGATGATGATGGTCCTATTGTGCATAAGGATGAAAATGCTAGGTTTATTTCAAATAATGTATTGCATGAATGACCCAAAAAATCCCAATCACAAAACCAAAGTTCATTTTCTTGCTTCCCGTCTCACTTCACTCTTTATCGTGCTTCACAAGCTTTATATTTTTAATTGGGTTCCTACTTCAAATGAGCAATATGTGACATTGCAACAAGCTGAAATTTTGTATAAGTTAGGAAAGAATCAAAGGGTGAACTTGGGTAGAGTGATTTTCAAACATTTGGCTTCGTGGGGTAGAAGAAAAGACATTACAATGTTACCTTACCCTTCATTGATTTTCCAAATTTTGAAATCTCAAAAAATTCCCATTGAAGAGTCGGATGAGTACACTCCCAATCTTGATCTCTATGCTATAGATACTCAGCTTTCTAAGACGAACACCAAGAGTGTGAGGTTCACAGGTGATCTTCCTTGGTCAAAGGAAAAGGAAATAGGGTTAAGTGTTACGGTTTCTGCTCAGGGTGTTACTCATACTGTTACACCGAATGTTACTCCGAAATCTCCAAGTTTTTAAGGTACAAATGCAACTCATGTTCTTACAAATGTGTATAATTTGTGGGGAATGCTTCACCAACAATACCAAAGACCACAGTTTTGGCGTTTCTCCACAAATAAACTGCTGCCATTACCGAGATTGTGCAAGGATGGACTAAGCTCAAGGAAATTACTGATGAGTTTATTTGGCAGGTTTCTTCCCAAACTGGGGGAGTTGATAGTGCTGATGGAGCTGATCCGAGTGGTGGTGGTGGAAATGCTAGTGGTGGTCTTTGCAGATGTTCTTGAGAAGGTCTTTGCCTTGCGAATCTTTGGAGATGAAGAAGGGGAAGAACAGGAGGAAGAAGTGTGTTTTAATAATGGAGTTTGCTATGCATTAGGGCACATGATGCTTATTAATTAACTTGATGTTTTAGAGATCGAGCATAATCTAAAATGAATATTTCAAGTGTAAGTTTAGCAGAGTTGAACGCAAAAAGGCATGAACAATCACCTTAACTAGAAAGTTTGAGGTTCTGAGTTTTTCTTCACTATCTTCGAGGAGAATTGGATAGAGATATAACTTGTAATTTCAAAACAGGTTGGTTGAATTGCGAGAGGGACACATGTTCGATCGAAACCTAACGATTTATTTTATATCCGCAAGCGCACGGGCTATTGTAATATAGCGGGTGCAAGTACGGGTCGATCCCACAGAGACAGGGTTTACTTTGGGATGATATTTGTCTTTATATAAATATATAGATAAAATGATTGGGGGGAGATAGGAATTTGTAAGATAAAATACTAGGAAGATATATAAACTACTCTAACATATAATGATAGTATTCTCGGGATTGAAACCAAATAAATATGCTTTAGATAAAGGCTTTTATCAAAATAACAAGGATGGTACATTAGGCTTACACTACTTCTCACGGTCAAGCAAACAGCGTTGTATCCTTCACTAATTATGTCCTAAATGTTTGAGATTTCCGTTTATGGTACTCCCGCCCTGTCACAAACGGGCATTCCGGCTTAACTCTAGCTGACCATAATTAGTAAGAATCCATTAAGATCGAAAGTCAACGTACTTTCCATTCAAAGAACACCCCTAGGCCGTTGAACTACTCTCGTGATCAATGAAACCTAGTTCCTTCATATGGTTCCGTCAATCGAAATTCTCTGCTAGGTACTTCTCTCAATTGACTAGGGTTCCACAAATATAAATGTTTTCATATTTGCAAGCAATTCAAGAATAATATGAAGAAATTGTTTTAAGATGAAAGTGCCAAGTCAAGGATGATATGCTAAGTTGTGCTAACTAGCACATGTATTTAAGACTCACCGGCCTTTCTCTCGAGGGTTCGGCTTAGTGTAATCCCGTTCGTCACGCTTGAAATCTGACTCACCTCTCGAGGGTATCAAATAAATCAAAAATACCATTTAAGTCTATCATCTCACGTATTTTCCACTAAAGGATCATCCCTAGGTCTTTAAATCACTTTGTGTAATTTATTGACCTAATTCAATTCTTAGAGTTCCGCTAATCAATGTTTTTTACTTGATCAACTGAGGTTATACAACTAAAGACGTCTCCCTAATTGCAAGCATTAAGATTTACAAGAAGAGAATTGAAATGACATGTAGAAGAAGCAATGAATATAAGTTATCGAATTTTCAACTCCGAGAAATGGAGGATTACTCAAACCATTGAAATAATAAAAAGAAGTAAGTAAAGAAATAAAGATAAGGAAAGAAATACTTATTCATAATAAGAGAGACAATGGCTGAAAATAATCTTCATTCACAATCTTCAAGAGTACACAAGACTTGTCACGAATCATTGATACATCTTGAACATTGTGTATAAATTGCTAAAATATTTTGCTATACATTCTAAGTATAATATGATCCTTTCTAAATGTATTTATGACCATTTTTCGGATTTTCTGGATATCTAAAACTGAGTACAAATAGCCTTTATATAGGCATTCTATGCTAGGGACACATCTCTTGCGAAAAGGCACCTTTTGGCTGATATGGGAGGTGCTCGGCCGAGTCAAGGAGGTTGCACGGCCGAGCAGAGCTTTTCTGACAGTCACAACCGTTGTAAAAGGCACCTTTTGGTTTGAATCAGGGGGTGCTCGGCCGAGTCAATGGTTCTGCTCGGCCGAGCAGCAGGTTTCCAGAAGCTTTGATTTTATTTCTTCTTATGCTCGGCCGAGTCAAGGGCTTTGCTCGGCCGAGCAGTTGCTGTTCTGGCTGAGCTTATGCTTTTGACCCTTCTATTTTCACAGCCTTGCTTTTAAGTCCCTTATTCTTCCATAAAATGTACCTAAAACCTGTAGAACACATGAAAATAACCAACAAGCATAAAATCTAGAATATAACATAAAAGAGACCAATTTATACTCAATTTACAAATATTTAAAGATAAATAATATCATTATTATACTATAAAAGTCTATATAAAAATTACTTATCAAACTCCCCCACACTTAAACCTTGCTTGTCCCCAAGCAAGATTAGGATAAAAACATGGAGAGGGAGAAAAATAAAATAAAGATGAATGGGAATGATTCCTCAGAAAATTTATTGTAGCAAGCTTATTGCCCTTTTTGAAGATTGCCTTTATTTTTCTAGTCATATTTTTCATATGCTTAAAAATTATTAGGAAGAAGCAATTTGGGAATATTTAAAAGAAATAATTTTGAGACAATAACTTAATATAGCCTATATAGGAATTGGTCAAGTAAAGCATGCTAGGAAGATAAACTTTAGATCATAAACTTGGTAAAAATGAAAGTTTCATAAAAATGAATTTATTGCTTAAAATGTACAAATAGAGGCCTAAACACTTATTCACAAACTAGAAGCTTTCATAGAGTTTGAATTGCATTTTTAGATCACAAGGGTGGAAATGGATGATGATAGTGGAAAAATCTTATCAAGGCTTCAACAATTTATCTTATTTTTGCACGTGTTATATTTTTGCAAAAGACCTTAGCTATTTTTGATCCTTTCAAGTAGGAGACATTGTGGCTGCGAACCCCATGTTCCTAATACTTAGATCAAGAATACTTTTGGATATTACTTCCGTTTGGCAAGGAAGCATCGTCGCAGCGAACGCCGTGCCCCGAGTTACTTAGGAAGTAATAGGTTTCTTTTTGCTTTGAAGATTTGGTGACTAAGTCACTCTTTTCACAATAAGATAAAATGTCTAACCTTGATTTGATTAGTGAAAATGGAAAGATGGAATTTTTATTGAAGGGGTGTGATCCAAGGGTTGCAAAAACAAAGCAAATGCTTCTAATAAGGGAATAAGCATTAATGAAATTTGAAATGTACATTTAAAGAAATATTTTCAAAATTTTTCAAAAGAATAACCAAGTATCAAAAAGATGATCAATAAAGATTTTAATCTAATCAAATGCTTTTTCCTTGACTAAACACTATATATTGCTATATTAACTTATGAGGCTTTAATTTATTTCCTAAAAATATTCCTATATTCTTCTTTTTATTAATTTCTAAGTTTATAGAAAATATGAGAGAAAGAAATAAAGGCATTAAATCTAAGGCAAATAACAAGCATAAAGAATAATAATATGGATCATCATAGGGATTTTTTTTTTTTTTAAATACTAGTAATGAATACATAAAAAGAAAAGAAGAATGCAACTAAGTTATAAAAGAAAAACTAAAAATGAAAGACTAAAATAAAACGCAAATAAATAAAATGCAAGTCCCTCCCCCACACTTAATTTAAGCATTGTCATCAATGATTCAAGGACTATAAAGAGATTGGTGGGGAAAGAATAAAAAGAAAGACTTACATTGGGGGCGGTGGTGGTGGTGGGTAAAAATTCTCCCAATGCCTTACTCCATAATCGTAGATGTAATCAACCCTTCCTTGTACATGTTGTATGCGCCCTTCAATATTCTCTTGGAATTGGTTGAAGTTTTGATTGAAGTGGTTGAGTTGTTGAAGTATTTGAGTCTGATGGAGGGCCATTTGGTTGAATTGTTGGTAAAAGTCGGGTGGCATTTGAATTGGGTTAGGATGGATTGGTTGGTGCTGCTCCTCTTCATTCCCTTCTTGCCCCATATTTACATCTTCATTTTCTTCTTCAGCTTGCCCCAACAAAAGCGGGAAGGACCAAGTATCCGGTTGGTTTACTAATACCACCGGAATGTTGGCGTTGGGCAAAATGGCATATGGTGTCTTATTGGCACCACCTCCTACAAACCAAGTAAAATTTCCTTGCCCTCTTTCAGAAATCATATTCATCACTTTCAAGGCTGCTATATCAAGTACCCTAGATCCTTTAACCGGTACCAAAGCATCGGGACCTTCCTCGGGAATTGGAATGTCCATATAAATTGCAAGGAGGGTTATCATCCCTCCTATATGAATGTCTCCGGGGAAGTTAGGGGATATGTGATCCCAAAGCCGATCAACAAACTACTTTCCTATATTGATCCCCCTATACCCCGTGACAAATGCCCATAATAGAAATAATTCTTGCCTATTGATTGTTCCCTTATCCTCTCTTGCAAAAATCGTGCAAGCATACATTCTTTGGATATAACAAAGGACGGGGTGAACAATTAGGGAGGCCTTGGATGATTTGGGAAGGAAAGGTGTATGGCCCGTAATTTGCTCCCAAAAGATATCGGCATTGTAATGAGGGGGAGGTGTATTTAGGGCGAGTTTATTGTTAGGCCACCCGAGAGTACCGTTGATATCCTCGAGGTCAAGGGTATATTGAGTGTTTAGAAGCCTGAAACTTAGGATAACATCCTCATATTCTTCCCCCGTTTCACCGCAAATCATAGTCTTGAATTTTTTTGTCATGGTGCTTAAAAACTCTAGGGTGGGGCTCTCATATGTTTTCCCCTCAATATGTATGAAATCTTGGCAATTTATCCCTTGGTGCAAAGCTCTCAGATTATTCACAAATCCTAGGGTTCTCATAGTATCAAAATCTAATAATTGAGTGGGTTTTATGCTTTTCCCGCAAAGCTTAGCATACCTAGTGGTCTCGACTTTGGATTGAAAAGTAATGCCCAAAGGGTCTAAGGTTGGGGCTAAACTAGAACTAGAGGTAGTATCCTTGCGAGGTCTCTTAGAGGTAGGTACCTTTTCCTTTTGTTTAGGAGCCATTTTATAATTCTAGGTAGCAAAAACCCAACAAAGCTTTGAAGAGACTAGAGAGATGTTGTGAGTTTACCCGATGAGAACACCTTGGAAACTTGATTTCTTGCTTGGTTGCTGCTTGAATGCCTTGAACAAATCGTCCTTCTTCACCAATTTGATTAAATTCGAAAACCTTGGAAATTTGGGAAAGAACTAGGGTTTTTTCGGATTTTGGGGGATTTGGGTGAAATTTGGGTTGTGTATGGTTTGGGTAGTGTTTAGGAGAAGGATTTAAGGTGTAGGAAGGTTGTTTTGGCCGGAATTAATAGAGTAATTGGAGGTTTTATGGTGGGAGGGGGCGGAGGTGAGGAGGGTTTAGAGAGAGGGAGAGAGAAGGAGAGTGAGAGTCAAATACCAAGAGGCTTATTTTGACCAAAAAATTTCTGCAGATACGTTTCGCTCGGCCGAGCATGGGCCTTGACTCGGCCGAGCATGGGCCTTCAGTCTAAACCAGTTTCTGTCCCTTCCTTGCTCGGCCGAGTCAAGGGATGTGCTCGGCCGAGCACTTTTGCTGCAAAAAGTTGTTTTTTTTTTTTTTGAAACAACGTATCCATTCACGAAGAAATGCACGGTCGAACCAACAGAAGTGTGCGGCCGCTCCACTTGGTTGATTCCATTTAGTTCATCCGCTCCTGAATGCACGGCCGCTCCAATAATTGGTGCACGGCCGCTCCAACACTGCTCATTATATATTTTTTATTTTCCTACAAAACAGAGTTAGAAAACGATACAATAATAATATATATAAAATATAAACATAAAAATAAAAATAAATGATAAAGACAAATATCAAAAAGTAAACCGTTGTCCCCGGCAACGGCGCCAAAAACTTGTTCGGTCGAAACCTAACGGTTTATTTTATATCCGCAAGCGCACGGGCTATTGTAATATAGCGGGTGCAAGTACGGGTCGATCCCACAGAGACAGGGTTTACTTTGGGATGATATTTGTCTTTATATAAATATATAGATAAAATGATTGGGGGGAGATAGGAATTTGTAAGATAAAATACTAGGAAGATATATAAACTACTCTAACATATAATGATAGTATTCTCGGGATTGAAACCAAATAAATATGCTTTAGATAAAGGCTTTTATCAAAATAACAAGGATGGTACATTAGGCTTACACTACTTCTCACGGTCAAGCAAGCAGCGTTGTATCCTTCACTAATTATGTCCTAACTGTTTGAGATTTCCATTTATGGTACTCCCGCCCTGTCACAAACGGGCATTTCGGCTTAACTCTAGCTGACCATAATTAGTAAGAATCCATTAAGATCGAAAGTCAACGTACTTTCCATTCAAAGAACACCCCTAGGCCGTTGAACTACTCTCGTGATCAATGAAACCTAGTTCCTTCATATGGTTCCGTCAATCGAAATTCTCCGCTAGGTACTTCTCTCAATTAACTAGGGTTCCACAAATATAAACGTTTTCATATTTGCAAGCAATTCAAGAATAATATGAAGAAATTGTTTTAAGATGAAAGTGCCAAGTCAAGGATGATATGCTAAGTTGTGCTAACTAGCACATGTATTTAAGACTCACCGGCCTTTCTCTCGAGGGTTCGGTTTAGTGTAATCCCGTTCGTCACGCAGGAAATCCGACTCACCTCTCGAGGGTACCAAATAAATCAAAAATACCATTTAAGCCTATCATCTCACGTATTTTCCACTAAAGGATCATCCCTAGGTCTTTAAATCACTTTGTGTAATTTATTGACCTAGTTCAATTCTTAGAGTTCCGCTAATCAATGTTTTTTACTTGATCAACTGAGGTTATACAACTAAAGACGTCTCCCTAATTGCAAGCATTAAGATTTACAAGAAGAGAATTGAAATGACATGTAGAAGAAGCAATGAATATAAGTTATCGAGTTTTCAACTCCGAGAAATGGAGGATAACTCAAACCATTGAAATAATAAAAAGAAGTAAGTAAAGAAATAAAGATAAGGGAAGAAATACTTATTCATAATAAGAGAGACAATGGCTGAAAATAATCTTCATTCACAATCTTCAAGAGTACACAAGACTTGTCACGAATCATTGATACATCTTGAACATTGTGTATAAATTGCTAAAGTATTTTGCTATACATTCTAAGTATAATATGATCATTTCTAAATGTATTTATGACCATTTTTCGGATTTTCTGGATATCTAAAAATGAGTACAAATAGCCTTTATATAGGCATTCTATGCTAGGGACACATCTCTTGCGAAAAGGCACCTTTTGGCTGATATGGGAGGTGCTCGGTCGAGTCAAGGAGGTTGCACGGCCGAGCAGAACTTTTCTGACAGTCACAACCGTTGTAAAAGGCACCTTTTGGTTTGAATCAGGGGGTGCTCGGCCGAGTCAATGGTTCTGCTCGGCCGAGCAGCAGGTTTCCAGAAGCTTTGATTTTATTTCTTCTTATGCTCGGCCGAGTCAAGGGCTTTGCTCGGCCGGCGATTCTTGTTACAGTGAGCTTATGCTTTTGACCCTTCTATTTTCACAGCCTTGCTTTTAAGTCCCTTATTCTTCCATAAAATGTACCTAAAACCTGTAGAACACATGAAAATACCCAACAAGCATAAAATCTAGAATATAACATAAAAGAGACCAATTTATACTCAATTTACAAATATTTAAAGGTAAATAATATCATTAAAGTTGTATCAGGCACAACGATAATTTGATCAGGCACAACGATAATTTGATACTTGACACCCTCAGAAAGTTTCACCATTAAGTCAAAGGCTCTAGCAAGGTGACATTAAAGTTGTATCTCAGTACCTACAGATTATGCGATATTGATCAACAGTTGCAAACTAAAGTTTTGCATCCAAGACATTTTATCAATCTTGTCAATTCTCTACCCCCGCGAAAAAATACAGATTAATATTTCACGGTAAATAGTAAGAGGAGTTCATATTAACTCCTTCAGAAACATATTCCAGAAAGGTCGTGTTAAAATTAAAGAAACTTAACATATCTAACAAATTTCTGGTACAAACAAACGGAAGATTTCCGTCAAGCTAGGTATTAGTAACCAGACCAACTTCACAAGTACCGATCCAAATAGTCATTTTAGGGTTCTTCTTCAACATTCCAGGAGCAGAGTTTTAATTATGTCTGCATACTATTAGCATGATACTTCTCCAAATCATCATCAAGATCTTTAGCTGACACCTCAACCTTGTCCCCTCGACCTTTGCCACGTCCTCCTCCTCCTCCTCCTCCTCCACCTCCACCTCCACCTCGGCCCCTCGTGGGAGGGTTAGGGTTACTGCCTCTGTTTTAAGTCTCCCCATTACTCCACCTCTCCTTTGACCACTATTGAGTTGTATCAATATTTAGTAAAACACCCATCAGTCAACAAGTTAAAACAAGAAATCAAATGGAAATTTGTGGGGCCAAACGAGCAAAAGTTTTGATTAGGATTCTGTGTACTAATTGTTTTCAAGTGATGAGTCCTCCAAGAATAGGAGTTTCATAGTTGACTTGTATTAGGAGAGCGAATCTTCATCTGATTTAGGTTCCTTCGACCGCTAGGAGTCCGTCCCAAATAAGACTTCTTGAGTGAGAATAAATCCCTATTTGATTAGGATTCTGTGTACTAATTGTTTTCCTTATCTTTAGGGATATTTAATAGGGGGAGAATTATATTCCGTTCAGTGGCCCCCGACTTCTTAGCTCGGCCATGTCGATGACGAGGAGGAAGTGAGCTCTATCTCGGTTTATAAGAATACGAACAGGCGTCACGTGACAAGTGTCGCTTCAGTTGTCCGCTGGTTAATTTGTACAAGGATGATGCGCAGTCCACGATGTCTGATTTGCCTTGGGAATCCCATTATTGGATTCCTCCTACCGATGACCAAAATATCAATGCCACCATTGGATGGATTGAGGATGAGGTACCTAGTACGGCGGAAGACGATGAGGCTGATGCCGTGGCGCAGGCCGAGGAGACTAATGTCGAGGAGGAAGCTCAGACTCAACAAGTCACCATCCCGAATCCTGACACGGAGGACGACGATGAGGCGGATGCCATGGCGCAGGCCGAGGAGACTAATGTCGAGGAGGAAGCTCAACCCAACAAGTCACCATCCCGGATCCTCGCAAGGTAGAAGACGATGAGGCTGATGCCGTGGCACAGGCCGAGGAGACTAATGTCGAGGAGGAAACTCAACCCAACAAGTCACCATCCCGGTTCATGGCATGGCAGAAGACGATGAGGCTGATGCCGAGGTGCAGGCCGAGGAGACAAATGTCGAGGAGGAAGCTCAACCCAACAAGTCACCGTCCGGTTCACGACTGAAGGAAGACGATGAGGCTGATGCCGAGGTGCAGGCCGAGGAGACAAATGTCGAGGAGGAAGCTCAACTCAACAAGTCACTATCTCGGTTCCTGACCTGAAGGAAGACGATGAGGCTGATGCCGAGGTAGGCCGAGGAGACAAATGTCGAGGAGGAAGCTCAACTCAACAAGTCACCATCTCGGTTCCTGACCTGAAGGAAGACGATGAAGCGGACTTTTTTGTCTTCATTTATTGCTTTAGTATAAACTGCTTTGCTTACTTGATCTGCCTTTCTTGAATGCCAGTACAATCTTGGGGAAGTCGAGGAAGATCATCTCATACCTTTGATAATGTAGAATGAGGAGGTTAGCTCGGTTCTAGATGTTTTGATATTTTTGTCTGTCTCAAGTCATTATGCCGAGGGAGACTCCTTGGTCTTGACTGTTTGAACCTTGTAATCCTTGAATCGAGGCGGACCCTCGTCAGGATGTAAGGTTGATTGTTTGAACCTTGTAATCCTTGAATCGAGGCGGACCCTCGTCAGGATGTAAGGTAGATTGTTGGAACCTTGTAATCCTTGAATCGAGGCGGACCCTCGTCAGGATGTAAGGTAGATTGTTAGAACCTTGTAATTCTTGAATCGAGGTGGACCCTCGTCAGGATGTAAGGTAGATTGTTTGAACCTTGTTATCCTTGAATCGAGGCGGACCCTCGTTAGGATGTAAGGTAGATTGTTGGAACCTTGTAATCCTTGAATCGAGGCGGACCCTCGTCAGGATGTAAGGTAGATTGTTTGAACCTTGTAATCCTTGAATCGAGGTGGACCCTCGTCAGGATGTAAGATAGATTGTTTGAACCTTGTAATCCTTGAATCGAGGCGGACCCTCGTCAGGATGTAAGGTAAGCCAGTAAGCTGAGGAGAGATCCTCAGTCTTGGCTGTGAAGAGCCTATAGTCATTGAGTCGAGGCGGACCCTCGTCAAGACGTAAGGCATGTGTTTTGAAGAGTAGGAGATGAGATCCTCGTCTTCCAGCGTTGGTGTCAGTAGTTGATAGTGGCCTTGCACGTTTGAAGAAGTAAATTTGAATTTCATTAACTCATTTCCACTAGTTCGTCTACGTCCCTCAGCTCTCCTTATTTTCTAGTCATAGTTGGTCCCCCGAGTTCTGGCCGTATGACGAGACTAGGGGCTACATCTAGGATGGACAGAACCGTATCAATAAAGTCTACGTCCCTCAGCTCTCCTTATCTTCTAGTCATAGCTGGCCCTCGAGTTCTGGTCGTATGACGAGACTAGGGGCTACATCTAGGACGGACAGAACCGTATCAAGAAAGTCTACGTCCCTCAGCTCTCCTTATCTTCTAGTCATAGCTGGCCCCCGAGTTCTGGCCGTATGACGAGACTAGGGGCTAAATCTGGGACGGACAGAACTGAGTCATTGTTGTCATCTTCATGAATGCCTACGGTATCATCACATATCTGGCTCAGAACTGGTTTTGCTGTGTTGCTTAATTGCTTTGACGAGCTGTCTAGGTTTCTTGCATGCGTGGTTGTCCATGGCAATAATAAACTCATGTGTTGGGCATGTTACTGCAAATAACAATGAGCATCCAAATATAGCATATATTGATGACTAAATTGGAAAGATTACACTTGGATATGGTGGGCATCGAGACTGGGATTTGTTAGACAAAAAATTCACTGATCCTTTATCTCTAGAATTCCTTCTTTGTAGAAATTGTTCCTGAGATTTTGAGGACGATTGTTGGGAAGCTTTCTTGGAGCCCTTAGCTCCAGCTTGTTGGCTCGCAAATCCAGTAAGATGCTTGGTTCCCATCTTTGTATAGAAATCTAAAACTTCTGTTCTGATTGAATCCATGTCTCCCTTTATTAAATCAGGCTTGTACCTTATTCGAACAGAGGAGGGATCTTCGTGAGGAAAAAGGAGAGGCAACCGAAGGACTCTATTTAGAGTTGCCTGAAAATCATGACTGTCATCCAATTCGTTGAATATTAACTGAAAATCATCACTGGAGATTTTTGGCAGGGACCTGTATTTATTCAGCTCTTCAAAGAGATGGCTACATTGATCTTTGTCGAGATACCGACGATTGTATTTATCGATTAGACCAAAGGCTTTCTGTAATATCCTTATCCTCATATTATCTTTGTCGCTCACTTGTTTAGCCAGCTGACTTTTGAAGCTATCGTATACAACAGTAAGAATCAAGTTGGTGACAAAGTAAACACCCACTAGCACATAGAGAACGAAAAACAGGTAAGACCAGCGTGATGATTTGTATGCAGGAATCTATACATCTGGATTGTTGGATGTGGTAAACAAAACAAACATTTGATACAATGTGACAATGTATGATGTAAATATTGCCTTCCCCTGCTCAGTGTCCTCAAAGATGATGTACGCTAACCAACTAGAGAACAAAAGAAATAGAAGCCAAAGTGCCAAGACATTAAGATATATGCCGAGCATTCCAACCAGGATGACGATGCACTCTCGCAATTCTCTTCAACTTATTAGCATCGCTTTTCCAGTAGAGACGGAGCCCTTCAAATGAAATAGGAAATATAGTATGTAACACAAGAATAATGAGAGTTATACCCTCATATACGAGAGACTCAGCACCAGTTAAGTATGGCAACTGGCCTAGAAGAAAGTAGTAGTCCCGGTTATTGGTACTTGGCACACCATAATGGTTTCTCAAAGAAACTCAGAGCAACCAAGGCAAAATAATTAAGGGACCATAGGAAATCAAATCGAATCATGCAATATTCTGTTCATGCTATGTTTACTAGAGGGATTGCAACGATACATACGGGAAAATTTTCAATGATTAGGCATGTTATTATGCTACAAATAACAATGTTTTTCCAAAGAATTGCCAATTATCATGATAATAATTAAAAGAAAACATTCATGTAATTTTTTAAATTACCGTACTTGATATTGCACATTTTAGCATGACGTTATGTAAGCATTTTCTATAGGCATATTAATATACTACGAATAATAATGTGCGCCCAGAAAAATGCAAATATTGACTAGGAGCTGGAACGAGTGCACCTGGGTTCGGTAAGCATTGAGCAGGATGGGCCAGTTCTTTACGAGATGAGAAAGGCCTCCTACTAGCTCTTGAAATTTTGGGTTATGCTGAAGAAGGCTATCCCAAGCTATCACAGAAAGTAATGGCTTATGCTGAAGGTCTCCCACTAGCTCTTGAAATTTTGGGTTCGTTTTTCGCTGATTATGATGTGCTTCCAGGAGTTTTTAATTTCGGCCACACATTCAATTTGACAATTTCCAACGGCTTGAGCTGCAAACTTTGCTGACTGCTTACTTCACCTACAGTATTCTGATCTGCCCTAAAAAAAAAAAAACAAGTGATCTCAGGATACTGGGCATAGGCATAAAAATCATGCCAAACTGTGCACACGCAGATGATTCAGAGGCAGACTGAATGGCAGGTGCAAACTGAGAATGAGAAAGCAACAGCTGAAGGACGGAATTGTGAAACAGAATCATCTCAGGTACAAGAGTAAATACACTTTGAAGCATGCGGAGCGTTGGCAGGTCCTCTAACCTATGAAGAAGACATGATCTTGCAAGTTCTTCCATAAAGGGAAAGGATTATGATTCTGAATTAGTATCAAAACAGATCTCCCTGATCAATTCCACAATGTTCGTAAAAATGAAGATTTCCAAAAATCTAAACAAGGAACAACTTCTAGCTTCCACATCTTGACATAATGATAGCCATCAGTGTTTGAAGGAAATTTCTTAACAGTCAACTGCCAAGTGTGAACCAATGTGTTCACAAACTTTACTTTTGTTTCTCCGCCAGATTTTGGAGGAATATTCATCGTGTCCCCATCTCCATCCTCTACTACTTTGGGTAGAACTTGATTGTGATTATCTCCTGAAACACAATCAAGAATGCCATTGACACGAGATGGGATTATTTGATTAAATAGCTGCTCTGAAGAAATTGCTCCTTTAGTGGGCATCGAGACTGGAGGAAGAAGTTTCAGATGTATTGCTCTATCTGGTTCAGCTAGCTGATGTTTGTGGGCTCGATCTTGGCCAAGCTGCTCTCTCAAAAATCGTCAAGAATGGTCAGAAGTACCCTGTTCCAAGTTGATCCTGGATTCACTCAGTTAGAGACTCTGGTGGACTAAAAACCAACATAACACTTGCAGCATGCTATCTGTCCATGCAGGAAGCCTTCAGAAGAAATGGACCTTCTTGAAATGTTTGTCTCTGCTATAGTGTCAGTGCTGGTCGAGAACTTAGCCCCTGTCGCCTTGTCATTCATCCCCGATGGCCGAATTGATGACAATATCAAGGAGTGGAGAAAGATTTTGTTGATTGAGTCAGTGCTGGCAGATGCAGAAGACATACAATTTACAGAGCTATCTGTTCAACGGTGGCTGCATCATGTTCAGAATCTGGTTTACGAAATTCCAGATTTCGTGGACGATTTCGCCACTAAAGCCCAGAGTTCCCAGTTAATGGATGAATCTGAATCAAGCCGCACTAGTAAGCTGCACAAGTTTTTCTCTGGTCTTTTTTCTAGCAAGACTCCTAGTACTGCTATAACCTTCAATCGAAAACAGTTGAGAGCTCAGACACATTCAGAAACTGATTATTCTGATACATGTGTGAATGCATATATATATATATATATATATAAAAAAACACAGATATAAAGAGAGAGAGAGAGAAAGAGAGAGAAAGGGAGATCAACGTAGCTGTTTCGGTTGGTCTTTGAGATCATTCAACAATACACCTGCTAGAAATTTTCCCGCGGGCGATTGCAACCCAAGCGGCGTGTTCAAGCTGTTATTCGAGTAGCAGTGACGCCGGCCGACTCCCATAACCACCAGAGATGCCCTCCGATTGAGCGAAGGCAAAGAGAATCGGAATCCAGTAGTGTTGGTGGCCAGGGAAAGACGAGATTTGGTGGAGGGATCGGGGGAGGAATTGAATTTGGGGAAGTAAAGAGAAAGGGGTACCTGGCTGGATAATAAGGTCAGTTGGTAGCCTTTTTCCCCTATCCATATACTCCCTCCGTCCCGGAACAATCTTCACACTTTCCCTTTTGGGCGTCCCAAAACTTACTTCACACATTTAAAACTTACCTAAAATGAAAAGGAATCTTTACTATTTCCTCCACTCATTCTCTCTCCTACATTATTTTAATACTCACAACACCATTATAATTTACTATTCTCTCCACTCATTCTCTCTCCTATTTTATTTTCACACTCACAACACTTTCAATATAATACTCCCTCCTTAAAACCAGTGCAAACAGTGTTTGTGAACCAAGTTCCGGGACGGAGGGAGTATATTTTCTATTTTCACTTTTCCAATGATTATTTCTATTGTTAGGGTTATTTCCATTGTCATCATCATCATCCGTCCGTCGTTCGCGATGCTCTCGTTCCCGGCAATGGAACCAAACTGATGCAGCAAAAAATGAGCGATACCGGGGGTACCTAATCAGTCGGGAACGCGGCGTTGGATTCCTGGACGAACGACGAACGGATCTGCAAAACAAACACCGTTAGGGCGCGGGGAGTTACCCCCGCGCAAACCCTCCGGCGTGAGAATAAGCATCTGTATATGGAGATGATATAAACCGGAAGAAAATGCGTATTATAGCATTGAGAGGGTGTTTTTATGTACCTTTTGTGTGAGGGATCTGACCCTTATTTATAGTTTCCAAGTGATGAGTCCTCCAAGAATAGGAGTTCCATAGTTGACTTGTATTAGGAGAGCGAATCTTCATCTGATTTAGGTTCCTTCGCCCGCTAGGAGTCCGTCCCAAATAAGACTTCTTGAGTGAGAATAAATCCCTATTTGATTAGGATTCTGTGTACTAATTGCTTTCCTTATCTTTAGGGATATTTAATAGGGGGAGAATTATATTCTGTTCAGGGACATTTTATTACAAAAAAGACATTCATTTTTGGACAAAAATTTCTTAAAATTGGACTCTGATTTAGGGACAGGGAGTAGATAAGAGTGCAAAGAGTTAATTGGCATTCTACTTTCAAACTTTTCACACGTCACCTTGGGTTTTCATTAATGTGAGTGAGTCCTTGAGAGAGGTGGAAATGAGGAGGCGGCTAGAAGCTTTGGTCCGTCCCTTTAATTACTTATCGCAACAATTCACTTGCGAAACACATTCAGGTTCCGCAGAATATTTTTGTTAAGAGTGTATATTTTGATTCTAGGTACCTTTCTGCTCTCTTTTTTTTTTCCAAAGTTTTTAGCTTCGATACATTATTTTTTCCAGAGTTTTTCGCTAGTAAGTTCAAACGGAGTACTATGTTAAGACAGGGATGATGGAAAATAATTACTAAATATATCGCTCTGAATGTGTTTTGGCTTCAGTACTCAACTCTTTTGGGCATGTTCAGAAAAGAATTATGAAGAACAGATCTCGCCAATTGAGAAGATAAAATTTGAGATTCAGTGTAAAAATAAATATTGCATTTGACTTGTCAATATTTAGATTGAATGGGCAGAAAAAAATTAAATATATGTAATTATTAAGGTAAGGAAAGAGAGTATCAAACGAGTTGAATGGCTAAAGTTACCCATGAACCCAGCTTTCGGGTGGAAACAAAAGTACAACGAAAGCAGCCTATTTTTGAGAGAGGAAAAAGAAAATCAACCTTAAATTATGGGGACGGATATTAAACGAGGCGGAAAATTAGAAAAAAAAAGTGTTCTGAATTTGCAAAATCTTGGAGTACGACTAACCTGACTAATCAGAGTCAGATGAATATTGGGACGGAGGATCAAGGGTCGTGATCAACTTAGAAAGATCCTCTCCAATGTCTTCTACTTCATCCTTTGCAAAACCCCAGTTTCTAAGTAACTCAGCACCAAGAGCTCCTTGTTCAATACCAAATTTTCGAAGATTTCCCAATTTATTCTCCAAGAACGGTAAAATGGCTTTACTAGAACGTAATCTTGATGCCATGGGGATTGAATGAACGTGAAGTGATCCTCTTGAAGGTGGGCCCAATATCGGGGTGGTCAACAACTCCCCGTGTTGACCAATTACGTTTCCGAAGATTGAGGGAAAAGGTAAGGGTATTGGAAGAGGGCAACGAGCTACTGATAGATGAGAGAACATTGGCCTTGTTGCTGTGTGTTCATAAGCTGCTTCAACTGCTTCCGTTAGTTCAGAAACTAATGCTGGACGATCCCCTGTAAGAATGAAAGGAGAAAGAGAAAATAATTAAGAAAAAATACTACTCCCTCCGTCCCAAAATAAATGTTGCATTCGACTTGTCAATTTATTAAGGAATCCATCCCAAAATAAATGTTGCATTCGACTTGTCAATTTATTAAGGAATGTGCTTTGATTGATTGTATATTGCTTGTGCCGCAGTAAAATTAAAGTAAGATTGTTACTTTATTTAGAAATGCGACATTTATTTTGGGACAAACTTAAAAGGAAAGTAAGACATTTATTATGGGACGGAGGGAGCATATGGTTTTATGTATGAACTACAATCGCCCTTTCATATTTCCTATACCCTATTTTATGTATATGAATTACAATGCTTGGCATGGGTATTCTGAAATATTTTTTTACTATAATAAGCATTTACAATACCATTTCTTTTCCAACTAATACGGAGTATCTTAATAAGCAATATCTTTCTCATTAATTAGGGGTTTCGACACTTCGAGGAATCTATAAAACTATTGTCCAAAGATGAGCAATTGATAACAAATGATTAAGAACTACCCTCTGTCCCAAAATGAATATCCAAAAAAATTTGATCAAGAGCAAATATGAAAATTCAAAACAGATGGAGTATAAACTATCCTATAAACAATGCACATGTTTAAAACAAAATACCTGATCCACGCACACCATGAATTGTCATTGATTCCACTGCGTACAAATCTTCCACATTTTCTGCTGTCTCCGGGGACAATGAATATAGATTTCCCAGCAAAGACTGGTCAACTCCCGTACCTAAAATAACAAAAGAATTTTTTATTTTATTTTTTTTTGAAAATTGCCGCTGTAAGAAATATTTATGCATCAACAGGCCACACCAATAAATACCAGTGAAAGAAGGGGCTGGCATGGCAGCATCCAGGGTAGCAACAATATTTTGCCTAGCTTGCCCTGCTAACATTTGAATACTCTCATATATATCCATAGCCCCAGATTCATAGCATGATTCGCCTGTGGGCCAAACCCTTTTCATCCGAAAAGGGAGACTAGTGGAATGAATTGCAGAGGCATAAACTGCACTGGAGTGGTAAGGCTTTTCGTCCTGAATACGGAGTAATCTGGAAAATTTACCTTTACAAATATGGAAGTTCAGTTACTTCAGTAAATAACTACACCTTTGAGAAAAACATATCAATGACAGGCAAAGAAATAAATAAAAATACTGATGAATAAAACTATTTATGCCAGGTTATTAACATCGCAAGACAGGTAATATATACTCCCTCCAGCCTTGTTTATAAGCAGAAAATTACTCCCTCTATTCCAAATAGAATGACCATTTTTGTCCCAAAATGAATGACCTTTTGAAACTTTTCCTTAAAAAAAAAAATTTGTCCATAAATGATATTTTTTTCATATTTTATCAAGATTAAAAGTTTGAAAGTGAATAGCAAGAATATTTATGATTTTTTCTATTAAAAATCAATATTTTTAAAATGGTTCTTAAATTCAAAATGGTCATTCATTTTGAGACAGAGGGAGTACCATAGTTTGGTGGCCTTAAACATAAGCAAAAAATATTAAATGCAAATTGATACTTTTTTTTCAAATATACCCCTAATTAATTCTCCCCTTTTCAAAGATAAGTGCATATTTCCTAGACATTTAATACGAGAATATCTCAGTTATTATAACTCAGTTTTGTTAAAAATTTAAGATAATTTAACTAGTCTAACTATTTCTCAATCCGAGTGAAAGTGCTTAGTTTTGATTATAAATAATGCCGGAGGATGTATAACCTAAAACATGATAAGAAGCTGCTGATTCAAGGTATAAACAAACGAATTAGATGACTGTTAAATAATTACACACAAAGTGCGAGATTTTTATCAGAAACCAAATGTTCTATAAAGCATTCACTTACTCGTGCTCAGAGATGGTAAACCAAGAGGAATAATCAACTTGCACAGCGAAGAAAGTTTTGAGAAGGATACTGCATTATGAAGATTACTAGAGAGGGTTTGCTTCCGGTTTGTGGAGTTCATATAAGAGCCAGGATTTGGGACAGAATAGAGTAGCACTGGAGTGTTAGTATATTCATCTGCAGTATTCTCCAAAAGTGATGCAGCTACACCAGAAAATCCTCCCGAGTCATCAACCATAAATTGGATTCCCTGCATTGAAGGTTTAGTAAACAGGAAAGACATTGTGATGCAAGTAAAGAAAAAGAACCATGAGGGATAGTTTAGCTTTTAACTAAGGTATATGTATATTTATGACTTAAAAAAATATTGTTATAGTTCCAACATAAATCTCCGAACATTTGGATCTTATACTCTCTCCATCCCATAATACGTGTCGCAGTTGACCTGTCAAACATTTTAAGGAATGTGCTTCACTTGTTTGTACATTTCTTGTAGCTTGGTCAAATGCGTTAAGATTGTTACATTATTTAGAAATGTAACACTTCTTTTGGGACGGATCAAAAAGGAAAGTACGACATTTATTATGGATAGAGTATATGTTTCAAGCACAGCAAATAGTAGATTCCTAGGACTTTCTCACACCGGAGAGAAAGTTGCTCACGTCATGCAAATGTAAACATAACAAACAATAAGTATAAGAAGACACAGAAGTATGATAATCATGCTCGATTGATTATACTTCTGAGTCCTGTCATAAACCTCTATCGATTTCAGACAGAGTGCCGTACTGCCTCACATTGAATATCATATGCCTCACATTGAATATCCTAAATAGGTTCAAAGCTAGAATAAAATATTTCTAGACTAATTTACTAACGGGTAAAACTCTTATAGAAATTGAGCAAAGAGCAGAAAACCCCCTGTGGTTTCACCATTGTGCGGATAACCCCGTCTGCTTCTGTATTAGGCATATAAACCCCTTGTCCTATAAAAAATGTTGTAAACATCTAAAATGTTGCATAAGACTCCTGTCATTTCTCCTTCTTGTGGTACACACTTGTCATATTATAAAGATTTATTGACTGAAGTACAGTTTCACGCTACAAAATTAAGCGTGTACCGCACATCTTGTTAGTTTGGATGATAAAAATTGACGTTTGCAACATTTTTAAAGGACGGTGGGTTTATATGCCTAATATAGAAGCAGAGGGGGGTTATCCGTACAACGAAAAAACCACAAGGGGGTTTATGTGCCTAATATAGAACTTTGACACTGGAGCTTATACTTCTTCCGACACTCAATAGCTTATATTGAAAGATTCACAACTGATCATACCAATCATCATATGTACACAATAACATGGATAATGCAATATTAGGAACATTTTCTAGAAATTTCTAGCAGAATATGGTTAAGCAAATTGAATTTCACACATCAAACCTCAATAACATAACATACCTGGACATGATCACACTCTTCAATGAAAAAGCGAAGTCTCTCATTGATTTCATCTCCTCGCTGACCCTCAGACAATGACTCCCTTCCAATTCCATAATTGTCGAATTCTTGAGCACCAATATATAATCCATTCAATTCATATAAACTTTGTGGATGATAATGAACTTTTGAAAAATCTGTCCAAAACTGAACACCATTCTCTAGAGATTCAGCTATTTCCTCCTGCAAAATCTCATACTGAGGCTCACTCTTTCCACTAGCAACCCCAATAGGCACCATCTTCTCCTGCTCATCCTCGTATAAACTTTGCAGGAACAAATTCTTCTTATGAGGTTCTGATGCATGAGTAGATACATTACCTGTCCTGCACATGTGTCAGGAGATATTCAATTTATTTAAATTCAACGTTTTACTCCCTCTGTCCCGGAATAAATGTTCCACTTTTCATTTTGGTTCGTCCCAAAATAAATTTCGCGTTTCCAAATAATGAAAGTGACTTAGTGCAATTTTAACTTTCTACAAGTAATGTACAAATTAGTAAGCAACTTCCTTAAAAATATTGACAAGTCAACTGCGACATTTATTCTGGGATGAAGAGATTACTAATATAGAGCATAGCATGTGCATATATAGCACTACAATTAGACAAATTCAGTTATTCTAACTCTTAGGAAAAGCAGCAGCTAGTAAACGATTTACGACCCATTTATCAAAGTCATCGCACGAGATAATTTACTGCTTACCCCCCCCCCAACACACACAAAAACACACAGACCCCTTTTTTGCATAAATAGTTTGTTGATTAATGAAGAGTAAAATATTCCATACACAGCAGGGTAACGACTCCTCTGGACAAAAAAAAAAATTACTCGTTTAAAAGAACTAGTCGGCATAAGTAGACAGTTCAAGACAATGAAACATGCAACCCAAAGGGACCTATGGTGACAACTCCGTGTCAACGTTTATAATCTTTCTTGTCTGGAAGACCCAAATAATCCAGAATACAGCTCTCTCACTTCATCATTAAACTATGTGTGATGAGAGATGATATTCGGATCATAGCAACAAATCTAAGATCTCTTACATAACGTTTACTTTATGCGAAGTTAAGCATGTGAAAGCTTGGGTTTTTAGGCAGAATCCCAAACAATGTGATGCAGGGTAGTTTGGTCGGAAAATCAACTGTCTCGGAATGGCTCGAAATTGGCATTCCACGTCTAAAACGTCATGGGGATACCGAGTCACAACTATGCGTTGACCAAACGTGATTTTAGCCATCCGGGATCGTTCGAGGGGCAAAAACGTCATTTTACTATTTTAGAAATTTTAATTTCGTGTTTTTGGATATATTTATTTTCTTAATTTAGTGGGTAGTTTTTATGCAGTTTCTAGCCAGTTTTCTAGGATGTATATATGCACTTTTATTGGAGTCATGGGAAGTCAGTTTTTGATTATTGAATGAAAATAAGTTTCTTTTAGAAACTGGAAATACTCTTGAGTTCGTTCTTCCCTAATTCGGTTATTCTCGCATGGGGTTCAGCATCACAATGCAAGTCAAGCTTCAATTTTGGATGAACCTTTGTGCAAAAGGACAAAAATTAAAGAGTGTAAACTTTAGAGGAAGAAATGCAATCAGTTGACTTGAACATCCAAAAATAGCTTCAAACTTCAACTCAAGGGAGACCAGGTCTTGCTTCAAGACATACACTACACTACATGCACGATGCATGAGACTGCACTACACAAGCTAGAAATGCTTCCTGTCTTTAAGTATCCCGCATTGTTGAGTAACTACTATTATCCGTCCATAACTGAAACAGGGAAACTAAGTATGCCTATAGTTGTTTAAATATTACTATCTCTGTCCTTAAGTGAATGGTTGTTTTGCAAATAAATTGTCCCTAAATAATGTCCATTTCAAGAAATTTTCTAATATTACCTTCACAAATATCAAAAGTCAATGGTTTTCATTGTGTCCCTCAATGTAAAAAATGGACATTCATCTAGACAGAGGGGGTAGTCAGTTTCCTGGTCAAATAAACAAAAGCTTTTAGAGCGCACCTTAAAAGGTTATAATAATCCATAACTTTAACGGAGTACAATTCAAAAATAACAGGACATGCCACCTCATCAAAACTCACCCCCCTATGCAATAACAATCCTTCTCGAATTAACAAAGGTTAATGATTTAGAGGGTCACACATAAGAGTGTCAGTATCATAAAATAATATTCTACACACATGCTCAAAAAGCAACAGCTGCAACATTAAAGTCTCACCATGTGGAAACACTTGATGGTACAGATGAGATTTGGTTGTACAATGCACCATGTGAACTCACTGAACCAAGGGATCCTGCAATTCAAAGATTCAATTAGTTATTTAAGAAAGTCATATTTATCTGTGTACCCAAGAAGAATCACCTTAGCACTAGGCATCAGATAAAATACAGGGTAAAAATAAAACATTAAGAATTTGAAAATCATATTTATCTACATGTCCGAAAAAAACTCACCTTAGCATTGCCATCAGTTAGAAGACAGAGCAAAACAAAAGACAACCTAGAATAACTGAACCTTCTTCTCTTAGTATGAAATCATTTTGTTTTTCAAGAAAAGAAGTAGATACATCTCCACTTCATATCTTATTATCCTCGGATCAGTGGCATTGAATCAATGGGGGAGACTTGGGCCCCTTTTGCTTTTGAATGTTTGCCACTTTAGTACCTTTATATTTTTGGATTGAATGATTTTGTACCACTAAAATTAATAGTTTTACTAACTGACCCCCCCCCCCTTTCTTTTATGTAAGAATTGCTCTATATTATCATTTTGACCCCATTTAATTTAAATTCATATAGTTTTATTTTATCGCTAGATTAACCTTGACACCCTAACGTCAAATTTCTGGCTCGTCTCTGCCCAGGATAATCCACCCCGCATATAGAGAATATCATATAACAAAATACAGATGCAATGCCAAATAGCCATCTTATACATGATTCAACACCCATTCAGAATTCTTGAAGAGAATGGTGATAGGAACTCGAGCTCACATAGTACACAGAATCTTATAAAAGCTAAAGAAATGATGTTGGGAGAACAGAAAAAAAGGAACATCCAGGTTGCAGTAGATAAGCTGACAACCTCTGCATTATGGGCTTTCAGCTAGATACTCCCTGACCCAAATTGAATGACCTTTTTTGACCCAATATATGAATGACCTTTTGAAACTTTTTCTTCAAAAAACTTTGTTCCTAAATAATTTTTTACCTATTTTTTTCATAGTTCATTATATATTTGAAAAACTAAAAGTTTGAAAGTAGCAAAAATATTCATAAAACTTTGCTAATAAAAATCACCATTTCAAAATGGCCCTTAAATTCAAAATGGTCTTTCATTTGGGATGAAGGGAGTATAAGTTCTTCTGAAGGTAAGAAGTAGAGAAGGTATGTTATCCTGTAGAACATAGATTGGGCAGAACCAAATGCTTGATTCAGATTGAGGGCAGTGAAGGAAAAGATAACACAGCATATAATCATCGGTGGTTGCATATATGCGACTGAGATTTAGCCATCTAAACTATGACTATTGAGAAACTCAACTGGGCCTAGACAGACAAGGATCAGTTTATCATAACATTTAAAGGTTCTTAATCTTTAATCAACAACAATTAGCACAATATACTACAGACCCAGAAACGACACAACGAATATTGATCACAAGGTTAAAAGTCAATTACATTTCAATTAAACATTTACCGAAAGTGAAGTAAATTATGTATCGCATGGGTTAGTACCTTGAAAATCAACGGACACCAAGCGAGGTGTATATGTGGCAATGCCCTGCATAAAATTAAGTCAGGTAACATTCAAACATATAATACGACAAATAGTACAGGTTGAAAGTTAAGTAATTTTATGCCCTGCATAAAATTAAGTCAGGTAACATTCAATCAACGGACACCAAGCGAGGTGTACATGTGGCAACGCTAAAAAGAAGAAGTGGTTCAACTTAACATGAAAGAACCGAAGATGACAGTTGGTTGTTGACTTAAAACATTCAGCCATGTTATGATTAGTCATTTATGTTACTTGAGGTTACTTGAGGTTTGTAATAAATTTCCAACTAAACAGTGTAACAAGAGAATTTATCAGAATAAAAGTACCATTGTCCCAATATCATTGAAAGTTTTACAAGTAAAACAAGTTCAGAATTACTACTGCCTACACAAAAGCTAATTCAAAAGCTTTTACCTTTTCTGTTTCTCCAGTCCGGTAGAGTACATCCATATCAAGAGACTGACTCTTGAAGACTAAATCAGCCTGGGCATCATCAGCCAACCCTAACAATTCATCCTTCAAAAGCACCGATGGAAGGTTAATAAGGGCTTTCACAGAAGCTCGTGTATCTGACATGCATGTTAGCTCTAGCAAAAAGTTTGGGATCAGAAACGCAAGAATATAGCAACTAGCAAGATAGTTCAATCAATTTAACTTGCCCCAGAAAAATCTGTCTCTTAAGTCTCAACAGATCTTTACTATTATGTAGATTGTATAGGTTCTTATTTTAAGGCATAAAATATGCGAACTAAGGAAAGGTACTTGCTATCAGTTTGCAAGAGGAAGAGGGCTAGTAAAGTATGAATTAATTAAGCTGAACACTTATGCGTTGTCCCATCATGAGACTTCATCACCATGGTTGACCCAGCAAGGTACCAAATAAGACGAATGCTAGGTGGGATAAATTCAGGACCTCAGGTTTGCCTATGTAATCTTTGCTAAACATTGTTATCATTCACCAGGACAACTTCGGGATTCTAAACTGAGAAAGCTTCAATGAATTTTAAAGAGGAAACAATCATATAGTATCCCCAAATTAAAGGTGTAATATATCTCCGATAAGAAATTATTCTTCATTTCTGCTCATACATTTATGGATCAATACATATTAAGATGTTAGCGGGTTTTATCTAAGAGATTACGTTCTCAATCTCTTTGCCCAAGTTACACACTAGTTCAAATAACAATGTAAAAGAGCTCACCATGAAAAGGGTCAAGATAACGGACGGATCAAAAACAATTCCAATGGTTGATAGATAGACGTGTGAAGGCATATATGAACGGGTACCCAAATGAATTTAACAGAGTTTTTAATTAAAACCCATGAACAAAGATAAGCTCCCCAAACCAATTAGCCAACAAAATTAAATTATGAAAATCAGTAGATCAACTAAGTGATAGAATCATCCACTGTACAAACATGTAAATGCACATAAATATATAAGGAAAGGAAGCATTGAAAAAAAAAAGGGAAAGAAAAATAACCTGAAAATTCCAGAAATGAGAACCTATGAAATTTGCATAACTTCCAACTTGAAAAGTGATAATCTCTCTCATGATTCCTGATCTAAACAAAAGAAACCCAATAAATTTCAAGTGATTAAAGAACTGCTTCGTCAGTAAATTGAAATTGAAACTGGGGACGGATTGGAATGACCGAATGAGTAGCATGAAGATTTTACAGTACATATACCATGGATTTGCCTCTGCAACAGCAGCAGTAGAAGAGAGAGGGAACGAGGGAAAACAAAACATTATAATTGGGCGTAATATTCGCTCTTAAAGAAGAAGCCCAATGCCTTTAAGAATGGGCCTTGTCGATTGGCTAGAGTATCCTCAGTGGCAACGGGTCAGGTTCGGGTCAGATCGGTCTTGATCCGAATCTCGAATCCATTGATCTGAACCCGATCAGATCCGAAGTTGTCTAATCCGAGCCCCCATCCGATCCGAGGCTTTCATATTTTTTTTTAAGCTACAAAATTACTTAAAAATGAAAATTACGGAAAGCTTAGATTTGGAGTTAACAACATCAAACAGAAACCCCACAAATTAGAAACATTAACTTACTACAACCTGATCAACTTTGTATTTCAAATTTCTTGAAAGTAATGATCTTTTCTGGTTATGTACTAGTCTGCCCAAGAATTATTCGTATAAAAGCTTACCAGTTAGTTACAGATGGCTTATTTCACTCAATCATTTGCTAAACCCACAAACAATTATGAATTCAAGACCAGGAAAAAAAAAAACAATTTGATTTACAACCAATCAATCAACAAGCTTAGAGCTAGGACTGAATCAGATCATACCCAAAATAAAAAAGAAAGCAAATTACTTAAAAATGAAAATGGAACCTGAGTGAACGACGAGGGAAGAAACAGCCTGTAACCCTGTTGCCTCCGCCGTATTTCTTCAGAAAATCAAGGTTTCCTCAACAGTGGAAGAGCCTACTGCTGAGATGAGAGACGAGCGGAGATGAAAGACGAGCGGAGATAGAGACGAGGGCGGAGAGAGGCGAGGGCGGAGACGCCTGAGAAGAGAAGAGACGAGCGGCGCTAAATCTATCTATATATAATAATGAGATTGTGGTAAATAGAAGGGCTTAGAGGGGCATTTTGGTCATTTCATACCATGGCAAAATTGCAAAAAAACCAACTGAAACGACACATGGCCAGATCTGATTGGTCTTCTTAATTTTTTTTATTTTTTTTGAGCTTTTAGGACACGTGTCGGAAGTTAAAAGGAGGGCAAAATCGTATTTTCGCCGGCGCGTGCTTTACACGCGCCAAAATCGGCGCGTCTTTGCAGGGAATTTCTGTTTTTTTATTTTTTTTTAAATCTTTACAAGTGTCAAGACATTATTGGCTGGAAGGAATTCAAAAAATTTTTTTATCCGATTTTTTTGACTTCAATTATTATATATTAAACAAATTTTTTTTATTTTTTTTTTCACCAAAATTCATAATTTTTTTTCCTCTTTAAATAGAGATTTCTTTCATTTGATTTGGACATAGAAAAAAAACCCTCTTTTTTAAATATAAATTTCTTAATTATTCTTTGTTAATTTTACTTTTTTATTTTTTCTTTTTTTTGTGAAAATTAATTAAGTTTGAAGCATGCTTTTTAATTATAAATGATAATAATAATAATAATATTTTTACTAATGAAAAAAATTAAGAATATGAAATAAAATAAAAGTGATGGTGTTTAGGATGATGAGTTGAAATGATGTTGAATATGTATAAGCCATATTTTAAAAACATTTTGTTTTAAGTTGTTTAGTTAAATATTTTTTACAATTTTGTATACAACCCATCTAAATAATAGATTTTTTTAAAAAATAATAAATTTTAGTCAAAAGTACGTACGTAAAAGTATATGACAAATTTAATAAATATATATATATATATAATTTATGAATATTAATTATATATTTAGCTAATGTTTTAGAAGTATAATATATTTACAAAAATATGCCTTAACTCTCACGTGAAAATAAAGAAATAAAAAAATCAACATGGATGTAAAAAATAACACTCTTTATTGTATTTCTTAAAAAATGAAAATTAATTATATATTTGGGAAGGAGGAAATAGTACTACTATATTAATTATATATTTTTGCCTGAAAAGTGACGGGTGCCATACACGCGTATATAGAAGCGTGTGTATGCAACCGCATTTTTTTAATGGGACACTTGGCGTCCATTTATTTGGGCACGTGTCGTCCGTTTGTGGAAGGGCAATTTCGACATTTCTCTGGCGCGTGTACTTCACGCGCCGACTACGGTGCGTTTATGCAGGGTTTTTTTCCTTTTATTTTTTTTAGAATTTTGACACATGTCGCCCTTTGATTGGCTGGCTGAATTTTCACATTTTTTTACATCCGATTTATTTACCCTCGATTATTTTATAATAATTTTTTTTTACATTTTTTTACACCAAAATTCATAAAAATAATTCTCTTTAAATAGAGACTTCTTTCATTTGATTTGGATAGAGAAAAAGAAACCCTCTTTTTTTAAATATAAATTTCTTAATTATCTTTTCTTAATTTTCATTTTTTTCAATATATTTTTAGTAAAAATTAAAAGTGTGAAGTATTTATTTTTAATTATAAAGATAATAATAATAATAATAATAATAATAATTTTACTGATCATAAAAATAAAGAATATAAAATAAAATAAAATAAAAGTGGTGGGGTATAGGATGATGAGTTGGAATTGTGTTGAATTTGGATTTTTGTAATGAATGTGGATTTTGGTTTCTATTTAATAAGTGATGGGGTAATATGGTTATTGTGTTTACTTTAGTTAGATTTATCAAACAATTTATTTAATTTTTTTAAAATAAAAAATCTTTGAAGCATAGTAAATAAAGTATTAATAAATTTGTCGATTTTTCTATTTGTCTCAAAATATTGTGTATTTATAAAGACGAATATCGGTAAAGATGACCATCATTTTTAAAATTTTGATTGAAGTGTATGTCAATATTATAAGAAATAAAGATAGTATAAATTTGTATTTTAAAAAAGAGAGAGAGGAAGAAGTGGGTTGGGTGTGATTAGGAAGTGGGTTGGGTGTGAGTTAATGTAAATAAATATGACATAATTTTTTAGATGTACGAGCATGACTTAATGGAAAGTTTCCATTTGAAAAAGAATGATATTAATTTTTTTAGATAACTGTACTATCATTTTGGTATGAACAAATCTTTTGTTTTTATTTAAAAAATTCTCTTTATCAAAAAGAAATAAAATATTATCTTTTTCTAACTAGATTTTCAATCTTCACATTTTTTTACTAATTTTAATAACTTATTTCGTATGTGATTCATGTGTATTATTTACTTTTTAAATGATAAAATACTACATAATTGTATATGGAGAAATGCATATTCCTTATGATTTTTGTTCTATTCCTATTTTATTGTTTTCTAATTTTTATGTATTGACAATGTAGTCTTTAAGGAATTATTTCATAATGTATAAACGAATTGATTTTTTGATTTATTTTAATTTAATTTTTGTATTTTGAATATACAGTAATGTCCCGTGCATCGCACGGGAGTCAATCTAGTCTAATCTAAAATGCGGATAGAGAGAGAAATATTATCTTTATTTGGATCGGGTCGGTTGGATGGTCGGATCTGGTCTTGGGTCGGATCGGTGATGATACTGAACCAGAACCCGAGCCTGATCGGGTTATACAAAATTTAAACTATATCCGAATTTTCCGGATTAGATCGTCTTCGCTATGGATCGGGTTCGATCAAATTGTCATCCCTAATAATACTCCTTCCATCCCATTCGATTAGAACAATTTGCCATATTAGGCATTTCATTCGACTTAGGACATCCCAAAATATTAAATTTATATTATTTTTATATTTAATGCGATTCACTTGTCATACTCACAACAGCAATCCCCTTACTATTCCTCTCATTCATTATCTCTCATATACTCTCTCCGTCCCATAAAACCTTACTCATTTACTGTTACGCGCGGAAAATAAGGAATAATGTTATTAAAGTATGAGTTGTGAGTGGGTATGAGAGAAAAAGTGGGGTAGAAAATATTAAGTGGATAGTTGTTGTGAGTATGACAAGTGGGTCCCATAAATAAAAAAATATTAAAAAATTTTCTTTTTAGGAAATGTGATTTATAAGTGAGACGCCCTAAATGGCAAAGTTGATAAGGTTCTATGAAACGGAGGGAGTATTACTTTTTATATTCAGAATATCTCCTTCACTCATTTTTTCTCCTCTTATTATATTAATATTTTTAATCCATGTTTCGAAAGAGAAAACTCTAAGTTAAATAAGACGGACGGAGTATATATATATACTCCCTCCGTCCCATACCTACGTGCACACTTTTCATTTTGGGCGTTCCGCACATTTCCTAAAATGGAAAGGAATCTTTACTATTCCCTCCACTCATTCTCTCTCCTACATTATTCTAATACTCACAACACCATTATAATTTATTATTCCCTTCACTCATTCTCTCTCCTATTTTATTTCACACTCATAACACTTTCAATATAATACTCTCACCTTAATTTACGTGAAAGTCAAACTAGACACCAAGGTCCGAGAGACGGAGGGAGTATTTGGCGTTTTAAGGAAATTGTGCTTTAGAATTATTTTGCTTCCATCGGGAAAGAAAGATTCATACGCTTTAAAGATTGCTTTAAAGATTGACACGATTCTTGTTTTTGGTGAGTGTAGTGGAATCCAAATGATAAAAAAAAAAAAAAAAAAAAATTCTCAATCCCATTTAAAATTTAAAATTAGGGAGTACACTTATTATTCAAAAATAAATGTCTCACTCAAAATTACAATTTAAAAATGAAATTTTAAAATAAATATTATTAATGAGTAAGTTTTGGGAGAAATCAGTTTCTCCATAAATTATAAAAAGTCCAATTTTTTTCAACTTGCAAATATTTGACGAATATAAGAGCAGTTTAAAAAAACAGGACTTTTTATAACTTAGGGAGAAACTAGTTTCCCCCAAAATATTGTGATTATTAATTTAATGGAAAACACTTTGCATTGACAATAATTATTCATTAACTATTCTCTACTCATGTTTCCTTTCTTCTCTCATTTTGCATACTCATAACATTATCACTTACACTTTTTTTAATATTCATGTTCAAAACAAAATTGTGCTACCTATGTCCCACGATAAGGTTCTTATATATACGTTTATTAAGAAAAGTAAATGTTGTTAGTATGAAAAATAAAGTAAGAGATTGAAAATTTGTAAGAAATAATAAGTGAATTGTTATTGTGATTGTATCAAGTAGATTCTATTATTCATTTTAATAATAATGTAAACTAAAAATATTAATATAACAATTTTTTTTTAAAAAAAATAAGAATCTTACTATAAAATTCTATAGAAGTGACTCCCACCCAAACAAAACAATGATAAAGTCTGAGGTTTCACCTTAAAATCAATTGGTAATAAGGGGAGTAGTCCAGGATCCTTATATGTTAGAGACAAGTCTTGTTTATTTTTTATGTGGTAAAATGTTCTCTTACACGCCCCCTCACGTGTAGCCGGGCTTTGCCAAAGACTTACAACGTGGACTGGATGGTGGGGGCACGGAGGGTTCATCGTGGGCCGTTGGGCCTGCACGTGTAATGGACCAGCTCTGATACCATGATAAAGTCTGAGGTTCCATCTTAAACCAATTGATAATAAAGGAAATAGCCCAAAATCTTTATATATTAGAGACAATTCTTGTTTATTCTCGACGTGGAATAATATTTCTCTTCCAAACAAAACACACGAAGTATTTCCACATGTTGAGCTTGGTGCATTGAATTAGACTACACATTTTCCTGATTACACTATTCTGAACTAGACAGAGTATACTATATTATTTATCCACATTATCTTGACGAAACAATTAAGCAATAATGGAAAATGAAAAAAAAAAAAATTTAATCATGATCCATCCTATTAGATTTTCAAAATTCATACAAATAAAATTTTAAAAACTATAAATTAAATGATAACTTTGAAAAGTTATTTATTTTTAAAGTAAAATAAATTTAAGGACAATTGTGTCAAAAACATTGATTAATTGATTAAAATTATGATCAATGTAATGTAGTAGAAACACACAATAAATATAGTGACAATAATAATATAAATATTAAGTTTTTTAATTTTTTTTTTATTTTATAACTTTTCATAGTATATTTAATTTTTTATGATTAAATTTAATTTGAATAAAAAATTTATAAAAACATATTTAGCCTTTTTTTTTTAAATAACACTTGGTAGTATTTTCAATAAAGTTGAACACAATACAAGGATTATTGTACTTATTCATCTCAAATATATTTTTCTATTTTTCTTTGTTTATTTACTTTCCCGTGATAAATATTGTACTTATTCCCTCCTTAATAGAAGATTGAATGGATTTTTACTAAAATTTGCTTATGCCAAAACGGTGGAGAATCAAGAAATCATTATTTTTAATAATTTAATCAAATCAATAAACAAGCAAATTAAAGAGTCACATTACCTGCTACTTTATAAAGTTGTCTAAGGTTAACATGCAAATCAAATACTTTTTTCGTCTCACCTTAATTTGCTAAAAAGGGTTGTCACTTTCGTCCCACCTTAATTTGCAAAAAAGGGCTATGTCACGATAATTAATATAGTGTGTAAGGTGTTGTGACTTGTGAATGTGGATAATGAGGTAGAAGAAAGAAAGTGAGCTAGCGAATTATAAGTAGATATTTGTTGTGAGTATAACAAGTGGGTCTTATTTTTTTTAAGTATTAAAAGCTTTACATTTTTTGATTTTGCGAGTTCTAATGAGATACCAAATGAGGTAAGTTTTACCATTCGAGAGGGACAGAGTACTAATATTGTCTTGCCCACATTTTTTAGTTATCAATTTAAATTAATTTTGAAAAATAACTTATGTTAATAAAAATGACACAAAATATTTTTTGTCATTTATATTGAATATTGACCGTCATTTTATGAATAATTATTTATGTTCATGAAATTCTAAAAATTGTTACTGATTATATTTATATTTATAAAGTTAT
Source organism: Adenophora triphylla var. japonica (assembly GCA_022495995.1). Classification (NCBI taxonomy): domain Eukaryota; kingdom Viridiplantae; phylum Streptophyta; class Magnoliopsida; order Asterales; family Campanulaceae; genus Adenophora; species Adenophora triphylla. The sequence continues at coordinate 63,866 of JAFEMH010001462.1, read as the reverse complement.
AACAATTTTAAAATAATATAAAAACAATTAATTTTCTAATAACTTTTTGGTTAAAGTTCAGTCAAACAATTGTATCTCTTTTGTTGTATAAATGTTGAATTACTTGTAAGGGCAAAGAAAATATATGTTTGAATAAACATATATGTGTAACTAATTAAGTTATTTCTTTAAATGGTTATTGATTAAGTATAACAATGATATTTAGATATTTCTATACATTTTTTCTTAAATGTAGAGTGTCATTTAAATGAACATAGTTATTGATTATGTTTAGAAGTCTGTAATATTATTAGATTAGTATGATGATATATTTTTGTTAAAATAAGTGTCTTCAAAATTATATGTTATTAAATTATTAATTATTTTTATAAAAACTTTTTTTCATTTTTTTAATTATTTTTTCTTCAAACTAAAGAGTTGGTCTTATAAAAAACTAGTTTTTCATGGCACTTAGAAAAAACGTGTTTAGTTTTTCCCGTTTGTGCCAGTGTGAGTTTAACAAAATGTCAGTGTGACAAAGTGCCAGTGCATGTGTAACAAAGTGCCAGTGTAAAAAAGTGTCAGTGCATGTGTAACAAAGTGCCAGTGTAAACAAAGTGCCAGTGCATGTGTAATAAAGTGTCAGTGTAAAAAGTATCAGTGCCAGTTTAACAAAGTGCCAGTGTAAAAAAGTGTCAGTGCATATATATTAAAGTGTCTGTTTATAAACTAACACTGGCACTTGGTTACACTAACCCTGGCACTTTGTTACACTAACACTGGCACTTTGTTAAACTAACACTAGCACTTGTTTTACACTAACACCGGCACTTTGATACACTAATACTGGCACTTTATTACACTAACACTGACACTTTTATACACTGGCACTGGCACTTTGTTACACATGCACTGGTACTGAGTTTCTGAACAAAGAGAGCTTTTAACTGACATTTTTTAGACGTGCACTGGTACATTTTTACCATAACCCTGGCAATTATGAAAGCTGAAAATGACAAATTTATATTATTCCCAAACATCACAAAAAGGATAGACCCCCGCTGCAACCCCGTCGTCATCTCCTCCGCCAACCACCACCGTCACCACCCAAACTGACCATCAAAATCGGATATTCAACCACCTATTTCACCGTTAATTTCTGATTTCAACTGGGTTCAATCAATCTTTCCAACCTGGCCGACCCTTCCTTTCCAATTGGAAAATTTCCCCAATTTTCCATTTCGCCCCAAATTTCTGTATTGATGATTTTTTGATGTTGATATTGGAATTCCACCGGCCAGGTAGTGGTAAATAATACAGGAGCTTGATGATTTTTGGGGGTATGAAATGAAACAGCTGAATCAACATTTACTCAAGTTACGCAGGTAATTCTGATTGAAATTTTATAATTGCAGTTCTAGGTTTGACTCAAAACCTGATTTAGCCCCTCAACGGCGAAGAAACCTTTACATGTCGAGGTCTTCTAAAAACACGTTTTTTTCTAAATTTGAAAAAAACGCGTTTTTTGTGAGATTTTGGCCAAACTAAATGTTTTTTAGATAATAGTTGTAATTTAGAAAAAAAAAACAAGCTTAAAGTCTTACATATTCACTTCTTTTACACAATTTTTAAGTTTATTATTGATAATTTATTTATTAATTAAAACTCCAATAAAAAAATAAAATAAGAACTTAGATTTTTGTGACTTATTGAACTATCTTTTTAAAAGAGAAACCTTAGATTTTTGTGACTTATTGAACTATCTTTTTAAAAGAGAAATATAGGTATAAGTTTCAACGAGTGTTATTTAGGTGAATTTTCACAGATAAAAAAACTGAAGAACGAGAACGAAGAGTATGGAATTTTTTAAAAAAAAAACAGAGATAATTAATTTGCATTGAATATTAAGTTGAAATTTTTTGAATAATAAATTGTTTATTTATTTCTAAATAATAAATAAATGATTTATTTAACCTTTTGAAAAAACAATTATCACTTTTCGATTAAAAAAATGATTCAACTGATTCAACTAAAGTGCAGTTTTCATTTTTAGATTAATCGCATTCAAATTTCACTTGTATTCTTAAATTGAAACTTGTTGTATTTTTTTCTTTTTATTTTTTTTCCTTTTTTTTTTAAAGAAGTAACGTGGGAGAGGTAAACAATTAATAAAGATAAATTTAATAGTTTCTTTATTAAGTTGCACTTTAAAAAGTACATAAGAAAAGTAAACAAATCTATAGTATAAATGAGGAAGGGGTTTGCTACAGTGGTATGAACAGTTTCAAGCGGCAAAATTCTCATTTTGCCTTCATACATTTGTCTCTTTTCCATTTTGTTCTTATAAAAAATTAATTAAAAAAAAAAAAGAATTTAAAAAAAAATCACGTGACCTTGAACACGGACATGTACTAGTAATAACTATTTTAGGCCCGACGACAAAGAAGTTCTATTATGTTTTTACACATGAGTAGGTTTTGGGGGAAACTAGTTTCTCCCTAACATTATAAAAAGTCTTGTTTTAAAAATTGAAACAAAGGCACATATAATTTTTTTTTAAAATAAAAAACAAGACTTTTTATAATATTTGGGGAAACTAGTTTCCCCCAAAATTTTCTGTTTACACATTACGTCACATAGAACTCCATGCGTAATTTATGTGGACATAATTTTAAAGTAACGGAAAACCCCAAAATCTAATTTTAGAACATGGATTAATTAATATGTGTTGTTTAATTTCATGTGTTATAATTATTTAATAATATTAAAGTATAGATCAATTATGTAAAATTCCATTAGGTGTAAGTACCATTAAATGATGGGCATAATGGTAACTTCTCACCACCTTCTTTACGAAAGGGTGTAGTCCCTAAATGAAGTGCCCCTTCTCAATCTATATATAGGCTATCCATCAGCCCATTTGAGAAACTTAACTACATTACAATTCAGTCATAAAATCATTCTTCATTCATCTAAGAAGAACAAGTTTGGGCACTATCATTTATAAGTACTATCTTCCTACTTTCTCATTTATTCAAGAACAAGATTAAGAACACAATCATGGATTCTTCAGAGTATCATATTCATAACTTCATTCTATTTCTGATTTTTTGGTTTTACTCAAAAGGCTTTCAACCCTTAATGTAAGATTATCCCATTTTTGAACATAGCCACCATCCTTGGATGCGTTGTGAGTTTGTTCATATGCATAGCCACGCATTTTTTAAATGTGTTGTGAGTATGCGGATCTACTTACTTTGATTGAAAATTGAGTCACCGTTAAATTAAGAATTTCATTCAATTTTTGGAAATAATGGTAAAATCAAGAGGCACAATGGTTCATTGAAAAATTGGGTGTTATGGCTCGATGTCCTGGCAAAGGGCTCGGAGCCCTCCGAGGGCGCGGGCCTAGCTGTCGTGTAGACTGGTATCGGACCACAAAGGGGGGTGCGGCCCGCGGTATGGTATGGAAATTTGGACCATAATTGTTCATAAAAGGGTGTAAAGAATGGTGACTTTTCGCAAAATCTGGACAGTGGGCACCTGGCGCGGTCGCCCACCTTTTCCTGCGCGGTCGCCCATGAGGACAGTGGCTTCAATGTTCGTTGAATTGCAGCTTGGGCGGTCGCCCACTTTTACCTGTGCGGCCGCCCATGTGTACAGTGGCTTCAATATTTGTGGAATTGCAGCTTGGGCGGTCGCCCACTTTACCCCCTCTGATGAAGTCATTTCCCTTTTGATCTTTTGTGATAATTTATTGATAAAATATGGTATCTGGACACCAGTCACGCTGATTGGCGGTTCTTAGAGTTGTCAAACTTTAAGAATGGACGGGTAGAACAAAAGGATATTGTCTTTTATTAATAAATTTCGTTTGTTTCTTTACCATTTTTAAATTTTCAAAAATTATCTTAAGGCCTTACATTTTCGATTAATTATATCCTTAACAATTTTTGAACAAAATTAACATGCTTGTTTTTCAAAGGAGACCTTGTTGATTAAATTCAAACTTGTTAAAAGATGAATGTAAATGTTGATATGTGATAACATGCTTGTTTTCCAAAGGAGACCTTGTTGTTGACTAAATATTTGCATTCATGGGTAATAATTGAATTAAACTTTTGGTCATTTTAAATACTTTGAACCATCCCAAAGGAAGGTGGGTGTTTGAAGTGAATTGTTTATATTCTTTATTGTCGGGTAACAAGTACCTTAAACTTTAAGACATTTTTTATACTTGAACCGGCCCAAAGGAAGGCAAGTATTTAAAATGTATTGTTTGAATTATTTGTTCACCCTAAGATAAATCAAATTGTGAGTCAATTCGCAATCCAAAGATTAGTCTTGATGTCATGTTGATTATCTTTATTTTGATGAAATTCATTTGATATAATTAATCATTATGTAGTTTCTTATATATGTTTTGTTTCATTCTTGTTCTTCTCCTTCAGATTTGATTAATGCTTCATCCGTAACTATTGCTATAAATGATGTACCTTTGCTTACTGGGACTAAACTTAAAACTTGGAAAAATAATATAACGATGATCTTAGGCAATATGGACATCGATCACGCATTAGTGGAATCAAGTCCCGCTGCTCTCACTAAAGGAAATACTGTTATAGAACAGAAAAATGTTGAGCAATAGGAACCGTCCAACCGCGTGAGTCTAATGATCATGGAAAATGCAGTTTCAAAGACATTTTTGGACAATGTCTCTGAGATCGAAAATGCTGAGTTTTTCTTTGAATTCTTGTGGAAACTTGTTTCCATACGGTACAAGGGTGACGAAAATATTCGGGAGTACATTATTGAATTATTTCATCTTTCGATCAAACTAAAGGCACTTAAATTAGAGATTTCGGAAGATTTGCTCGTGCACTTAGTTTTGATCTATCTTCCTCCTCAATTTGGTCCTTTTGAGGTGACCTATAAATGTCGAAAGTACAAGTGGAATATTAATGGATTACTTTCACATATGACATTAGAGGAAGATAGGATGAAATATCTTAAATTAGAAAGTACTCACTCAACATTTACTTCTTCTCGTGGGATTAAGAGAAAAGGGAAGAAAATTGCGGTTGCAAGTAAGAAGCATAAGGGATCATTTAAGGATCATAAAATCAAGAAATGCTTCTTTTGCAAGGACCTTACTCGCATGAAGAATGACTACCATAAGTATCGCGAATGGCGAATTCAGAATGGTATGTCATTTGGTCTTGTTTGTACTAAGGCAAATTTGGTTTCAATTCCTTAATATACATAGTGGTTGTATTTGGTGCAACAACTCACATTAGTTTATGTATGCAGGGTTGCCTGAATTACCGAATCCCTAGTGAAGATGAAAAATACATCTATATGAAAGCTGGAAATCCGATTGAAGTTATAGGCATAGGGATTTTAGATTAATGTTAAGTACTGGCTATTATTTTGTATTAAATAATACATTCATTGTACCATCTTTTAGATGGAATTTAATATCTATCACAATTTTGGACAAGGAAGGTTACTCTTGTTCTTTTGGTAATAATAAATGTGATCTTTATTTTAAATTCCAAACTTGTCGATACTAGTACTTTGTCATATATCGATAATCTTAATTTACTTGACACAGTCAAGAAAATGAATGAGTCCCATAATAATGAAACCAAAACTAAAGGCATTAAGCAAAAGTTATCAAGTGAAAATTCTTGTATTCTATGGCATAGGCGTTTGGGTCATATCTCCAAAGGGAGAATTGATAAATCTTATGTCGGAGGGAATCCTAAAAACAACTTGATACTCCGGATAAAACTTTTGCATTAAGTGTTTTAAAGAATAAATTTACAAACATTAAAGGAAATAGAATTTTGAGAGTATCAAACGTCTTGGAACTAATTCATATGGACATTTGTGGACCATTCATTAACCCTTCATGGAATGGTCAACAATATTTCATTACGTTCATGGATGATTACTCTCGTTATGAATACATTATTTTCTTCATGTAAAGTTTCAATCATTGAACGTTTTCAAGTCTTTTAAGGCATAAGAAAGACTATTAAGAACGTTAAATCCGATCATGGTAGTGAAAACTCCGGACGGTATAACGTAATGGGTGAATAACGTCCGGGTCCTTTATACTCGCTATTTTGAAGAGTGTAGGATTGTCCCTCACTACACCATGCCGGTCAAACCTAGCATAGTATATTGGAGAGACATAATAGAATCCTTAAGGATATGGTAAGAAGTATGTTTTCTTGTACTTCTTTACCTCACTCATTATGGGCGAAGCTTTAAAAACCACAACTTATATTCTCAATAGAGCACTTTCAAAAGCTATCGACAAAACCCCTTATGAGTTATGGACAAATAAGAAACCGTCCTTAAATCATCTTCATGTATGGGGTGTCTAGCAGAAGCTAGACCTTATAGGCCTAATGAGGGCAAACTGAACCTTAATACTGTTAGTAGCTATTTTGTAGGGTATGCCGAGAGATCTAGGGGATATAAATTTTATGACCAGAAAACTAGAACATTTTTCGAGACTGACAATGTTAGGTTTCTTGAGGATGTTGAATTTAGTGGGAGAAATAGTAATGATTTTGAATTTGAAGAGTTAGAGGAACCACTCTTTATTCCTCAAACTTTAGTTCCTGTTGAAAATCAAGTAATTGTACCTGAAATTCAACAAAGAACATACAATTTAAAATAATATAGAGACTCCCGTAAATAACGGACAACATGAAAATGTTGGAAATAATGAAATTCAACAACCTCAAAATGAGGATGAACCGGTGCCCTTAAGGAGATCTACTAGAGAAAGAAGAAGTGTTATTCCGGATATTTATGATATGTATCTTGCGGAGAATGAGGACACCTTAGGTTTAGTGGGAGATGATCTAATCACCTTCCATGAAGCCATTAATAGTTCTAATTCTCATAATGAATCAATGCCATTAATGAGGAGTTAAAATCAATAAAAGACAATGACATTTGGGATCTTGTCCCATTACCTGAAGGTGTAAAACCTATTGATTATAAGTTGATATTTAAAACCAAAAGGGATTATGAAGGTAATATGGAAAGATATAAGACACGTCTTGTTGCTAATGGATTTACTCAAAAGAAAGGTATTGATTATAAAGAAACATTTTTTCCAGTATCTTCTAAAAATCTCTTTTATGATCATTATGGCATTAATGACACATTATGATCTTGAGCTTCATCAAATGGATGTTAAGACAACTTTTCTCAATTGCGACATTGAGGAAACTATCTATATGAAGAAACCAGAAATGGTGACTAATTCGGATCAAACTAGTCAACTAGTTTGTAAACTTAAGAAATCCATTTATGGGCTTAAGCAAGCATCTCATCAATTGTACTTAAAATTTAACCGAGTTATTTTTTCATTTTGCTTTGAAATGAATCTTGGTGAAGATTGTGTGTACCATAAGTTCAGTGGGAATAGATTTATAATTTTGATCTTATATGTGGATGATATTTGGATAATATTTTTCTTGCTAGTAATGATAAGGACCTTCTAAAAGAAACTAAGAAATTTCTCAAACAAATTTGAGATGAAAGATCTTGGTAAAACATCTTTTGTATTGGGAATCCAAATTTATCGTGATCATTCACGAGGTATTTTGAAATTATCACAAAAGAGCTATATAGAGAAGGTATTACAAATGTTTAGCATGAAAAATTGTAAACCACATGACACCCCTGTCTCTAAGGGAGATAAATTCAGTCTAAAGCAATGTCCTAAAATTAATTTTGAATCCAAGTATATGGAAAATATCCCTTATGCACCGGTAGTAGAAAGCTTAATGTATGCGCAAGTCTGTACTCGTACAAACCTTGCATTTATTATTGGGATGCTTGGTCAATACCAAAGCAATTAGGAAAAAAAGAACACTAAGTCGCATCCAAAAGAATGATGAAGTACCTATAAAACATTAAACTACATGCTTATGTATATAAAATCGGATCATTTTTTAGATCATTAAGTATTTCGATTATGTTTTAGTGGATGCAAAGATGTCGAAAGACATCATCTGGTTATGTCTCTTGTTGAAGAAAAATAAGTATAAAATGAACAAATAGATATACAACTTATAGGATCAAACTCCATGTTATTGAAGCGTAATCTCTTTTGATGTTTCACAAGCATACTGCTCATATGGGTGAAACGACTTTTGATAATGCTTAAATCAGTGGGAGTTTGTGTTGTTTTCTATTTCTTTGTGTTGTTTTTATTTATATTGATCTCATTTGGTTAAGTAGGACTAGTTGGAAAATATATATATGCGTTCTTCATATATATTCATTAATATTCCATGCTACATATCTATACTTAATCTATGTCATTTAGTTGAATATATATACTCCCTCCGTTCCGCCCGACTTAGGACATTTAGGTTGGGCACGGAGATTAAGAAAAAAGTGTAAGTGGGTGGATGTTGTGAGTATGAAAAGTGATGTAGGTGAGAGAAAGTGGGGTAGGGAGTAATGAGTGAAAATTTGTTGTGAGTGTAAATGTGGGTCCCATTAATAAAGTACTTTCCATTTTGGGGTTGTCCTAAGTCGGATGGGACGCCCAAAATGGAAAAATGTCCTAAGTCGGGAGGGACGGAGGGAGTATGTGATTAATGTGGGTTTAGTTGCGAATCAATTACAACGACTGTCCCTTTAGTCCCTATACTTATAAGACTAATGGACGAGATTGTATTGGATGACAATAAAAGTGCACATAAGGGTTGTCATTCATATTATAAATGATTAAGGAATTCATTTAGTAAAAGATACATATTAATATTAATCCAAGTGGGAGATTGTTAGAACATGGATTAATTAATATGTGTTGTTTAATTCCATGTGTTATAATTATTTAATAGTGTTAAAGTATAGACCAAATATGTAGAATTTCAGTAGGTGTAAGTACCATTAAATGATGGACATAATGGTAACTTCTCACCGCCTTCTTTACGAAAGGGTGTAGTCCCTAAATGAAGTGCCCCTTCTCAATCTATATATATGCTATCCATCAGCCCATTTGAGAAACTTAACTACATTACAATTCAGTCATAAAATAATTCTTCATTCATCTAAGAAGAACAAGTGTGGACACTATCATTTAGAAGTATTATCTCCCTACTTTCTCATTTATTCAAGAACAAGATCAAGAACACAATCATGAATTCTTCAGGTACACGCTTCCGTCTTCATCTTCCTCTCATTCTTAATCTAGTTGTGAGTCGGTTCATGGTTTGATGGATCATTTTGTTCCAACATCTAAAACTTGAGTATTGCATATATAATCTATTTTTCATAGTTATAAGCTCAAATAATAATAATAAGCATTTGTATAATTGAAATTTTAACTACCTCAACAACAAATATATAATAAGATAAAATTTAACTAGGAAGCTAAAGTAAATGACGATAAATATATATTTTGATGGCTGATCCCAAATACATATAATACCCCCGTCCCGATTTAATATTATTAGTTTGACTTGACATCGGAATTATGAAAAAATAAATTTTGTGTGTATGAAATATAAGGTATAAGAGAGAAAGTGAGTAGAGAATTTTTGTTGTTAGGATGAAAAGTGAGTTTCATTGTTATTTTAATTAATAAGACAACTAAAATTTTTAAATTGAAACAGATTAGAAAAAAAATAAAAATCTTAAACCGAGAGAGGGAAGTACTAAATCACTAACCAATGTTAAAATAAATTTAACTATGTCACTGATCATAGTTGGTGATAGCCAAAATGGGCTTGAGCTCGCGAGCAGCCCGCCTATCCGCCAGATAGGGGCTCGCTAAGCCCGTATCCGTTGATTCTCGGTCCAAGCCCGCCTATATAAGCCCATGGACCATGACCAGGCCTGACTTTCATTTGATTTGTTGGACGGATAGGGTCCAAGCCCGCGGACCAAGCCTGCGCTTGTTTAGACCATTTGGCCCGTTTCTCCATTTGATCAATTTCCCTTTCTATTTTTTTTTTTTTTTTAAGAATTTGGTTCTTTTCTTAGAAAAAAATATAAAAGAGAAGGGGAGATTAGATGTAGGGATGGTCATTTCCGATTCCGGTTCGAAACCGCCACTTCAGATTTCGAAAAAGGAGAAATCGGAATCGAACCGTCGGGTCACGGTTCACAGTTTCGGTTCCGAATCGACGGTTCACGGTTCAGAACCGGCGGTTCAACGGTTTTTTTAATTTATTTTTAATTATTTTTTTAATAGAAAAAAATGTTTCATAATTTTTTTATTACTGAAATTTTTTGCAAAAAGTTATATAAAAAATGATAAAAAAAAAACTAAACAAATGAAAGTATATAAAAGAAAAGAGGGACGGACACGAACTACCCTTTATTTTTTTCATTTATTTTTTATTGATTAGGAAATAATATTTTAGATTTTTTTTTAGTGATTTTTTTTTTTACAAAAAGGTATATAAAAAAGATAGAAAAAAACTAAACAAATGAAAGTATATAGAAGAAAAGAGGAACGAACTACCGTATATTTATTTTTTATTTTCTTTTAATTTTTTATTGACTAGAAAATGATATTTTATGAAAAAATAAATTTTGTGTGTATGAAATATAAGGTATAAGAGAGAAAGTGAGTAGAGAATTTTTGTTGTTAGGATGAAAAGTGAGTTTCATTGTTATTTTAATTAATAAGACAACTAAAATTTTTAAATTGAAACAGATTAGAAAAAAGACAAAAACTCATGTGAGAACATGAAAACCCGTCTCATCCATGAGACGGGTCGGATCCTGACCCATCACCCGCCCAACAAAGCCAACCCGCGCCTCCGCCCAAGCTTTTTGCATATGGGCGGTCGCCCAAGCTGGAATGGGCGGTCGCCCAAGCTGGAATCAGCCCACATTTTGCCTTGACCCAATCCTTCAGCCAACATAAAGTAATAGTTTGTATACATTAAAGTAATAGTTTGTATACATTAAAGTAATAGTTGTTATACATTAAAGTAATACATATATACAGAAAAGTAATACTGTTTTTTCCTATGTTTTTTTCGTTTGGCAAAAGTAATACTTAAAGTAATAGTTTGTATACATTAAAGTAATACATATATACAGAAAAGTAATAATGTTTTTTCCTATGTTTTCTTCGTTTGGCAAAAGTAATACTCCCTCCGTCCCAGACCAAGAGTCTTACTTTCCTTTTTGGTCCGTCCCAGACCAAGAGTCCCTTTCCTCAAATGGAAAGTTTTCCATATATTTATACCCTTATCATCTCCATATATTTACAAAAAAATCATTACTATTCCTCCCACTCATTCTCTCTCCTATTAAATATTATTAATTTTTACATTCTCTCTCTTATTCCCTACCACACATTTAACTTTTACATTCTCTCTCCCATTCCCTACCACACATTTAACTTTTACATTCTCTTTCCTAAAATTTTCTACCCACTTTAAAAAAAATTCTTAAGAATCGTGAAATCCCTCCCGAGGACCCTTGGTCTGGGACGGAGGGAGTACTTATTATAGAAATATGTTACAATTTCATCTATCAAAGTGTTACATTTACTTGTATAAACTATTACATTCATATACATAAGTTATTACATTTCAAAAATAATACATATAGTTTGTATTACATTTGAAAAAAATGGATAAAAACGAGCTTTTATTTTTTTAAAACAGGTATTACGTTTACTTATGACCAATGTTACTTTATATGTATACAGTCATTACATTAAGAGATGGTAACTATTACTTTTGCTCTGAAAAAAAATAATATAAAAAAAAAAATTAAAAAAAATTTAAAAAAAAAAAAAAATTGGCCTATAAAAGACTGCCACGTGGCGGGTCATGGGTCGATCCGTCTCATGCATGAGACGGATCATGACCCGTCTCACAGGAGACCGCCTCTGAAAAAAAATAAAAATCTTAAACCGAGAGAGGGAAGTACTAAATCACTAACCAATGTTAAAATAAATTTAACTATGTCACTGATCATAGTTGGTGATAGCCAAAATGGGCTTGAGCTCGCGAGCAGCCCGCCTATCCGCCAGATAGGGGCTCGCTAAGCCCGTATCCGTTGATTCTCGGCCCAAGCCCGCCTATATAAGCCCATGGACCATGACCAGGCCTGACTTTCATTTGTTGGACGGATAGGGTCCAAGCCCGCGGACCAAGCCTGCGCTTGTTTAGACCATTTGGCCCGTTTCTCCATTTGATCAATTTCCCTTTCTATTTTTTTTTTTTTTTTAAGAATTTGGTTCTTTTCTTAGAAAAAAATATAAAAGAGAAGGGGAGATTAGATGTAGGGATGGTCATTTCCGATTCCGGTTCGAAACCGCCACTTCAGATTTTGAAAAAGGAAAAATCGGAATCGAACCGTCGGGTCACGGTTCACAGTTTCGGTTCCGAATTGACGGTTTACGGTTCAGAACCGGCGGTTCAACGGTTTTTTTAATTTATTTTTAATTATTTTTTTAATAGAAAAAAATGTTTCATAATTTTTTTATTACTGAAATTTTTTGCAAAAAGTTATATAAAAAATGATAAAAAAAAACTAAACAAATGAAAGTATATAAAAGAAAAGAGGGACGGACACGAACTACCCTTTATTTTTTTCATTTATTTTTTACTGATTAGGAAATAATATTTTAGATTTTTTTTAGTGATTTTTTTTTACAAAAAGGTATATAAAAAAGATAGAAAAAAACTAAACAAATGAAAGTATATAGAAGAAAAGAGGAACGAACTACCGTATATTTATTTTTTATTTTCTTTTAATTTTTTATTGACTAGAAAATGATATTTTAGACTTTTTTTATTAGTGATTTTTTTTTTACAAAAGAGTTTATAAAAAAAGAGAAAAAAAAAATTAAACAAATGAAAGTATATAGAAGAAAAGAGGGACGGACTACCCTATATTTATTTTTTATTTTCTTTTAATTTTTTACTGACTACAAAATAATATTTTAGAGTTTTTTTATTAATGATTTTTTTTTACAAAAAGGTATATAAAATATATAGAAAAAAACTAAACAAATGAAAATATATAGAAGAAAAGAGGGACAGACTACCCTATATTTATTTTTATTTTCTTTTAATTTTTTATTGACTAAAAAATAATATTTTAGATTTTTTATTAGTATTTTAAAAATATATATATATAAAAAAGATAGAAAAAACTAAACAAATGAAAGTAAATAAAAGAAAAAATGGACAATACCCTTTAAATTTTACTAATAATTGGGAAAAATTACATGAGGGGGACAATCAAACCTTACCATTTTATATTTAAGGAAGGATATTAGGAGCCTTTACCTCATTTTATTAAAATAATTATCTAAATTCTAACTTATAATAAAACTATATTAACAATTAAATAACTTACATTTTACTTAACTTAATCGCTTCCCGATTTAGTTTCATCAAAGTACGCACCTTCGCCACCAAGAAGATCCGTTGGCTTGTTGCCTTACTTTCTTCTTTCCGCTCTAATCCAATCAGTCAACAAATTACAAGCTTCAAAACTATCGGATGATAAATTGTGACGATTATGCTCCATATTCCCACCAATGCTAAAAGCTTGCTCCACCGAAATCGTTGATGCGGGACAAGCAAGTACTTCTCGTGCAATTCTAGAAATGATAGAAAAAGCATGTGCTCTCCTTGACCACCAACTCAAAATATCAAATGGATTTTCTTGTTAAAATTCGGTGGTCAAATATTTATCAAATTCGCCATTAACACCACCACGAGATTGTTGTCTTCCATAAAAACTTGCCACAAATGATGATGAGAAATGTTGAAGTACCGAAGAAGAAGGCTCACTTGTTGTTGCATATGCATCACTGTATATTGACTTGTATTTCTGATAAATTTCTAAAAATGCTTGTCTAACACTATCAACTTTTTGACATACATTAGGCATATTGGAATCTCCCACCAAATAAAAGTTGGGTTTATTACAAAAAACTCACTCAAAAAGATGGCATTTATAAAAAAAATATGTAAGACGGAAAATTACAAAAAACTAATTTTTTTTCTTTTTTTATAAAAAACTTTTTTTTTTTTTGTTTTACAGTTTTGGTCAAACAACTGATAATTTCAGTTATCAGTTGTAAACAAGTGATAACTGAAATTATCAGTTGTTTGACCAAAACTGATAAAAAAAAAAAAACCAATTTTTTTTTATAATTTCGAACTTATGTGTTTTTTTTTTTTTTTTGTAATTTCTATCTTTCTAAAGTAGTATTTTGTAAATGCCTCATAAAAGTTTGACTAATAATATTTTAAAAATTGAGTTAAATCATACTCTCTAACTCTTGGATATAATAACTTAGCAACCAAAAAAATATCAGGAATGTTAAGCAAATATTTTTCCCACTTTTCTCGCATTTTGAAAATCGCATCTTTAAAAATAATATCATCTTTAAATTTAGAAAATATAATAGAATTTTCCAAACAATGATCAAAAAATAAAGTAAAAGTAGGGTAATACATACCGGATAACGCCAAGATTGCCACCTCGAACTTCTTCAACAAATTAATCATACTTGCACATTCTTTCCATTGTTTACTATATAATTTTGTACCATATTGGGTACCATAATATTTTGTGGTGGCACAAAATTGAAATCTCTTCCAATTCTTCATCATCTTTCCAATCTTTCACCTCATTTTCATTTTGCCTCGAAAGCCCCATATCATAAAATTGTCCACCTTTATTTTCAACAAATCGTGGTGGTGGTGTTGGAGAAGAAGATTCTCCTTGCCTTCTACCCTTGCTACCCTTCTTGTTAGGTTCTTAAGAATATTCATAATGTAAAATATGAAAATATATGGATGTTGGATGAAAATATGGATATTGGATGAAAAAAGAAAGTTGGATTATAATTTGAGCTTGAGAATCAAAAAATCTAACGAAATTTGTTAAAGAAAGTTAAGAGAGATAATGGAGTTTGTGTGGAAAAAATGTGAGGGGAGGGGGATGGCATTTATAGTTGAGCAAATTTGTTAAGATTACAAATTTTTTTTTTTAGTACTGAAATCTAGTTAAAAAAAGGGTCAAAACGACTATTTTTAGTCAACTAGTTGTTAGCTAACTTCCATTAGTGAACATCATAAATAACAAAATTTATTTGGTTTGATGTCATCTAACTTATAAATAAATTAGGGGATTGAACAATTACAAATTTCGTAATTCCTGTAACAGACGGAAGGAGCGACCGCGCCAAGGCAAAGAAGGTGATCCCCCCAAACGCATGTACTAAGGGGGCGATCGCACGCTATGTGGGGGCGACCGCGTGGTAGTCCGTTTTGGGCATTGTCACGACAGATTTTGTGTAATATTAGAAAATCGTACAGGATAAGTAATAGACAGTATAAATACACCCTATTTCCTAACGGTTTTGTAACCTCTAGTGTGATCGGGATATCAATAATTATAGGGTTGTTTTGGTTATTTGTTTTTCTAAATCTAGAGTTTGCACAATTGTAAATTCTTTTGATCAAAAAGTTCGTTTATTATATTAAAAATTGTATTCGGTGATTGCCAGTTGATAATAATTTTCTTGCCCTCTACCCGTGGACGTATTCAAGTTGGTGAACCACATATATCGTTGTTTTGTATGATTGATTTATTTAATGTCTTTTCATAGATCTATAATAAGAAAGTGGTATCAAAGACATGTTAGGTTGATAAAGATATAGGGGTTTTTCGATGCAAAATAAGATGGGAACAAGAATTGAATCACTAGTTGACAAGTTAAATGAGAAGAATGGTTTTTCTCTTTGCGCATCAAGATGGAGGCCTTGTTGAGAGAAAAGGGTTTATGGGCTCGTTTGCCGCTGAAATCGAAATCGCCAAGATTCGAATGGCAAAGCAGTAGTAGTTTCCACGTGTGATGTCGTGGCTGCAACAACAGAGGGTTCGGGGAAGCAGCTGAGAAGGAAGCAACAGATCTGATCATGCTAGATGAGAGGGCCTACTCTAAAATCCTCAGGTGTTTAGATGATGATGTTCTATTGTATATTGTATATATTGATTTCGGAGCTGCTCTGTGGCTTGTGATGGAATATATATATCTGACACGATCATTGACCAACAAGTTATATATAAAGAAGAAGTTGTATTCTTTTCGAATGATGGAAGGTACGCCCATTAGTGATCACATATATCGATTTACATCTTTATTACTTGAATTGCGTAATATTGATGTTAAGGTTGAAGATGAGGATGTTACTTTTATGTTGTGTGTCTCCTTACCACTGTCATATGAGGGATTTGTGGATTCTTGCATTAATGGTAAGTATATGGTTACTTTGGAAAAGGTTAAAATAATCTCAATACCAGAGATCGACGCCGCAAGGCGAGCGGTTTATCTACAAAATCTCAATCAGCAAGATTGATTGAAGAAGGCAATAGGGGACAAGTTAGGAGAAATAATGGTTCTTCTAAACGGGGTCCAATACATGGAGATGTCTGCAGTTAATGCAAGGGAAATGGGCATTGGAAACGGGAATGTCCCAGGTTAAATAAGAGCGAGCAATTTTGGTCTAATGCAGTTATGGCAGAAGATGATGAGGGGGACTATGCTCTAGTAACCGAAGAAGACAAATGTATGAAAGATACATGGATTCTTTATTCTGGGGCTTCTTATCACATGTGTTCGCGCAGAAAATGGTTCGCAACATACAAGGAGACGGAAGAGGGTGATGTTTATATTGTTAATGGTTCTGTCTACAAGGTAATTGGCATGGGTTTCATCAGGGTGCGAACATTGGGTGGCATGTTTTGTAAATTGAACAAGGTTAGAAATGTTCCTGAAGTAACGAAGAATCTGATATCAATTAGTCGGCTAGATAGGATGGAATACGGTTTCAATTGTGAAGGTGGAGCAGTAAATGTCTGCAGGGGTTCGAATGTAATTCTGAAAGGGGTAAAACAAGGTTCTTGTACGTCCTGTAAGGTTTTACGTTTTTGGGTTTTGGTGTCGAGCATTATAAAACAAAGGGTATGGTAAATACACATATGAAGGAAGCATGTTGCATGGCTTCGTATGGGGTGGTTGACAAACAGGTGAAGCAGCAAGTTACTCAAGGTGGAGTTGGCAAGATTCAATGTCGACTGGATTTGCTCAATTGCCGGTTGGGGCAATTTTGAGTGCCTATTGCAGAGGCACATTTGGGTGTCTTGAAGACACATTGATGTGATCGATGCAGCACAGTTTGGGTGTCCAGGGGGATACATTTGGGTGTCTGGTAGACACGTTTGTTTACTTGTTGAACGGGTTTGATCAACTGTTGCAGCAAGTGTTTTGGTGTTCGGCGTAACACATTTGGGTGTCTAGGAAGATATAAATTTTGGTTGTCCGAAGGACAAGCTTGGTGTTTGGCATAATACATATGAGGCAGAGGGGAGTTCTCGTTTTGTGATCCGGAGGTTAGATGTCAAGGTGGTGATTTGTTGGGTTTGATACCATCTAACCTTGGAACAAATTATGGGATTGAACAAGGACATATTTTTTAATTCCTGTGACAAACGGAAGGAGCGACCGCGCCAAGGCAAGGAGGGCGATCGCCCCAAACGCCTGTACAAAGGGGCGATCGCACATTATGTGGGGGCGACCGCGCGATAGTCCATTTTTGGCCTGATCACGGAAGATTTTGTGCAGGGTTAGGAATAGATAATATAAATACACCCTATTCCCTATAGAATTTGTAACCTCTAGTGTGATAGGTATATCAATAATTCTAGGGTTCTTTTGGTTCTTTAATAATCTAGATTTAGGGTTTGTACATTTGTAAATTCTTGTGATAAAAAAGTTCGTGCATTAGATTCGAGATTGTATTCGGTAATTGTCAGTTGATAATAATTTTCTTGCCCTCTGCCCGTGGACGTATCCAAGTTGGTGAACCACGTATATTGTGTATTGTGTGATTGATTTATTTTCTGTCTTCTAAATAGATTTGTAATAACACTATTAATTTAAAATTACTGAAAAATATAATAGTAATTAAGGAGAACTATAGTTTAAAGTTTCAAATATTTAGAAATTAAACAAAGAGGAATTTACCATATAACATCTCAAACTTATCAATTTTACCTTATAAGAAAAAGAATACTTCATCTAACCATACAATCATTATATTAATTAGTACACTTTCCTCCTCATATTACTAAATCCACCCTCACATCATTTTACTGAGTCCACCCTCATTATCAATTTAATTTCTCTCCAACCACCATCACCTTAGGCCACCCCTCCCATGTGACGACCCTAACCCTAGACACAATTTTAGTATAACATTATATACTTTTAAAATTTATATCAACCTTATGTGTTTATTTTATATCTTTAAATTTCTTATATTAGGATAAAATGATAAGGAAATAAATAGTGTTCTAAAGGAAAAATAATAATTGGAAATAAATAAAGTAATAGAATGAAGTGGTAATAAATTGGACAAATAAAATGTTATGGGTTGGGGAATTAATTTAAAATAATGAAAGAATTTTGGTAGGGGATATTTTGGTGGGGGACAACTCCCCTAAAGCCCTCCCCTTCTCCCCTCCTTGGACCGGCCCCCCCCTCCTCCTTTATCCATTTTATACTCCTTCCTCCTTCCTCCTTCTCCTTCATTCATCCCATTTCCTTCCTAGAGAAAGACTAGAGGAACTCCATTGAAGCCCTCCATCCAAGCTTTGAATCCAAGACATTTCTTCACCAAATTCAAGTCTAGGAGCATCATTGAAGTTGGATCATCTAGGAGAATCCATCTAGCTAGAAAGATCAACCTCCCATTACAAACCCTAAGGTGAGTTATTATGACCCTTCCTTTCTTTGAATGTTCATGATCTATGGATATTTTTATTGTTATTATGATGATTGTTAATGCTTTAGAAACCTTCTTGGAAGTGGAAGAATTGATTTATGAAATGGGTGGAGTTAAATTAGGAGATTTAACTTGAAATGAAATAATGAAATGATTGAGAACTTTATAAGAGTTGAGTGCTTGGTTAATGAAATGGAAAGAGGTTAATGTTCTTGGAAGATGATCTAGGATGTAAGAAATGGATGGAGATAGATTAATGGGATAAACTTGAATGAAGTAGTGAAATGGGTGGAAGACTTGGTGATAGATAATCTAGATCTACATGATCTTGGGTTTAGATGATTTAAGATGAGTTATGTAAGGTTAGAATCCTCCTTGGTGTTCTTAAGATTAGGGTGGATGAAAAGAAAAGGAATTGAAGTTAAGAAGAAAGAGTTAGAAATTAATTTGAGCTGGAAATCGCCGGGCGGTCGCCCACGGGGCTTGGCGGCCGCCCATCACACCCGTAACTCACCATTTGCTTGAAAACCCTCTTGGGCGGTCGCCCAGAAGAGTTTGGGCGGTCGCCCAAGACCCCGTAAACTTGAATTCAAATCGAACCGAGAATTTGTGTAGTAACCTTGTTTGGTCCCTTATAGATTGTGACTCCCACTTAGTAAATTGAGCTTGAACCTTCATAGAGGCCTTGTATTATTGTATAATGAAAATGTGGGAATGGTTTACGATACATAGTGGCCTTACTTACTCCATATCTTTGGTGAGTAGTTTGCAATAGAGTAGAAGCTATAGGTTTCACTATTGAGCTAATTGGGTAAAGGGTATGTATCACCTTGTGGCATTAGTTCCAAGTTGTGGAATTATTGATTATATGGGTACCTTAATATCCTAAGTATGGACTAATTGGCAAGTGTTATGTGGCAACCCAAAGTGTGGATTATGTGTTATATAGTGGTGTTATATTCCAATGGTGGATTATATGGCATGTTGATTTTATGGTATCCCTGTGGATTATTTGGCAAGTTATTGCATTGTTATTCCAAGTATGGATATGTTTACTATGTGGTTGTATGGTTATCCCAATTGTGGATTTATTTGTTATCATTCATATTTATTGATGATACTATGCATAGTGTATTAAATGATTATTGCACTATGGTATTGATTAGCATGAGTATACATTACCATGTTGTTATATTATTATCCCGTTTTGTGGATTATCTCAAGTATCTATTATGTGCTTGAGCGTGGTTATGTTCGGGTGGGTATGATGGATTTCAATCAATTATTGATGTGTTCAATAAGTGATTGAAGGTTCGTCATACCGGTGACCCTTCCCCACTCTGTGGCCACTGAGCTGGGGCCGCTGCTAACGACTGTATATTGAGCATGAAGAAGCCTTTACAGACCTGTTGCGATTGTTGTAAGGAGGGACGATATTATTGTTGGATACTCTAATATAGGTATCCTTTCTTATATGGATCTCTGGGGTATGAGTCCTATAAGAGGTGAATGTGCTGGAGGCAATTCACCAAAGAGTGGAGTTTTACTCCCACGTTGTACGACTTATTGTTCAGACGGGAAAAGGTAAACTGAGGTAACGTAATGTGTTTACCGCTTTCATAATGTGTTATGTGCTACCATGCTATGTGTTGCATCTTGTTTGGCATCTTGCTGCATTCATAATAGCTCATTGAGATTTATTCTCACCCCTCTCCCTTTACTGTTTTAGATTCCGAGATTGTGGACCGACCAAGTAAGGGCGGAAAGGAGTTTAGAAGTGGTATTTTGGGAATTGTCGGGTTATGTATAGGTTGGTATAGAAAGTGTATGTTGGTATAATTCATTTGTGGAATTGTATTTATAAATCTTTACTTTATGTTATAACCGAGGCCCTTTTGTAATTAAAACCGTTCCTTACTTTCTAAGTTAGTCAATTATTTTCCCGTTGTGAAAAGGAGTAGACTTATTTTGAAAATGGTTATAATACTTATATTTATTTTGGAAGTTTTAAATAAAGATTTTTAAAAGTTTTTGATATTTGGGTAAGTTCGAGGACGCTCCAGCTTGGGACACGTGTAGGTCCCGGGTTGGGGTCCTCACAGTTGGTATCAGAGCTCGGTTAGAATTCTCGGGTAGAGTCTAGCTGAGTGAGAGTGTGCGATAACTTACGTCGAGAGTTTAATGCAGGAATTGTTCAAGGACAGAAAATGATATTAACCAACCAAGGAATCAAGGAAAGGTGAGTCTTGGAAAGATAGATTCTTCCACCATCATTTGAGGTATTTTACCTGTCTCAGGAGTTAGGGTTCATACTTCTATAAATCCCTGTTCATTCGTTCTCACGTGGCATTACATTTCATCTTTTATTTGCATAATTGGCCTAAGAGTTGCCTTATGTGTTGGAGGTTCTACTCCGATGGGGTCGTACCTCGAATCATCCTTAATTATCTTGGTAATTGTGATTAAGTGGGCATGTATTGCCGGTGGATTTGGGCGAGTTACCTATCCGTGAATCATCGTTATGTTAACCTGAATTATTTGAGTAGTTGTTGTGTTTGAGGAGGACTGTCGCAAGAAGCGAGTCTCCTTATCTATGTTTGATTTGCCTCCGTGTGTGGTAGAGGCGGATGAGTCATTATTTGCTATTTTATCATATATGCATAAATGTCGAAAGTATGGCCTAAGGAATGTGAAGATTATTTGGGTTGTGTGTTATCTTTGATTTAAAGGAACCTTGAGTTATCTCATGTACGGTAGTAAATGAATTTGTGAACTCTTAGTTGAGGATAGGTATATGGTCTAATTAAGAGTGATTTATGGTTGTGTAACTTGCGTGAGTATTCTTACATTGGTGTCTCGTGGGGAGACTAGATATATGAGACTAGTATTGAAAGTGATAGTCTAAGTGGGATTATATGAGTTATAAATATCGCGAGTACGAGATCTTATAGAACTAATATGTCTCTGCCTTATGTGCTATTAGTTGACTAAGTGGTGTTTTCTATGTAAGTTTCAAATTGGGTTTCATCAGGTATCATACCCGGATATTGAGATTTTGAGTTGCTATAAAGTACTATTTTGGTATTCGGATTCCTAGATTGAGGACACTAATTGGGATGATGGACTTGATGATTCATCTTGGGAAAGTAATTGATAAAGAAGATAATTAGTTTAGCGACTCTTAGTAAGGATAAATTAGTACTATATTTAGAAAAGATGATACTTGGTGGATAATTGTAGATTATGGAGATCTCAAATTAGTAACTGTGAGGAATAAGTATTCGTTATCACTTGTTGATGATTTGTATGACTGATTTTAGAAACTAGTAGGATACTCAATGGTTCTTAGTTGAATTTTTCGAGTGTTACAATTACAGTGAAAATTTGTTCTGAGGATATACTTAAGACAACATTTGTATTTAATATGACCGTTTTGATTTGTGGATTGTGTATTAGTTATGGGAAAGTAAATAGAGTAAATGCGAAGAAGTATAATAGATGTAATTATTGGTGACTTGTAGGATCAACTTCAGGAATTGGTAAAATATGTGTATGGGTTGTTTTGAGAGATGATTATCATTAGTGGAGAAAATAAAATGAGGATAAATCTTATTGGAAGGCAGGATACTTTAGGATGATTATACCCTATAGACCGACTTAGTTGCGTGACTCATAGGAGGAATTAGTGTGATGTTTGGTAGGTATGGGCGTTATGTGAAATTTGAGTTGTTGATGGTTATCGAGAAGTAAGTTAGTTACAGTACTATTAAGGTGTAATCGCAATTTGAGGATGATTTACCTAGTTTATAATCTTAATGATTGTTTTAGTGTTATTTATCGGGATAGTATTAGTATTGCAAGATTTTATTTTCTTATAAAGAATTTAACTAAGTATAAATATTATGAGTGGTGGCTATACTATAAATAGAGGTCGAACAAGAATATCATGTTAAAAAAAAAAAAAAAAAAAAAATTGTTTTAAATGTGTTTTAGAACTTGGGATTTTATATTGGACATCTGTGAGTATTTGTGCCCTTCGGGGATAGTATGATTTAATAAGGTCAATGAACAGTCTTTGGTGTGCATTAAAATCTGTGAGTAATTTAATTATCTACCACTGGTATGGGACGGTTGTAGATAATTAGATCACTCGAGTTATTTTGTTAACGTATCAAATTTTTTAAATATTTCTTAAAGATTTTGAGTGGTTTAGTTAATTAAAACTGGTATGGGACAGTTTTAAATAAATAAACCATTCGAGTCTCACTGGACCTCTTTTTATCTATCCTTTGGAATTTTGAAAGATGTTGTGAATTTCAGAAAGACTTGGTATCCTAAAGATGTAAATTGTGCAGAAGCTAGTGGAAAGGCAACTTAGTTTCCCTAGAATGATTAACTGTATTCAAGTTTTGATCAGAGAAATGATTTGATAAATGTGGGGTTGTTATTGTGTCGGTCGCAATAGACTCGGTTTTGTTTTGGAGTTGGATCGGCTCCGTTGTGGGCGGCCAACCCTTCAATTTGAATATTGATTTGTCACTAGGCATGAACATAATTGGAATATTGAATGGTGATAATAGAAAGTTGAATTGTATTTTCTCCTCGTTATATATAGCCTGATGAGAGGTTTATTGATGAAGTTCTCATATATGTTAGGGGAATCGTTTAGTTGTATAAACCCCATAGTATTAAATAGATTGGATAGACATCGTTCGGGAAGGTCCTTTTGGGAAGGTAGGAATGCTATTAAGTTTATCAAGGTAAAAAGTTGAGGAATCATTACTTGTTGTTGATGATATGCTACGGGCATGAACAATGGATGTTAATAGTCATTAGTACGTATGGTTACCAAATGGTCCGAGTGCGTATAATAGTAGTTATCATTCTAGCATTGAAATAAAACCGTATGAGGCATAGTTTGGGAAGAAAATATCGATCTCTAATTTGTTGGGGTGAGTTTGGAGAGGCAAGGCCTAAGGTAAATTGGCGCCAAAGTTCGTTAACCATTTGAAGCTTTAGAAAGGGTTGGTGATTTGATTTATAGGCGGCTTGGAGAAGCTTATAGAGTAATTGAAGTTTTAATGAGATAATGACGTGTATTTGGTGACATAAGTTGTAATACTTTTATTTAATTATATTTTCATTGAGATCGTGAAAATTCGTGATAGTGATATTTGTATAGTATGCTTGGATCATTAAGTGGTAATATCGTATTATTAAGGGAATTAGAAAATTTTGGGGAAAGAATCACAAATTGAAGAGACTATATGGGAATTGGAGTCTGAGGTATACATAAGTAACCGAGGCGGATTGAACATTAAGGTAAGTGACAAGTCAAATTCGGGACGAATTTTCTTTAAGGGGAGTGAGTGTGACGACCCTAACCCTAGACACAATTTTAGTATAACATTATATACTTTTTAAAATTTATATCAACCTTATGTGTTTATTTTATATCTTTAAATTTCTTATATTAGGATAAAATGATAAGGAAATAAATAGTGTTCTAAAGGAAAAATAATAATTGGAAATAAATAAAGTAATAGAATGAAGTGGTAATAAATTGGACAAATAAAATGTTATGGGTTGGGGAATTAATTTAAAATAATGAAAGAATTTTGGTAGGGGATATTTTGGTGGGGGACAACTCCCCTAAAGCCCTCCCCTTCTCCCCTCCTTGACCGGCCCCCCTCCTCCTTTATCCATTTTATACTCCTTCCTCCTTCCTCCTTCTCCTTCATTCATCCCATTTCCTTCCTAGAGAAAGACTAGAGGAACTCCATTGAAGCCCTCCATCCAAGCTTTGAATCCAAGACATTTCTTCACCAAATTCAAGTCTAGGAGCATCATTGAAGTTGGATCATCTAGAAGAATCCATCTAGCTAGAAAGATCAACCTCCCATTACAAACCCTAAGGTGAGTTATTACGACCCTTCCTTTCTTTGAATGTTCATGATCTATGGATATTTTTATTGTTATTATGATGATTGTTAATGCTTTAGAAACCTTCTTGGAAGTGGAAGAATTGATTTATGAAATGGGTGGAGTTAAATTAGGAGATTTAACTTGAAATGAAATAATGAAATGATTGGGAACTTTGTAAGAGTTGAGTGCTTGGTTAATGACATGGAAAGAGGTTAATGTGCTTGGAAGATGATCTAGGATGTAAGAAATGGATGGAGATAGATTAATGGGATAAACTTGAATGAAGTAGTGAAATGGGTGGAAGACTTGGTGATAAATAATCTAGATCTACATGATCTTGGGTTTAGATGATTTAAGATGAGTTATGTAAGGTTAGAATCCTCCTTGGTGTTCTTAAGATTAGGGTGGATGAAAAGAAAAGGAATTGAAGTTAAGAAGAAAGAGTTAGAAATTAATTTGAGCTGGAAATCGCCTTGGGCGGTCGCCCACGGGGCTTGGGCGGCCGCCCATCACACCGTAACTCACCATTTGCTTGAAAACCCTCTTGGGCGGTCGCCCAAGAGGTTTGGGCGGTCGCCCAAGACCCCAGAAACTTGAATTCAAATCTGAACCAGAATTTGTGTAGTAACCTTGTTTGGTCCCTTATAGATTGTGACTTCCACTTAGTAAATTGAGCTTGAACCTTCATAGAGGCCTTGTATTATTGTATAATGAAAATGTGGGAATGGTTTACGATACATAGTGGCCTTACTTACTCCATATCTTTGGTGAGTAGTTTGCAATAGAGTAGAAGCTATAGGTTTCACTATTGAGCTAATTGGTAAAGGGTATGTATCACCTTGTGGCATTAGTTCCAAGTTGTGGAATTATTGATTATATGGGTACCTTAATATCCTAAGTATGGACTAATTGGCAAGTGTTATGTGGCAACCCAAAGTGTGGATTATGTGTTATATAGTGGTGTTATATTCCAATGGTGGATTATATGGCATGTTGATTTTATGGTATCCTGTGGATTATTTGGCAAGTTATTGCATTGTTATTCCAAGTATGGATATGTTTACTATGTGGTTGTATGGTTATCCCAATTGTGGATTTATTTGTTATCATTCATATTTATTGATGATACTATGCATAGTGTATTAAATGATTATTGCACTATGGTATTGATTGGCATGAGTATACATTACCATGTTGTTATATTATTATCCCGCTTTGTGGATTATCTCAAGTATCTATTATGTGCTTCGAGCGTGTTTATGTTCGGGTGGGTATGATGGATTTCAATCAATTATTGATTTGTTCAATAAGTGATTGAAGGTTCGTCATACCGGTGACCCTTCCCCACTCCGTGGCCACGGAGCGGGCCGCGCTAACGATCGTATTGAGCATGAAGAAGCCTTCCTTGGACACTGCTGCGATTGTCAGTAAGGGAGGGACGATATTATTGTTGGATACTCTAATATAGGTATCCTTTCTTATATGGATCTCTGGGGTATAAGTCCTATAAGAGGTGAATGTGCTGGAGGCAATTCACCAAAGAGTGGAGTTTTACTCCCACGTTGTACGACTTATTGTTCGACGGAAAAGGTAAACCGAGGTAACGTAATGTGTTTACCGCTTTCATAATGTGTTATGTGCTACCATGCTATGTGTTGCATCTTGTTTGGCATCTTGCTGCATTCATAATAGCTCATTGAGATTTATTCTCACCCCTCTCCCTTTACTGTTTTAGATTCCGAGACAGGTGGACCGACCAAGTAAGGGCGGAAAGGAGTTTAGAAGTGGTATTTTGGGAATTGTCGGGTTATGTATAGGTTGGTATAGAAAGTGTATGTTGGTATAATTCATTTGTGGAATTGTATTTATAAATCTTTACTTTATGTTATAACCGAGGCCCTTTTGTAATTAAAACCGTTCCTTACTTTCTAAGTTAGTCAATTATTTCCCCGTTGTGAAAAGGTGTAGACTTATTTTGAAAATGGTTATACTACTTATATTTATTTTGGAAGTTTAAATAAAGATTTTTAAAAGTTTTTGATATTTGGGTAAGTTCGAGGACGCTCCAGCTTGGGACACGTGTAGGTCCCGGGTTGGAGTCCTCACATCCCATCTTCTCCGGTCAACAACTCCGAAGACCA
This sequence comes from Adenophora triphylla var. japonica, assembly GCA_022495995.1. Lineage (NCBI taxonomy): Eukaryota > Viridiplantae > Streptophyta > Magnoliopsida > Asterales > Campanulaceae > Adenophora > Adenophora triphylla. The sequence continues at coordinate 37,000 of JAFEMH010001462.1, read as the reverse complement.
TCAACTCCGGCGACTTTTTTTTTTAATCTGGTGACCTCTACGGCGATCAAATAACTAAGAACTTATCACTAAGTTCTCAATTGTCAACTAAACTACTAAGAACACGATATACTCCGACGACTTCTCCGGCAATAAAACAACTGAGAATTTATCAGTAAGTTCTCAGTTGTCAACTAAACTACTAAGAACACAACAAACTCCAACGACCCAACAACTAAAAACTTATCAGTAAGTTCTCAGTTGTCCACTAAACTACTAACAACACGATATACTCCGGCGAGCAAACAACTGAGAACTTGGAGGTCACCAACAACATTGATATTTCTACCATGGTGATGGTTAAGTTTATAGAGACTACATCTTCGCTAATATGGGTAGATCAGCTAGAAATGTCAGATGACTGAACATTATGGTGAAAAAATAGATCGCCGGAGAAGAGGAATTTGTCGGCCGGAGAAGTATACCAGAGATCCGCCAAGAAATGGATCGAAGAAAAAAGAGATCGCCGGAGAACAGCAGTTGCCGACGAAGAATATGACCTGAGGAAGGGAAGAGTGAGGCCGAAGGTTGGGCGGGGAAGGATTGTCGGATGAGGAAGGGTGATCGGAGAGATGGGGGTAGGGAGAGATGGGGGTAGATAGAGAAAGTTAAAGAGAGAGAGAGAGAGAGAGAGAGAGAGAGAGATAAAGTGAGTGTGTGAGAGGGGAGAGGATGGGTAAGGTTTTTTTTGGGGTATAAGGGTAATTATGGAATTTTATTAAGTTATAAATCAGCTGAGGGATCATATGGTTAATTTATTTTCGGGGTAGGACTAGGTGGTAGAATTGATAATTTCGTGTCTTAGAATGTAGTTTTTATTTGACTGAGGGACTAGACGGTAATAAACTCTTAAATAAATACTTCTTCCGTCCAAATTCAAACAACACACTTTGGATTGAATATAAAAATTAATGAAAAGTGTTCGTGGATTGGGTGGTGTTAGTATAAAAAGTGTTAGACAAAATCTTACAATAAGCACAAAAAGAAAAAAGAATTACAGTATATTGAAATATAATTTACAACGTAAAATTAAACAAGGAGAAAATCGTAGGTTGATCGTCTTGATGTTTTTCGAGTCGTGTGTGACACACCCTCCTTAAGACAAATTCGCCCACTCACCGAGTTGTGCTTAAGATTATTTTGGACGTTCGCCTCGCAGGATAAAACGGACGGACCGGACTATTCTTGCACACTAGTTATAGCTTCAATAACCATGTGATGAATTTTCAATTAATCCTTATATTAATATGGGAGTCATTACCCTGTAACCCCTAATTCTAAGGTAATGATCCCTATTAATCCCTCATTAATTTAGGAATCATGGGACATCAATAGTGGGATTAAATTCTAAAATTTATACTTTCAAATCATCAACTTTGAGCCATCATATTTTTCTCATCCAATCTCAAAAAGCATATTCCTTTTTTAAAACGCTGACGATGAACAAGTTGAATGTGATATTTATTCTGGGACGGGCGTACAAATATTTTTCAATGTTCTTTTCTTTTTACAGCTCATTTGTCCAACAAAACTCATAAATAAATGTGCTGCAAATGAGTTAGAAATATTTATATGGCAATTATTCTTACAATACAAGGGAAATTGCCAACAAGGACACATACCGGTTGATTTTTTATTTTTTTTATTACCTGGGTTCCAAATACGGATCAATCCCGACCATCAGATATCGGTCCTCAAGATGCTCGGCAGAGGTAAATCGCGAACGCGAATGTGCCATTAAATGCGGCAAAGACCCCCTTATACTCCCTGGGCTCCAAGGAGCCTCTCCTACAAGCGCATTTACACTTTTACAACACCAAATGATCGCTCCAATTTCCCGCCGAGGCAATTATATCACTATTACAACATCAAATGATCGCTCAGGTAAGCTCTGCCAAGATTTGAACTTCCCACACCGAGGGCTGCAAGCCAGTCAGCTGCTTTCCTTAATCCGCACCTGTCAGCCTTTGAGACTCCTAAGCACTCGAAACCCAAAGTAGAAATTAAACCACATAGATTTCCCTTTGAAAGAATCGAACCGGTGACCTCCTCTACGGACGGAACGGAAGGCCACCAATACATTACTGGGCCAAGGCCCATTAGGTAGGACACATACCGGTTAATGCTTGCATGAATGGAGGGTCAGTGGTTAAGAGGTTTGTGGGACCTTTAATTAATTTGAGGCTGGACCTTCCTATTTTTTTCCATCAATGATTGGGAATTTTTGTTGTTATTGCCCAATAGGTTAGGCCCATGGGCCAATAATTACAAGTGTACCAATCTCATCACATCACCACTTGTTGCACAGGCACAACTCACTCTCAATTGAAGGTCACTATCAGTAAGGGTCACTTGCAAAATTATTTATCGTTCCAAAATAAATACTCCTTTCGACCCCCGTGAATATAAACTTATTTTTATTTTGGTTCGTTCCACATAAATGCAAACTGTCCAAAATGGAAATAAATTTATTATTTTATATTCACCCTACCCTACCCTACCCTACCCCACCCACTCATTCTCTCTCTTCATTTTCCACCATACAATTTATTCAACCAACCTACTATTAACTCCACTCATTCTCTCTCTTCATTTTCTACCACACATTTTCATTATCTTAATAATATTTCTTAGTTATTGTGCCCAAGAAAATGGTTTACATTCACATGGGACGAAGGAAGTATTTATTTTTTAAAAGGATAATGAACTTGATTTAAGAAAAAATAAGTGTTTTTATGATATAGAGAAAATTTATTTTTTTAACCGGATCAGGAAATTACTAAGTTTTTCTGTGTTAAAATGTGTCAATAATGCTACTGTAAAAACGTGTATCAGTGGGTTTTTTAGTGTTAGTGTTTGTATTTTTGAGTGTCAGTGTTAGTATTAAGGTCTGTCATTGATAATGTAAAAGAGATTGTCAGTGGTAGTATTAAACAGTGTCCGTTATAGTGTTAAAGACATCTACGATTTGTTAATAAGTTTTGTTTATTTACAAAAATGTAATTGTGCAATTATAAATGAAATTTCGGTTATTTACAAAAATATCATTGTTGTTATAAAATAAGTTTTGTTTACTTACAAAAATGTCGCCACCCAATTTTTAAAAATTAATTATTACGAAAAACTATTTTCCTAAGATTTTGACAATATTTATATATAGGAAGGAGTAATACAATAATTAATGCACTTGCCAGATAATGTTTAAATTGACTATAGGTGGTTTGAATATACACAATCACTACTAAAACAAAGATAACTCCTTTTTTTTTTTTTTTTTTTTTTTTTTTTTTTTTGGGGTTGAATAAGGTTGGGTAGGGTAACCAAAAACAAGGGTTGGAGAGAAAATTGCTAGCCCACCTACAATTTAATTAAAAGGGCTCCTATCCATTCTTTATTTATATGCTAACTATAGTAAGCCCGTGTTCAATAACACGTGTTTTTTTTTTTTTAATTAATTTTTTTTAAAGGGCAAAATGGGAAAGGAACAACTTAATGAGAGCAAAATGAAAAATTTGACAGTTGATACTGTTCATTCAACTGTTCATGGACCACTGCCATGTATACTATAGATTACCTCAAGATGTTAAGCTGTTTGAGAGAAAAGAAAAAGACGATGTTTCAAATGGAATAAAAGATGGTTACACGAAGTTAATTCATACATGGGAGAAAGAGAATTGATATACTCCCTCCGTTCCATTCGAAGCGTCACTTTTTACCCAAAAGGGTGTCCCGTTTAAAGCGTCACTCTTTCCTAAAAAGGAAATATTTTATTAATATTCTATTACCCATCCACTATTCCCTCCACTAATTCTCTCTCCTCTACACTCATAACACTTTTTAAATTCACTATTTCCTCCACTAATTCTCTCTCCTATTTTCAAATTACACTTACAACATTTTTTCTTCCCACACTTTTCCTTAATTTGCGTGCCACCCCTAAAATGGCGACGCTTCTATCGGGACGGAGGGAGTAAATGACTCAATTTTATTAATAACAATAGTAATCATATTAATAAAGTAACTAATACAAAATTTAAGAGAATCTTTAATAAAAAAATAAAATAAAAATATATTCCTTATATATCATCGAAAGATGTACGATCCTTTGATAAATCCAATATTTAATAGTGATGAGATGAATTGGGCTCTATCGAGCGAGTGGAGAGGGATATGTATTTGGTGTGTGTGTGTGTCTGTACGAGAGGCATATGTTATGCTGTAGATTGTGGATGTGGCAAAAGATGCGAGACTGGATGTTAGACAGGTTGTGAGGTAAGTTGTGAGACAGTTTGTGAGACACGTTGTGAAGCAGGTTGTTAGGCAGGTTGTGTGACAAGTTGTGAGAAAGGTTTTTGAACATAGGGTTGATCATGTGGTGTAACAAGTTGTTGAATAGGTGGTGAGTTGAAACCTCAAGGGTGGTAATGCACCTTGGGTTGAGGTTAGAGGAGGCCAAGGGTGGTGGTGCTAGGGTGTGGCAGAAAATAGGGTTGTGTCATCAATAAATAGGGTTATTGTCATTGGAGGCGGTGTTGCCATTGGAGGCACCATAAGAGGCCTAGGTTGGTGAAGGAACTTGACTATTAGGGTTGTGCCAAGGGTGATGAGCATCGTATGGAGGCCATAAATGGCAAAGGGGTGGTGGTGCTTTGTGGCGGGGCGACAAATAAGGTTGTGTCGCAAGGGTTTGGGTGAAGAATAGAGGATTGGTAATGTCGTTGGAGGAGAAGAGGTTTCGACAATTAGGTGCTGCCCATGGTGATGTTGCTAGAGAAATAAGATTTTGACCGAGAATCATTATAAGGTTTCGGTCAAGGGGTTGTGCCGAGGGTGGTGGTCTTCGTTGGACAAGAAGGAGGTTGGAGAATGATAGGTTTCAACCAAGGGGTTGAGCCGATGGTGGTGGTGATTTAGGAATAGAGTTTTGATGTTGAGCTACGAAGTAAGGGTTTCAGGCAAGGAGGGTTGGGGCTATGGTGATGTTGGAGGTGGAGAGGTGGAAGTGGGTGGTGGTGTTTAGGGTGGGTTTCAGCTTAGGATTTTTGCCGAGGGTGATGAGATTTAGGAGAATAGAGATTTGATGGTGGTTGGCGTAAGCGTGTGGTGGTGATAGGGTGGGGCGGTTTAGGATTTTACCGCAGGTTTTGGTAAAGAAGGACCATCATGGCTCTAATAGCATAATAAAATAAAAGATAGTTAGACGAAGTCAATTCATACATGGGAGAAAGAAAATTGATATAAATAACTCAATTTTATTAATAACAAGAGATACATATTTATACAATAGGATGAGTGATTTTCAAGCTATTCTAGATATATATCAATTAACAAAACTATACAATTATAATCATATTAGTATAATAATACAAGATATAGGAGAATCTTTAATAATAAAATATATACAAATATACTCCCTCCGTTCCATCAAAACTGATACTTATTTCCTTTTTGGTCCGTTCCAGTCAAACTGATACTTCCCAAAATGGCAAGAGAATCTTTACTATTTACCCCACTCATTCTCTCTCCTATTTCACTTTTACACTCACAACATTCTCTCTCCTAACTATTCCTCCCACTCATTCTCTCTCCTATTTAATTTTTCATACTCACAACATTTTCTTTCACTTTTTCTCTCTCTTACTTTTCCTTAATCCGCATGCCCAAAAATTTGGTCTCAATTTTGATGGGACGGAGGGAGTATTTGTTATAGACCCCCCCTCCCCACGTTTAACTCCCTCCATTTCCGTTACATAATTATAAGTGTTGCGTTTGAATTGTCAATAATTTAAAAAAAAGAAAAAAATTTACTTGATTGTGTATTACTTGTATCACAGGGATTTTGCAATAAAATTATTTCTTTATTTAGAACTCGACATTTATTTTGAGACAAAATAAAAAAGAAAATGCAACATTTATTATAAAAAGGAAGGAGTACCTAAGAATCGAAGATTTGAAATTGAGCAAGTCTTATCTATATGCAAGTTAAAATTGTTAGTTTGACTACATGTCCAACTGGAGGGGAGTTTTAAGTAACATATTAGACACTAAAAACTCAATTTTATTTTTGGACAAAAGTAATTTTTATTTATTTTCTCAACTCATGGTTTGGTCACTATCATATTCATGTCAATTTCTTGCCGGAAGTGTGTGGTTAAATTAAAAGGTCTCTTTCTACGCTTCCGAATACGTTTTGAAGATTCTATAGAATGTTTTGTATATTCGGAAATGATTTTCTTTTGTTTTTTGTTTAGTGTATACAAAAACACTGTGATCTACTGTATACATTTAAATTGGGTTCAATCCTCCACCCTACGATATTCAAATTGTTGGGATTTTATGTTAGGTTTCTTAAGAAAATAACAAAGAGAGATGAGAAAGATAACGGAAATTATAACGGAAATTGAAAAGCAAATCACAAATAGTCGAGGCTTGTGTTTAACACAATTTTCGTAAGAAGTATTTGTCCCGCACAGGTGCTTACGGTTGATGACAAACTTCTCGTGAAATGAAACGACTTCTAATTGTTAATAGGAGCACACCAAATTAACAATTCTAACGAACAATGGAAAGTTTGGAACTTTGGACTTGAAGGAATTTGATGCAACAATATGAAATGATTTGGCTATGTTAATCTATCTCAAAATGTCGGTAGAGAGGCTCAAATGACTGTATATATGAATTGAAATTCGGAGGGAAAGTATATAAGGAGAGTTAAGGGGTTTGTGTCTTTTCCCTTGAAAAGGCATAACTTTTTCTTTTGAATTGACACCTGTTCAGGAACTGCTCGACCGAGTCAATGGACTCGCTCGGCCGAGCTCCAAGCTGCACGGCCGAGTCAAGGAACTCGCACGGCCGGTGTCAAATCACTTGCTTTCAGAGGCAAGGCACATGCCTCGGCCGAGCAAGCTTGTCCAAAGACTTGGCCAATTTGCTATGCTCTGCTCGGCCGAGTCAAGGACTCTGCTCGGCCGAGCATATCAAACCTCATCAAAAAACCCTTTAAACAACTCTCGTTAAGTTACAAATCTTTTGTCATTAATTTCTCATTCACCCGGAAATGGTTTTGAGACAATAAATGAGTTTCATTATCTACCCTAAATGTAGAATACATTTTTGTAACTTACTTCGTTAACAAATAACGAACTCCGTTGGAAGTCAACGAACTTCCGTTAGAAAGTTAGGTCAACGACAAGTCAAACTTAACTTTCGTTACCCATTTCCAACAATCCCTCACATGAATGACAATTAATGCATGCATGCAATTTCGTCCAAAAGTTCCGGCGAACCATTATTACATCGGAATAGATAGCTTATGGCTTTGAATCTCCCCTAGTGAAATATTATCGGATATACTAGCCATTTGGTAGCGAGTCGCTTTGAACCAGTGACTGTATAATGTATACCAAGACAACAATACTCACATAATAATAGCTCTAATAGTTATTGTTCTCACGTTTTGTCCATTTCGGCCCTGGACCGTATCTCATTCATAAGTGTTCACATTAGAAGTGGCCAAGTTACTTCTCACTTATATAGGTGATTCATACTATAAGGAGTATCCTGCTATACTCCACTCGTAGGAATAGGAATTATTAAAAGTTTTCTCAACTTATCCTCACCACTGCTGCAGGTGCTTATACTTGGATGTTCTGGGAATGAGTATTCAACATCTCCAGGTCATTCAACCGAGTTGTTGTTTCCAAGTGATTCTACTAGAACTTATAGCTTGGTTATCTCATTGAACTAAGGGCATGGGATCTCCAATTATCAAGGTTGAGTGTCCACTATGAGTTCTTTTATTGTGGGTTTTAAGCCCATTCCCTTACTTGATTTTATCTGATTGATCTCTATTTATACCTTTCGTAAACGGATCCGCTATGTTATCATTTGACTTCACATAGTCAATTGTGATAACCCCATTCTTGATCAACTGTCTAATGGTATTATGTCTATGATGGATATGTCTAGACTTACCATTGTACATAGTGCTCTGTGCCCTTCCTATTGCTGATTGACTATCACAATGTATCATAACAGCAGGCACAGGTTTACTCCAACAAGGAATATTCTCTAGGAAGTTCTTAAGCCATTCTGCTTCTTCTCCAGCTTTATCTAAAGATATAAACTCAGATTCCATCGTGGATCTGGCTATACATGTTTGTTTGGAGGATTTCCATGACACTGCTCCTCCGCCTATTGTGAAAACATATCCACTCGTGGATTTTGAGTCTTTTGTGTCCGATGTCCAGTTTGCATCACAGTATCCTTCTAATACTGCTGGATATCTTTTATAAAGTATCCCATGATTCATAGTATACTTTAAATATCTCAATACTCTCATTAGTGTTTTCCAATGATCTGTACTGGGATTACTCGTGAACCTGCTTAGTTTGCTCACTGAATATGCAATGTTTGAACGTGTACAATTCGTTAAGTACATCAGACTACCGATTATTCTTGCATACTCCAACTGAGAAACTGGTTCTCCTCTGTTCTTTGCTAAGTGTAGAGTTAAGTCTACCGGTGTCTTAGCCGGAGAGCTGTTAATGACATCGAATTTTTGAAGTACATTTTCAAGATAATGGGATTGTGACAGAACTATTCCTTCTGATGTTCTAGAAATTTTTATTCCTAATATAACATCAGATAATCACATATCTTTCATGTCAAAGTGCTTCTTTAACAAGCCTTTGGTATTCATGATCAATTCATGAGTACTTCCCATTATCAACATGTCATCCACGTAAAAACAGACTATTACAAATGATTCAGATGTTCCTTTGATATAGACACACTTGTCACATTCATTTATCTTGAATCCATTTGACAACATAGTTCGATCAAACTTTTCATGCCATTGCTTAGGTGCTTGTTTTAGTCCATACAACGACTTTACAAGTTTACACACCTTTTGCTCTTTACCTGGAACAATAAACCCTTCGGGTTGTTCCATGTAAATCTCTTCCTCTAACTCTTCATTCAAGAAAGCTGTTTTCACATCCATCTGGTGTATCTCAAGATTATGCACTGTTGCAATAGCTATAAGAACACGTATAGATGTGATCCTTGTGACAGGAGAATATGTATCGAAGAAGTCATATCCCTCCTTTTGTCTAAACCCTTTGGCTACTAGCCGCGCTTTGTACTTATCGATAGATCCATCTGCCTTATACTTCCTTTTAAGGATCCATTTGCAACCTAACAGTTTGCATCCTGGAGGAAGATCAACCAACTCCCAAGTATTATTAAGCATTATGGATTCTATCTCACTGTTAATAGCCTCTTTCCAGAACGTACTGTCCGGTCCAGATAACGCTTTTTTAACAGTAGCTGGTTCGTTTTTCAACATAAATGATAGAAAATCAGGACCAAAAGACTTTTCCACTCTTGCCCTTTTACTACGTCTAGGTTCTTCATCTTCTATTTGAGATGGACCGTTTGTAGATTCATATGTTCTCTTTTGAGAATTACCTTCTTTCCTATCCTTGGCAGGAAGGATATTTTCAAAGAATACTGCATTCCTTGATTCTATTTTCATTCCTACATTCATATCAGGAATTTCTGACTTGTGCACTATGAATCGATAGGCACTACTGTTATTGGCATATCCAATAAAGATGCAGTCAACCATCTTGGGACCGATCTTTATTTGCTTTGGCTTAGGTACTTCAACCTTAGCTAGACAACCCCACACCTTAAGGTATTTATAACACGGCCTACGATTATGCCATAACTCATAGGTTGTTTTGTCAATACCTTTCTTGGGTATCTTATTAAGAATATAGTTAGAAGTGAGTATAGCTTTCCCCCCACAAGTTGTCGGGTAAGCCTGAACTTATCAAAAATGCGTTCATCATCTCTTTGAGAGTACGATTTTTGCGTTCAGCAACTCCGTTAGACTGAGGGGTATATGGAGCCGTCGTTTGATGAATTATGCCGGATTCCCAACATAGTCCTTCAAACGGAGCTTCATATTCTCCTCCTCTATCACTTCTAATTTTCTTAATCTTTAAGTTAAGTTGATTCTCAACTTCTTTCTTATAAGTCTCGAAAGCCCCTAAGGCTTCATCTTTACTTCTTAAGAGATAAACATAACAATACTTAGTGCAATCGTCTATGAATGTAATGAAGTACTTTTTACCTCCTCGAGTTTGCACAAGTTTTAAATCACATATGTCGGTGTGAATTAATTCGAGAGGAGTTGTGTTTCTTTGTATGACATTAAATGGCGACTTCGTCATTTTTGCCTCAACGCAAACTTCGCACTTATTAGTTGAATCAGATTTAGTCATTTGGATTAAATCTTGTTTAACTAATTTCTTAATAGTGTCGAAGTTTACATGACCTAATCTATCATGCCATAAACTAGGACTTTCCGACAAGTAAACATAAGAAACAACATTTTTATTCTTCGCACCTTGGCGGATAACATTCATTACATTCATCTTGAAAAGTCCCTTCTCGAGGTAACCCTTTCCAAGGAATAAGCCATTCTTGGTTAATACAAACTTGTCGGATTCAAAAACTAATCTAAAACCGGCTTTACTCAACAAAGCACCGGAAACTAGATTCTTGCGGATGTCCGAAACATGCAGCACATCAAGCAAGGTCACTTCTTTCCCCGAGGTCATCTTCAATACAACATTTCCAATGCCTTGAACATCGGAAGTCGCTGAATTTCCCATGTACAATTTTCTTCCGGAAATGGGAGTATAAGAAGAGAAACTCTCCTTATTAGCACAAATATGGCGGGTAGCCCCGGTATCTATCCACCATTTCTGTGACGACCCCAAACCTAGGCACTAATTTTAGATATTATATTATATGCTTTTAATATTTATGTTAACTTTATGTATTCATTTATGTCTTTAAATTCTTATTTTAAGATAAGTTGGGTGAGAAGTAAATTTAGAATCTTTTAAGAATTCATTGGGACATTTAATAAAGAACCATGGGGAATAATAAAAAATAGAAATAGATTAATAGTAAGAGGAGGTTAAAATGAGTAGAATAAATAATGAAGGGGAAGGGGATAATTTTAATAAGGAAAGCCTTAGTTTTTGATGGGGGGCCAATAAGGCTTACCCCCCATATCCCTCCATGTGTCCTCTCCATGCTTTTTCCCTTACTTCCCTAACCTCCTCACCCTTCTTCTTCATTCTTCTTCTTCCTTCTCATTTTCATGGAAACCCATTTGGGAACCCACCTCTCCTCAAGCACCTATCAAGTTCAATCCTTCATCATTTTTCAATCCGGGAGTACCTTTGAAATCGGGACATCTAGAGGAGTTCTTCAAGCTCAAGAAATCCATAATCCATCTTCTATTCCAAAGTGAGTTATTATGACCCTTCTCTTCTTTAAATGTTCATGAGCCATGAAATATTGTGATTGTTGTTAAAATGGTTATTTGATACTTTGGGGAAACCTTCTTGGATTTGAGGATTTGGTTAGTGTTATAGAAATTGTTGTTGTTCTTGAAAGTGTGAAGAATGGAAGAAATGGGTGGAGTTAGATTTAGAAAATGAAAACATGAAATGGGTGGGAAGTTAATTGGTAAATAATCTAGGCCTATATGATCTTGGATTTAGATGATTTAAGTTGAAGTATGTAAGGTTAAACAATCCCTTTTAGTGTTCATGAGATTAAGAAAGATTAAAGAGGAAATATACTATGTAAAAAGTTGGGAAATTCGAATGTGCTGAAAAGGGCCATGGGCGGTCGCCCATGGGGGCTGAGCGGCCGCCCATGTAGGCAGAATCTTGGAGTGTCTTGAAACCCATCTTGGGCGGTCGCCCAAGTGGCATGGGCGGTCGCCCATGTCACCAGACTTTCCCCAGTTTTCTCTTTTGCTGAATTTTACTAATAACCTCGTGGAATGATCTTTAACCATTATAAATTAATAGAACCTAATCCAATTTGGATATGAATCAATCCCTTTCAACTTAGATTAAAGTAGAACTTGGGACACTTAAGCATTGTGACCACAACTTGATAAATTTAGCGTGAATCCCTATAGAGACCTTGTAATACAGAATATGGTTCGGAAATTGGTTATTAAGCTTGATTTGTACTTCACCAATGTAGTTCGAACTTGGGAGATAGATCATGAACTCTTATTGAGGTTATCCGAAGTTGTGTAATGACTACGTAGGAATTGTTTATGATATGTTGTTATATTGCTTATCCCCTTTTGTGAATTATTTAGCATGTTATTATATTATCCCAAGTGTGGATTTATTTATCTTATGGTTATATTGTTATCCCAAGTGTGGATTTATATTGCAAGTTTATGATATGTGCTGGACTTTGGTATACCGATTGTTGGAGGGTTATTTCTGGTGAATATTGCTTTAAGCAGTTCACAGGAGATGAGTTATGACAATAACTATCTCGGTTGTTAGGGGGTTGTTTCTGGTGAATATTGCTGCGGTTCACGGGAGATGAGTTATGACAATAACTATCTCGGTTGTTCGGGGTTGTTTATGAATATTGCCTAAGCGGTTCATAAGAGATGAGTTATGACGATAACTATCTCGGTTGTATGATTTGTTTGTGAATAATGCCTAGCGGTTCACGGGAGATGAGTTATAATCATAACTATCTCGATTTTATGATATTGATTACGGTGGATATGCATTCACGAGAATAAGTGGAGTATTTACTTCCACAATGGTACGACTCATGATTCAGACGGGAAAAGGTAAACCAAGGTAATGGAATGTGTTTACAGCTTTTCCAATGTGTGTATGCAATTTGTTATGTGTTGCATCTTATATGGCATATTGCTGCATTCATAATAGCTTGCTGAGATTTATTCTCACCCCTCTCCCTTTCTTGTTTTTAGATTCCGAGACGAGATGGACCGGCCAAGTAAGGACGGTGAGGAGTTTGGGAAGTTATATTTTGGGAATTGTCGGGGTATGATTAGGTTGGTATAGAAAGTGTACTTTGGTATAAGTCATTTACGGAATTGTATTATTAAATCTTCATTTTATGTTATAATCGATGCCTGTTTGTAACTAAAATAGTTTCTTACTTTCTAAGTTAGTCAACTATTTCTCCATGGTGAAAAGGTGTAGATTTATTTTGAAATGGTTATAACAAATTGTAATTATTTTTGAAAGTTAAATAAAGGTTTTAAAAGTTATTGAAATTTGGGTTAGTTTGAGGACGCTCCAGCCTGGGACACGTGTAGGTTTCGGGTCGGGGTCCTCACAATTTCTTTGGATTGTCATCCAAGTTTGCCACGTTTGCCTCGAAGATCACCGCAGCAAAATCAAGATCCATGTCATCTACATTGTTCGCCTCCTTCTTTGGGTGGCGACAATCCTTTGCTATATGGCCCGGCTTGCCACAATTATAGCATGCTCCTTTGAACTTCTTGGTTGTGGAGCCTTTGTTCTTCCCTCTCTTAGCATTCCTGGAATGCTTCCTTTTGGTGCCGCTAGTGCTTGCCTCGGCGAGATTGACATTTGCCTCCATCTTGCCTTTGGTAGCCTTGGCTTCATTGCCTCGATTATTTTCTTCAATTTGAAGACGAACAACCAAGTCCTCCAAAGTCATCTCTTTGCGCTTATGCTTGAGATAATTTTTGAAGTCCTTCCATGAAGGCGGCAACTTTTCTATGATTGATGCCACTTTGAACAGATCATTCATTATCATTCCTTCGGCATCAAGACCATGCAATATAAGTTGGAACTCATCAACTTGAGTTGTTACCAACTTAGAAACCACCATTTGGAGGTCAAGATATTTACCGACGACAAACTTCTTTGACCCGACATCTTCAATTTTATACTTCCTTTCCAAGATACTCCATAAAGCCTTGGCTAACTCGACGGTACTATACACATTATATAGTGCATCATCGAGTCCATTCAAAATGTAATTTTTACATAAAAAATTACCATGGTCCCAAGCCTCTTTGGCCATAAGCCTTTGAGGGTCGGGATCATCCTTTGCAACAATCGGATCCTCTTTCAAGAACCGATGCAAACTTAGAGTGGTCAAGTAGAATAACATTTTCTGTTTCCATCTCTTGAAATTCACCCCGGTAAACTTTGGGGGTTTCTCACCATGAACCGAGTGAGATGTTGTAGAAGCGGGTGCAATATTCTTGAGCGTTGCATCGCCTTGAAGGGGAGTAAGCCCAGATGACTCGGAGGTGTCTTTCTCACTTGCCATTGTAGGAAAGCCTTAAGAAACGTCAAATACTTCTTACGATTGTTGAAATTTTCTATTAGGCTTCTTAAGAAAATAACAAAGAGAGATGAGAAAGATAACGGAAATTATAACGGAAATTGAAAAGCAAACCACAAATAGTCGAGTCTTGTGTTTAACACAATTTCCGTAAGAAGTATTTGTCCCGCACAGGTGCTTACGGTTGATGACAAACTTCTCATGAGATGAAACGACTTCTAATTGTTAATAGGAGCACACCAAATTAACAATTCTAACGAACAATGGAAAGTTTAGAACTTTGGACTTGAAGGAATTTGATGCAACAATATGAAATGATTTGGCTATGTTAATCTATCTCAAAATGTGGGTAGAGAGGCTCAAATGACTGTATATATGAATTGAAATTCGGAGGGAAAGTATATAAGGAGAGTTAAGGGGTTTGTGTCTTTTCCCTTGAAAAGGCACAACTTTTTCTTTTGAATTGACACCTGTTCAGGAACTGCTCGGCCGAGTCAAGGGACTCGCTCGGCCGAGCGCCAAGCTGCACGGCCGAGTCAAGGAACTCGCACGGCCGTGTCAATCACACTGCTCGGCCGAGCAAGGCATATGCCTCGGCCGAGCAAGCTTGTCCAGAGACTTGGCCAATTTGCTATGCTCTGCTCGGCCGAGTCAAGGACTCTGCTCGGCCGAGCATATCAAACCTCATCAAAAAACCCTTTAAACAACTCTCGTTAAGTTACAAATCTTTTGTCATTAATTTCTCATTCACCCGGAAATGGTTTTGAGACAATAAATGAGTTTCATTATCTACCCTAAATGTAGAATACATTTTGTAACTTACTTCGTTAACAAATAACGAACTCCATTGAAAGTTAACGAATTTCCGTTAAAAAGTTAAGTCAACAACAAGTCAAACTTAACTTTCGTTACCCATTTTCAACAATCATCCACGTAGTTGAACTCATTATTTGTGTGACTGAGAACGCTTAAAAAATTTGTGTATTCTACCGACCTCGAACTCAACGTGTGCATCAAACACAAATATTGATGAAATGACAACATTCAATTTGTAGGACAAGACTAACGTTGCTTTTAGAAGTCGAATAAATGGTTAATAAGTCAATTCTCAACAGAAGATGACATAAAACTATGCAGCTTTTAAATTAGTGGAAGACACAAGTCATTGCTCGTGGGCTATATACAAGAGTTTATAAAGTGGAGCAAATAATTTTAATTACCTATGAATGTAGAGCCATATAAAATAATATTTTTAGTCGGTCTTAAATTGGGAATAACGTTTCAAATTAATAATTCGCTTAAATTATAAAATAATAAATTTTTAATTGCTTATGTAGATCCCATATAAAATATAAAATAATAATTCAGTATAAATATATCAATAATTTATGAATATAGTTTGTGATGCCGCAAGAAAAGTGCTTATCAATCTTCTTCCACGTGACAGGACTGATCACCTGGCTCCTTGACCTGAAATCAGAACCCACGACTAGCCGGATGTGTCTCCGACTTAGACCCTCGGACGTGAGAGTAAGTATATGTTTCGGAGAGCAAAAATTGTAAATGAACAATTGTATTCAAATGACAAAATTGCAGTTACCTTCGCACCGTTGATAGTGATGATATATTTATAGGTGTTGACCGTTGTATTTTTGGTGGTGCTACATGAGCTCCGAGATTTTAGCGACAGTTATGAGTTATGGGAACGTGCCTATAACAGTCCCTGATTTGTAGGAATGCAGTTATGGAAAGGTTTAACCCACGTGCGCCCACATTAGTTAGGTCGACGCTTGTTGATTAGGTCGAGGTCGCCATTTGAGGAATGGTCGACCTGACTGACAGGTAGAGCATGGATCGTACCCGTATTAAAACTTGGATCTTCAGGTTGGACTAAGTTAGGTCGGGACCTGATAGGTCGGACAATGAACTTAGTCGACTGATACATGAGATGGGCCTTGGGCCATGTATTGGTTGGGCCTAGCCCACAGGACACGTTAAGGTAATAAATCCTTGAAGGTTGGGCTTTACTCGCTTGGATCAACTCGCTACTTTTGGTATGTTCAGTGGCCCCCAACTTTCGAGTTGACTTTGTCGACTAGGAAGTTAAGGAAATTTTTTGATGGCAATCGCTGTTACTCGAAGGTCTCTACTCGTTCTGAGGTTTAGTCGACCCAAGGTGATGTGGCACAATCCTATACGTCGGCGATGCACGGCCAGAGATGAAGGGGCGCCGTATTTTGTAATGATTACAATTAGACGTTTGATAATCTGTCTTGGAAACTGTTTTCCCAATTAATTAGGAAATTAATTTTGAATTTCCCTTTGTCCTTTCCAATTCAGAAAGATATAAATTCAAAAATCCTTCTCCATTTACAACTTTTGCTGTCTCTGGTTTCTTGAATTCCGGCAAAAATAGCGAAGAAGGCAATCAGATAAATCAAAGCTTTCATCTCCGTCTGTAATCCTTCTTCACTCGAGTTACTTTTAAGGTATCCTTCTTGTCTCTCAGTATTAGGGTTTTATTTCCGTAATTTTCCAATTCCACCATGGCTAGGACCTTTAGCACCGAACCTGGGGCTTGGTATGGGTACTGTAATGTCAACCGTAGGGTTTATAAACATTTGAACGGAGAGTGGAGGGAGATAACCATTGAGGAATGCACTTCGATTTTGACCCGTTGGGGCTTGCACTTTACTGAATTGACCTTTCCTGTGGGAGAGAGCTTAGGTATCTTAGGAACGAATGACCCAAGGGTTGAGCCCTTTCACCTCTTTCATGAGCTTCTTGACCATATTGCCGTATTCTATGTTCAGGGCCCCAATAAACCTTCCTTCCTTAGAAACAGAATTGGATTTCCAGGGGAATCTAGGTCGCCCCTTAGTGTGTCTATTAGGACTCCTGAGACTTCATGTAGAACTGATTCCCCTGTTTCCCCTTCTTCTTGTACAGATATGGAGACTCAAGGAGAAGCCCATGCATCGACCTCATCAAGCCCACGTATTGTTGATGCCTTTGAGACCGCTGTGGTGCCGGGCAGGAATGAATGGGGTTATGTTCCCCTAAGGCCAGTTAGGGGGAAGTAGAATTTTCCATCTCTCTTGAGCATGATACATGACTTTTGTGAGGTTGATAGGAAGGAATTTAGTGTCACTTTGTATAGCAGGGGGGATTTCTTTAACCAATTTGGGGACACCTACGAGGAGGATTCTACCAGGGTGGCCTTCTACTATGGCCAATTTGAAGCTGGTTTGAGATTACCCCTAGACCCTTTTATAAATGAATTTTTAGAATGCACCGACGCACTGCCACTTCAGCTAGGAGCCAACACCTGCAGGGTACTGGTTTGCTTCATTATGGTTTGTAGATTCTTAGGGTATGCGCCTTGTATGAAAGTGTTCAAGGAGTTCTTTAGTATTAAGTTTGATAAAGACAGTGAGATAAGTACCCCCTCCAAGCCAAAGTCTCCCAAACTATTTATCAATCTCCCTGGTAAGGCTAGTGGTTGGAACTCCTACGTAGTGGTGGTGGAGAGTAGAAGAGGATGGGAATTTCCCTTGCCCAATGCTGATACAACTGGTGTAGATGAGGATAGCTATTGGGCTCCCTATTGGCATAATGATTTACGCAAGAAGTTGGTGGAGTTTACCAAAAAGGGAGCTATCAGTTGGGATGCCTTGGGATCCAACAAGAATAATTACATCCGAGCTGGATTGATGGTCAGTGAGGGAGATGTCGTGCCCATGGTTCCAGTAGTCAGATGTCAGAGATATCCAGATTGGGTCACCCATGAGGGAGCTCGATTCAGATTTGAGAAAGAATGCCACTTTTGTAAGAAAGGCGCCAACTATTGTAAGGAGCGGGTAGAGCACTGTGGGGGTAAGAATCTTGACCATTCACTGTCCTTTAATCCGTCCAATAGTTGCTGATATGCTAGTGTTGTGCTCGTACACAGAAATGTCCGTTCGTGTGTAGAACTCATTAACTTGCATATGTTCTTGCGTGTAGATTGATTATTCATAAGTTTGCCTCTTAGCTCTTATGTACCTGGCCTGTTCATCGATTTAGTTACTCGTGTATGCTCAATTCGTATATAGAACGTTTTGCTCGTATGTAGACCTTTCACATGTCGACCTGACTCTTAACTCACTTTTATTTTGGGACAGTGTTGACTCCAGAACAAGAGGCGAACATGGTCCGAGCTGTTGACGTCAGGAAAAGCAAAAGGAGCTGTGGTGCAGCCAATGCCAGGGAACACCGAGAGAGGGAGGGTGTCCAGCGCCAAGAGATTTTGAAGACAGTGGACGTGGACCCTGTCAATTCTATTCCAGTGGAGGACAATTTGGAGGATTTGGATGTGGTCCTAGAGGGAGAGCATGTTGAGGGAGGAGATGCCCAAGGTTCTGAAGAGGCCAACGTTGCTGGTGTGGAGCCAGAGAGGGAGGTCGTCCGTACCAGAACTCGGGCTCAGGCTAGAACCAAAACCAAAAGCAAAACCAAAGTAGCTTCTAAGGCCAAGTCGCCTGTAATTGATGTGGATGAGAAGGAAGAAGATCCTGAGGATGACGCCCCTATCAGTAAGAGGTTGAGGATAGGGCAAACCACTGTTAGCTCGACTGTTGATCAGGTCGATGCTGGTGTACCAGTGGAGGCTGAAGTCAGGAGTCCTCAGCCCTCTCTCGTCCATGTTTCATACGACGAGCTGATTCAGGCTCGTGTTGCTGAGCTAAGTGATGTGACTCCTTTGAACAGGATCAACAGCCTGGCTAGGGAGTATCCAGAATTGGAGTATGGGCAGGTAATTGTCAGGAGGGGGGCTGACCAGGACCTGATCAGAGAGTTTACCAACAAACTATTGACCCCAGAAGCCTGTCGTGCGCGAGTCGGGCTGGCTTCCTCCGAGGTAACTCTTACGCTTTTAACGTACTTGTTCTTCTTACTTGTGTCTTTTCCTTTCTTCATTTTTGTTCGATCTAACCCCTTGTATTTACTCGTTATTTCAGTCTCTTGCAATGATAGATCTAGCCACCACTTATTGGAAGGCTGCGGAGGAGCAGGAGAAACTGGCCAAGTCCATGTTGGCTCGCAAAAATGAGGAGGCAGGGAAACTGGAGGGTGATCACGCCAAGCTGGAGGAGGACCACACCAAATTGAGGGGAGAGTTTGACAACCTGAAGGAGATGCATTCAGATTTGGACAACTCCTATGAAGCTTTGAAACTTGTCAAGGATAATGAGATTAAGCTCAAGGAGGAGGCTTGGAAGAGCTTGGGAAAAGCCAACAATGAGCTCGCCCTTCTCAAGGAAGAGAAGAAGAAGATGGCAGCTGATCTTGAGTTGGCCAAGCAACAGTTGGAGGAAGTGCCAGTCACCTTGGCGAAGAAACAAGAAGAAATGGATACTGCTCGTCATCAGTGGGAGGTGGATATGACTAATGCTGTGAAAATTGCCAAGGACGAGGCGATGGAGGCTTACAAAGAAAGCGATGAGCTCCACAATCAGATTACCAAGCAAGCGAGTTCATTTTGGGATGTGGGTCGAGCTCACATGGCTCGACGTATTGTAGTGGATCCTGCTTTTAATATCTCTCGTTGAACAACTTGCACAATGGGCTGCAGAAGATCCTTACAATACGGCAGCTCGTCCGGGCCATAGCTTGGTGCCCTATAATGACAACGACTTGGAGCTCATAGCTAAGGATGACGCGGCCACCGAGGCAGAAATTTGGACTCCACCTCCTGTTAATCCAGTGAACTACATTACCATCTTATCCGAGCTTGAGGAACCTGATTCGCCCGCCGGATGAAACTCCCAAGCAAAGGTTTTCGTAGCCTGCAAACCCATAGGCCCCCAGAACAAGAAGGAGATGGAGAAGGTCGAGCCGCACGGCGATCAAACCGATGCTGATCTGGCTTCATGAATTATTTGAATGGATTGTAATGAACAAGTCCCTAACACTTTTTTGCTTTTTGTCTTGAAATTATATGCATGCCTTGGCCCAGTTTTTGGGAGGCATAGAAACATGTAATCTTATTTTGTGCAAGTCTTGGCCCGCTTTTGGGAGACTTGTAATCGTAGTCAACTTTAGATCTCTGAATGTTGTATGCTTTCAATTTCAGTATGTGTATGTCGAGCTAGTCGTAATAGGGCGAATAAGTTAACATAGACCTAGGGTTGACTTGATCTTCAAGGATTTAGTCGACCTCAGACTTGCAGGGATGTTTGTAAACGAGATTGACTCAGAGTCGAAACTGTTTTAAGAGTCCGAAGCTGACCATGAGTCGAGCTTATAAATGAAGTCGACCTAAGATCGGACTTGTTAAAGAAACTAAACTGATTAAGAATCGAGTTTATTTAATCTAAGCCGACTAAGAGTCGAGCTTGTTAAAGCAAAGTTGACTAAGAGTCGAACTCATTAGAGGAACAAAGCTGATTAAGAATCGAGCTTTATTGAAGCGAAGCTGACTAAGAGTCGAGCGTGTTAAAACGAACCTGACTAAGAGTCGAGCTTGTTAGAACGAAGTCGACTAAGAGTCGGACTTGTTTAAGTGAACAAAGCTGATTAAGAATCGAGCTTGTTAAAATGAAGCTGACTATGAGTCGATCTTGTTGAAGTTAGTGTAATACAATGTTGAGTCAAACAAAGGTACAATTTTCATTGAAGTAGGGAAACGTTTACATCAAAATGAAGAACTAGAACTATGACGAACTCAAATGTTGCGAACTGAACTAATCTTTGGAACTTCAATCAAGAAAACTGAGCTTAGAAGTAGTATTTGATCAAGTGAGTAGCGTGCCATGGATGCTTCAATTCCTCGCCCTCTGGGTAATCGATCATGTAAGTACCTTCTTTGACAACTCGAGTAACCACATAGGGACCTTCCCAGTTAGGAGATAGCTATACATTTGGGTTCTCCTTCCTGCCTCGATCTTCCTTAGTACGTAGTTGCCCACTTGGAATGATCTTGTTTTCACTTTCTTATCGTGGTAACTCTTGGTTCTTTGCTTGTAGTTGACCATTCGCAGTAAGTTTGTATCTCGCTTCGTCCACTAAATCCAGTCGATCAATCTATTGATGTTGTTACGCTCTTGGTCGAAGAATGTTACTCTAGAGCAGGAAATGAGCTCAGCAGGTGCCATGGCCTCTGATCCATATGTGAGAGCGAATGGGGTTTCCCCCATAGGCCCCCGAGTGGTTGTGCGAACTGCCCAAAGAGCAAGGGGGAGTGCGTCTAACCAGCTATTGCGTCGACCTACGAGACTGTCTTGAGTGCGATAGAACCGCTTATTTCTTTGCCACTTGCCCATTTCCTTGAGGATAGGCGAGAGAAGATTGCCAATGTTTGATTCCTACCCGATTCATCTCTCGTTTGAAGGCTCTGAGAACCGCAGCCGTTGTCAGACACTATAGCTCTAGGAAATCCAAATCTACACCAGATGAAGTCGTGGATGAAGTTAATGGCATTTTCCTCTGTGATGCGAGCTAGTGGCTTTGCTTCAACCCACTTGGTGAAATAATTTATGGCGACGATCACATACTTGCAATTTCCCCGGGCGGGAGGGAAGGGGTCCAATTAAGTCGACGCCCCACATGTCGAATGGCCAAGAGCGCAATTACGGGGGTTTGCTCGGTCCGTAGTGCGAGAGGAGTAGGTTAGCAAACCTTTGGCATTAGGTCTGCCTGCACAAAGTCATGGGTGTCCACGCTCTCATGTGTGGCCCGTGCAGTACCCCAAAGTGATCAATTTGTCGGCTAGAGTCCTGGCCCCCGGTGTCCACCACAAATCCCATTTGTGTACTTCATGCATCAACGTAGTGATCTCTTGAGGTGGATATACTTCAATAGTGGTCGAGTGTAGGATCTCTGAATAGCTCACCTCCTTGAATGACGTACCTCGGAGCTTTCTTTTTGGCGATTCGAGCTTTCTTCTCGTCATTAGGCGGCTCGCCACTTTCTAGGTATGCCTTCATTTCTTCAATCCAAAGACTTCTCATAAATCCAATTTCTCGAGGGATCTTCTATGCATTGAATTTTAACCCTTTCATAAGTGGGCTTTCAAGGTAAGAGATGGGCTCTTCATGTGGCTCGTCGATGTAGCTAACTGAGAGTAAGTCGGCTAACTCATTGTCCTCTCGACCAATCCTTTGGATCTCCCGAATTCTAAGTCTTTTGTCAACTCTTTCACCAGTCGCAGATTTGATCGGAGAATGGAATTAAGTACCTCGTACTCGCCTCTAACCTGGTTGACTATCGGGTTGAGAATCACGGTATGCCATGATTTTTGTCGCACCCAAGCACTTAGCGTACTCTCCCATGGCGGCTACGAGCTTCATACTCCGCCCGATTGTTGGATGCATCAAACTTGAACCTTAGTGACTCTCGTATACGGTTCCGATTACGGCTCAATTAAAACAATTCCAGCTCACCGACATTTTTGTAGGCCGACCCGTCGAGTAGACCTTCCGGCAATCGTCGGGTAGAGTAATGGCGAGGCTGGAACCCGGCTCTTTCCACTTTGGTTTTCTCCTTTTGAGCTCGGCGCTCGGCCGTCTTCCTTGGTGAACGTAAGCTCGACTCAAGAAATCTGCTAGAGCTTGAGCCTTCAATGCCTTTTCGAGGTCGATACTCGATGTCAAATTCCGTGAGGGCAATTGACCGATTGAGTAGACGACCGAACTTTCAGCTTGTGCAATATTTTTCTCAAGGGTGCATTCGTGAGCACCACAATAGGATGAGCCAAGAAATAAGCTCGCGGCTTCCTTGAAGCTACGACTAAGGCATACGCGACCTTCTCAAAGATTGTAATATACGCCTCTCGTCGACGGGGGCCTTGCCGACATAGTAAGCGGCTTTTTGATGTCCCTCTTCTTCTCTAACCAAAGGCCCACCCAGCGGCTTGTCTCCCACGAGATACGTATACGAACAAAGTTTCACCGCAGTGAGCCTTTGCTCAATAGTGGAAGAGTGGCAAGGTATTCTTTGAGTTGTTGGAACGACGAATGACATTCGGCCGTCAGCTCAAAATTTTTCGTCCCCCCGATGATTTAAAGAAGGGGAGAGACCTTTCGGCCGACTTGGCTATAAAGCGACCTAGAGCGCCACCACCGCCATTAAGTCGTTTGCATCTCCTTTATACTTGTAGGCTCCTTCATCTCAACTAGAGCCTTGATCTTCTCGGGTTAGGCTTACATACCTCTCTGGGGACACCATGAATCCAAGAAACTTTCCAAGCTGCTACTCCAAAGACACACTTGCTAGGGTTGAGCTTCATGTCGTTTGCTCTTAAATTGGCGCGAACGTTTCCTTTAGGTCGACCACGTGACGTCCGATCTTTGTTTTTGATGACCATATCGTCACGTAGGCCTCCATGTTTCGGCCAATTTGTGAGCCAGACCTTGCTCACGTGCGTTGGTAAGTCGCCCCTGCATTCTTCAATCCAAATGGCATCATGTTATAGCAGATGCCCATTTGGTTACATTGGAAAGCTGTTTTCTAATGTCAACCTCGTGCATCTTTATTTGATGGTACCGAGTAAGCATCTAGGAAGGCTGAGGGTAGAGTGACCATGAATGGAATCAACAAGTTTGTTGATCCTAGGAAGAGGATAGCTGTCCTTCGGGCAAGCAAGGTTTAGAGTGGTGAAGTCGACACACATCCTCCATTTGCCATTTGACTTTTTCACCATGACCACGTTGGCCAACCAGGTTGTATGAGTGGCCTTCTTAATAATACCTGCACTCAAAAGTTTTTGTACCTCAGCTTTTATGGCCTCTTCCTTATCACGAGCAAAGCTTCTCAATTTCTGGGGTCTAGGCTTTATGGTCGGGTTGACCTCAAGCCTATGAACAACGACCTCCTCCTTAATGCCCTTCATGTCCTCTACTCGCCATGCAAAGACGTCATTGCTCTCTTTCAACAACTCGATGATCTCTGCTCGCTCCTCATCTGATAGCTGCTTTCCAATTTGAATTTTTTGACCGGGGTAGAAAGGGTTGGTGACTACTGATTCTAGCTCGTCCCACGGCCTCCGGCTACGGACCCTCTGCAGGCTGCGGGGTCTCAATGATTATTTCTACGACCCTCTTGTCTTTCCTCGGCCCCCAGGTGTGGAGCTTCTTCAGCTATCATATCATCTAGTTTATCTGCGACCTCATCACTGGTGGCCCCCGAGTTATTGTTGACCTGGAGGCATAGGTCGCCTATGAGGACTTGGTTGACCATTAACTACATCTGGATCGACCGCTGTTGTAAGTACCCAAATCTAGCTCATGCCTTCCGGTTAATTTCCCCGGCAATTCCGATAAATTTCCCGGTAATTCCCCGGACTTTCCTAGAGTTTCGGAACAATTCCGAAACTGTTCCAAACCATTTAAGGGCTGAAGGGAAGGCTTAGTAATTAAGAAACACATTTTTCTTAATTACAAAAACCTTCTAGAATTGCCACCTTGCATGATTCTAGAAACATGCTGAGTCATTGTGGATAATGCCGCACGGCTGCATTAGCCAAGGACCTCTGGCCGCACGGCTTCATTAGTCTTATCCAGACTGCCTATAAATAGAGGCCTCCTCTACCCATTTTCATACACAGTTTTTCCAGCATAAAACCCCCAAATAATTTCTACGAAAATAAGAAGCTGAAGGAGTCAAGAAGCCACCTCCCTCCTCCATTGAAGCCTCCAAAGTTGGTCCTTCCACCAAGCAAGATCCAAAGGAGAAGAGGCCACCACCATTGGTAACCTCTCATTCCCTTAACCTTGCATTTTACTTGCTCTATGTGATTTAAATTGCTCATTGCATTCATATATTGTCATTATCTTGCTTGGGACTTGGTAGTTATCATTAAAGATCATATCTTTATCATACCCCCCTTCCCCCTTTGCATGAAATAGGCATCACTTGCCATTAAAAATGTAATCTTTGAATCAAAAGGTGCATCCTTTGCACCTAAAACCCCCTTTTTACAATAAAAATATCATCTTTATGCATCCTTTGCTCATAAAAATGCAATCTTTACATCCAAAATGCATCATTTGCATATAAAAATCATGTCTTTATAAAAAAGGTGCATCCTTTACACCTAAAATCCATTTTCATGCATCCTTTGCATTAAAAATCATCTCTTTGCATGAACTTAGCATCCTTTGCTTTCAAAAATGAAATCTTTGTGCATCCTTTGCATAATAAATACTATTTTCCTCATAAAAGTGCATCCTTTGCATATTAAGTATCAATTTCCTCATAAAATGCATCCTTTGCATAAAGATCACTTCTTTACATCAAAATGCATCATTTGCAAATCAAATGCATCATTTGCAACCCAAAAATGTCATCTTTTCACTAAAAATGTCATTTTTACATGCATTCCCCCATGTCCCCATTAGCAACCTTGGAACGGACCGGTGTAAAGATCCTATCTTTACATCGTTTCTTCCATTAAAGGTTCCATAATCTCTTTAGAAAGGGACAACCTTGAACCCTATATCTCCGATTATCACTTAAGACGAGCATGAAGCATTCATATAAGCTCGATCGTCTTAAGGTGTAGGATTGATGGGCTAAGGATATTCCTTCATAAAGAACCTCATTTTTGGACTACAAAAAGAGTCCTTCTCTCGATCACGCAAGTCCCTGTGAATGTGTGCCCAAAATTTTTGTTTATTGGAATTCACGCGAGTTTGAAGACATCCGAGTTATTTGAAAAACGGAGTCGCCACGCCATTTTGATTACCTCAAAACTTTGAAAAAAAGGTTTTATGGGTTCGGAGGTTAAGTTACCCCTTGGGAAGAACGTTTGGCGTTCACCCAAAGTGCCTTGCCGGAGCAAGTCTCCCGAGATTTCATTAATCGTGATTGCTTGCGTGCTTTCTTTGTGTGCATGTGTTTGAGAGTAAAAGGGGGAATGTCCCAAGTTATCTTCCGGACGTACAAACCATTTGTTGGTTGTCGCTAGGGATTTCTTGGAATTTATGTATTTGGGATTATGATCCCGTCCTCATCTTGTGACTTGTGATCATCGCATTTTAACCTCGGGACCCTCGGGACTTGCGTGATCGAGAGAATGACTCTCTTTTGGTCAAAGATGAGGTTCTTTAGGAAGGGATGTCCTTAGCCCATCAATCCTACACTTTAAGACGGTCGAGCTCGTATAGAGGCTTCATACTCATTCTTAAGCAATAATCGGAGATATAGGGTTCAAGGTTATCCTTTTTCCTAAAGAAATCATGAACCTTTAATGGAAGGAACGATGCAAAGATGAGAACTTTTACACCGGTCCGTTCCAAGGTTAGGGGAAAGGGGAAATGCATGATGAAAAATGACTCTTTAATGAAAAAGATGACATTTTGGTTTTTAGCAAATGATGCTTTTTTTATTGAAAGAAATGATCTTTATGCAAATGATGCGTAAAGATAGGATTTTTATGCAAATGATGCATTAGAAAAGGGTTTTGAATGCAAAGGATGCATTTTTATTGGAAAAGACTTGATCTTTATATGCAAATGATGCATAAAGATAACATTTCTATTGGAAAATAGGGATTTTAGGTGCAAAGGATGCACCTTTATGAAAAAAGACTACATTTTTATGACAAATGAGGTCTTAATGCATGCAAAGGGGAAGGGGGTGATAAAGAAATGATCTTTATGAATAAATGCCAAGTCCCAAGCAAGATATAGGAATGCAAGGAGCAAGTATATCAATTAAAATGCAAGGTTAGGGCGTGCGAGGTTACCCTAATCGTTTCCTCGCTTCTTCGGACGGAGCTAGGAGGAGAGGTTCGTCTTGGGTCTTCAAGGAGGAGGGAGATGGCTTCTTGAGCTTCTTCTTCGCCTTCTTGAGCCTTCAAGGGTGTTCTTCACGTCTTGATTATCTGCTATGGAGTGTGTGTGTTTTTGTTGTTGTGTTGAAATGGGTAGAGGGAGGGCTCTATTTATAGCGTCTGGATAAGGCTAATGAAGCCGAGTGCGGCATGAGGCGCCGAGCTAATGCGGCCGTGCAAGGGCTTATCCATTGTGACTCAAAGCATTCTAGAACCATGCAAGGTGGCATTATTCTAGAACCTTCTCCCTAATTAAGAAAAACGTGTTTTCTTAATTAGTGAAGGCTTCCTTCAGCCCTAATTTTAATTTGGGGCTTTGCTTTAGGACATTTCCGGAACACTAGGAAGGTCCGGGAATTACCGGAAACTTACCGAAATGTCGGAAATTTAACCTAAGGCATGAGCAGATTTGGGTACTTACAGAAGCTCCTCGGCAACGTCACTTGCAAGGCGAGTGGGGTTGTCGATAGAAAGGATCCGATCTCGGCGAATGCCGAGACGGATTGGGTGACCAAGGCGGTCGAGTGGTCGAACCTTTGGAAGGCTACCTACGTATCCCTGAGGAATCAAGCCGG
Organism: Adenophora triphylla var. japonica; assembly: GCA_022495995.1. Lineage (NCBI taxonomy): Eukaryota > Viridiplantae > Streptophyta > Magnoliopsida > Asterales > Campanulaceae > Adenophora > Adenophora triphylla. The sequence continues at coordinate 9,373 of JAFEMH010001462.1, read as the reverse complement.
GCCGTAGTTCGAATTAGGATCCGCCGGGGGAGGAAGAAGAGAAACCGGTCTCTTCTTCTGGGAAAAAGAAGAGAAAATGACCTAGGAGGTCAAGCAATTGATCCTACCGGGGATATGCTAGGAGTGACCCGGGTGGTCGGATATCTCGAACTTCTATGAGGGGGCGCTTTATCACCGAGGGTGACAAAGAAACAGGTGACCAAAGTGGTCGAATGGGTTTGGACCTTTATAAAAGGCTACCTACGTATCCCGGAGGAATCAAGCCTTGATCGTAGTTCAAGCATCACTAGATAGTTAGGAACGATGTCTAGGATCCTTGAGATTTTGACAATTCGGAGGTATATCACACCGAAGAAGCTAGAGCTTATGGCGCTATCTCTTTATGACGGAGATAGAGGTAACTTAAGTTGGGAAACTTGAGCATACGTCACTATTCGCGGATAGTGGTAGCACAAGTTGGAATGATTTGGGCATACGTCACTATTCGCGGATAGTGGTAGCACAAGTTGGAATGACTTGGGCATACTTCACTATTCGCGGATAGAGGTAGCACAAGTTGGAATGACTTGGGCATACGTCACTATTCGCGGATAGAGGTAGCACAAGTTGAAATGACTTGGGCATACGTCACTATTCGCGGATAGAGGTAGCACAAGTTGGAATGACTTGGGCATACGTCACTATTCGCGGATAGAGGTAGCACAAGTTGGAATAACTTGGGCATACGTCACTATTCGAGGATAGAGGTAGCACAAGTTGAAATGACTTGGGCATACGTCACTATTCGCGGATAGAGGTAGCACAAGTTGAAATGACTTGGGCATACGTCACTATTCGCGGATAGAGGTAGCACAAGTTGAAATGACTTGGGCATACGTTACTATTCGCGGATAGAGGTAGCACAAGTTGGAATGACTTGGGCATACGTCACTATTCGCGGATAGAGGTAGCACAAGTTTAGAGTTCTGACAATTCGGAGGTTGTCACCTAGTGTTATCCCGTTATAACGGAATTAACGGAGGTGACTGGGAATAGAGCTTGATTGCTTCCTGAGTATGAGAGATATTTTTCTCGAAAAGGAGGTTATCTCGTTAAAAGATAACGGGAATTGCATGCCCAAGTGGAAGGTCCAAAAAGGGGGCAGGATTGTAATTTTCGCCTTTCATAGCGAATGAAGCCGCCCGGCATGAGATAGAAAAAGGAGCCGTACGGCTAGAAGCCCTGTTTTTTCCAGATTATTTAAAAATCAGATTTGAACGGGCCATTGGCATTGCATTGCCGCCCACTTCGGTAGAGAGAGAGAAAAGAGAGAGAGAATTCGAGATTTCTTCAACCCTTTTTGCTTCTATCAATTGGAATGGATCCGGAGGGCAATCCCATACCGAGGCAAGCAAGAAGGAAACATCTTCAAGTGCCGCTCGGAGGAGGAGAAAGGAGCTCGTTCGGACGGAGAGGAAGTATGACTTCCTTACGCCTCCATCGGAGCTTTACCCGGGGAGAAGGGAGCATAAATCAACGAACCCGCGATCGGTTGGGGTAAGCATTCTCATTTTGCTCAAATCCGATGATTTTGCTTGATTTTTGAATGATTTAGGGCTTGACCCGAATTTTAGGATTTTGAATGATTTTTTTGAATGATTTTGAGATGCATGAACAACTATGAGGCTAAGAATGTGCAATGTGCAACTTGTTTGATGAAAATTATGAGAATGACTCACTTTTTTCTCGCAAAATGAAATAAGAATGAGAATTTTTCAAAATATGAGACGGAGTTCTTGCCTTGTGCTAGAACTAGGTCAAAATTCTGATTTTCAATGAGAAAACATGATTTTGGAAGATGAAAATGATTCATGCATGCCATTTTTTTGAAAAATAATGCTTATGTGCAAAGAATTGTGATTTTGTGCTTTAGGAAAGCAGTGACGCGTTTCAAGTGATGAAAGACACGTTTTTGATGCAAAAGATATGCTAGAAAAACTTTTATGAATGCTTTTCTTTTGAAAAATATGTGCACTTTTGAATATACGCATGCTTTTGAAATGATATGAAGGACTGACGCTTCTTTTTGATGTGCTTGTCTACAGGAGAACAAGTCTAGAGGACCATCGGAGATTTGCAGAAGGTTAAGCTGCAGAGGATGCCGGATTTTGAGAAGAATGGGGTAAATCCCAACTGTGAGGGCTACCGGCCCGGATGCATTTGTAGAGGCTATCGGGGTGTTCACATCACCTCTAAGAGCAAGGGCTTCGTCCAGCCCTTTCGAGTTCCGGACACATAGCTTTCACTCCGAGAGAGCCGATGAAGGACTCCGCCGATTTCACGCCTATTACTTGCTTCACCGGGAGGCCCGTGACTTGGAGAGACCATATTACAGCCGAGGAGTTCCGTGCTTCTGGATTTTGAGCCGATTCCCAAGGGGCTTCGGGATGGAGACACAGGACGTCGAGGTGGCAGTTCGTACTTGCAATGAACTTTGCCGCTAATGATGTTGACCGCCACCGGCTAGAGCATTCATATGGTTGATGCTATCACCACTATCTTCGCCAGACCTGGGACGATAGCTATGACTTGCCTCCTCGACTCTGCGGAGGATGTGGATGGGATAGGGACGGTCTCTTGGGGCGAGGCCGGATTGGCGGAGCTCTACTTCTCGTTGGACATGTACAACAAAGCCGCTTCCATGGACTCGCTTCTCATTTGCCCTTGAGGTAGTCTCCTTTTTTTTTCTCTTTTCTTTTCCCCGTCTTGAGACTTTTATGAAAGAAAGAATGACCTTTTGATGTTTTGAACATGCAGCCTGGTTTTGTGAGGTGATCGGGTTCTTCCCTCGGAACCAAGAGTGATGTCACCATCTTCCCCGCTATGGTTCGCCGGAGGGGAGATGCGAGAGATAAATTCACTGGGAAGACCCGGATTACCTTGATTACAAAATGGTGAGGCCGGTCATCAACAGTGGACGGGCACGATGGAGTGGACTTCTACCCTGGGGCCGTGTATCCGGAGATTTTGCCGGGAGATGCTTATCGAGGTGACGAGGGCGCAGGAGGTGGCTCACTGGGCCGACATGTGATGTCATCTATCTCCGGGGACCGCTTCTCGAGGCAAAAGCATGGTCATGTTCCCTCCACTGGACGCCATTACTCCTCGTGATCCTCCAAAGACGGGATGCCGCATGCCTCGGTGGATTGGGCCGCAGGATGAGATTGCTGTGTACCAGTGTGCAAAGCGTGGTCCGCAGAGGAGTACTTCGACATGGACACCCCCTACGCTCGTGTTTGTGGAGTGTGCCGCCCGAGGACGCCTGGCCGTAAGCTGCCAGGCTCAAGCCGGCGGTCACCGTGGATATTGGGAGGACGAGCTCATCGACCCGCCGATCCCTCCCCGCACATCTCGGTCCTATGTGATCCATGGAGTGCCGAGGAGGATGAGGATACCTCGTCCCTCGATGCTAGGGAGCCCTAAGACACCTTGCCGCCCGATAGCACCGTAAGTGTACTCTTAGGGTCTTATTCCCTTTTTAGCTTTCGTATTTTCTCGCTTTTGCAATTCTCTCGAGATTTTCTCTCGAGATTTTTCTCTTCTTTTTCTCGTGTTCCAGTTTCGCACTTACGATAGGTCGGTCGTGCATTAGGGCCGGGAAGGACATGTGCCTCGCCTTCTTCTCGAGGAAGCCGGGCTCGCGCTTCGAAGGTGGCAAGCTGATGCACAGGAGCCCAAGCGCAAGAGACGGCACGGTCGGGGGCACAGCCGTCTACCTCATCGGCCTCGGAGTACTCTTCCAAAGGCCATGCCTCAAGTGGGACCCAACGTCAACATTCTCGGGAGCAAACTGGGCTGCGTACGGGCACGATAATGTCCATTTGTCCGATCGGTGAGCCACTGTGAGGACTTGACGAGGGAGGCTAGCATTTACGAGTCGAGTAGCGATGAGGAGGAAGAAGAATCGGAGGCCTAGGAGGTCTCTAGAATAGATTTGGTTCCAAAACAAACAATGAACAATTTTTATGCACCCTTTGTTTATTTTTTGCTTTATTTGGGCGCCCGATGGGGCGAAAACATTTTTGTATTTACATTTTATTTACTTTTCTAATTTATGCTTTTTCAATTTGTATACATCTCGAGCCTTGGGGCTTAATTTTTTTGCTTGGAATTACCTGAAACTCGGGCCAAAATGATTTATAATGGTATATAAATGCTTGAATGGCTTCGGATATGTTTTTGTACTGTGTTTTGCTGAAAAAGTGGGGTGAAAACTCCCTTGGGCAGCAATCTTGGTTGCCGCGTAATTTTTTTCTCGCAGAGGGCTAATGTAGCCGTGCGGCATGGCCTTGAGGGCAAATGAAGCCGTGCGGCTGGGTCAGCCCGTCTCGAACCGGTTATTTTCTCGAATAAAAGCAAGGCTTGGCCATTTCATTTCATTTTCACTCTAGACTTGTCCCTAACCTGTTCCTGCAGCATATTTTGGACCTAAAAGCACCATCTTTGAACACTTTAATGGAGTAGTCCGTCAAATTGCAAAGGGGGAAGCGAGACCATTTTCTATCCGGTCTTCAATCTTGGGCGAGATATAACTTCCAAAATCACAAGGACCGCTTGATTCTTCCTTCAAGATCAAGTCTTTATGGCATTTGAGGGATCTCCCGCCCGATTGGGACAAACTGAGAGCCGCAAAGAAAGTTCTCGGGACGTCCGGAGACATGTTTATCGCTTTCTCTTACAACGAAATTGTCCCAACGCACGAAGACTTCGTGAGTCTTCTGATTGGGGGTCCCGAGACTCCGAGGCTATATCTATTCCGTCAGATCGGAGACGCGCCTGGGCTGACTGTAAAGCTTGCATCTTTTCCTGCATTCCTTTGGGAGAGGCCGAGAGGAGGATGGTAGCCCCGGATAGGATTGACCTTTCTGATATCCCGGGCAGGTTTGGGTCTCCAGATATGGCTGCGACCACGGTGGCTATGGATGCTTTCATTCTCTCGCATATTCTCTCGTTTTGTTCACTGCTGAGTCCGTGGGGATTCGTCATAGTGGCCTCTTGGACATGGTCAGAGACTCGCAGATCTGGTCGGGAAGGATATTGTCCTGCCGGTTTTGGGAGAGACACATTTCATGGGATCGACAGGATGGCCTCTGGGAGACCGTTTTCATGAGGTCCTGGAGTCCTGGCGCATAAGGCTGGACTTTGTGGTCGCAGGAGTAGGCTCTGGTCATCGGGCTTTGCCAGCGACTCCGAAGGCCCTCGGGTGATTTCTCTGAGAGGTGCGGTCTCAGGGCAACAGAACTGTGAGTAGCGCGGGAATGACAGATGTATTGGCTAGGCTTATCCACTTCGGACATCCGTTGGTGGATACCACATTGAGGTTGCATCACTGTGGAGGATATTTTCAGGAGTTCTTATGCCATGAGGGTTCCAGATTCATCGCCGGTCGTCCTTGCCACATACCACCGCTTAGTATCCAAAGTAGCTTGGGCTTTACAGGAGCCATTGAGTGATTGGGAGGACATCCGGACCATGGAGGTGGTGTCATTGGACATGAGAGATCCGCCCATGCCTTCTCTTTCTTCTCGAGGGTTTACGGACACATACCTGCTTTCCCACCCATGGCTATCTTTCAGGAGACTCAGAAGAGCAATCCACCTCGACCACCGTCTACATTGACCGGTACGAGAGGGAGATGGGAGCGACTCCAGTTATCTTGGAGGATAGGACGCGAGCTTTATTGGGAGCCGACCTGTGACTCCGAGTAGGACTCTCGAGAGAGACCGAGGCTAAGGCGAGAAGCTGCCGCTAACTGCAATGTGTGACTTGGTCCGGGAGACATGGAGGCTCGGTACAAGAGGTTGTCCGCAGGTCGCTCCTTTCGACCGGGAGGCTCGTAGGGAGTGAGGTGCGGACTCGTGCTCAGACAGAGAGAGCGCCTCATTGACACCGGGTTGGCAGAGGCTCCAGCCGAGGATACCTCGAGGCTCCTGGATGAGAGGATACCGACATTATTTCGAGAAGAAAAGGAAGCTAAGACTCGACGAGGCCGAGGAAAAAGTGGGAAGAAGACCGAAGAAGACTCCTACTTAATGACGCACCGACAAGTCTTTTCTCAAGATCCTCTTATTGCCATTTGCAAACACATTAGTTTAAGTTTAGGCATTTTATTGTATTTTTAGGATCTTTTTTAAAGGTGTTAGCAGAAGTTAAGAGGTGGTGACCGTAAGAACTCATCAAGAAGTTTTTAACTTGTAAATGAACAAGGCATATTATCTTTAAAATTAATCAAGACACATTTCATGGAAATTCAAATGTCTTTATTGATTGGGACCCGTTTTTATGAAAACCTGAAATACCCTTTAATATTTAGGACGCACTTCATGGAAGCTTGATTGTCCTTTTATTGTTTAGACCGAACCATATATGGTCGCCTACGTTCCCTTTTTTACAAGAAAGGCTAAGGGGCTCAGTCTACGTAGTTCATTCCTTGTGAACCAAAATTTTTTATATGTGCACTGCTTTTTGCCTAGACTCGCCCTTTTTGGGGTTTTCAACTCTAGCCGGGCATTTACTCTTTTGCACTAAGATTTTTTTCTTTTTTTTTTTTCTATATAAAACCCCGTAAACTGCCTGCTCAGATCCCAAACCTTTTTTAATTTTCACCAATTAGCCGGGCATCACTCTTTTGCAGACCAAGATTTTTTCTTTTTTTTTTTCTTTTTTTTTTTATTAGATCTAGTATCCTCGGAGTTTACTCACCTGCTGACCGGGTGGACAAAGGGATTCACATCCAAGTCTCGCGAGTTTCCATTGCTCCTCCCGACATCTTCTCGCACCACATAAGGGCCGATCCAGACGGGTTCCCATTTTCCTGTGGGGTTGTCTCGGTAGGGGGCTTTACTTTCAGCACTAAGTCGCCCTCTTTGATGTCTCCGGCCTTGACCTTTTATTAAACGTCCGCCATTCGCCAACAGCCTGTGAGCTCGGGCGTGTTCCATGGCTTTTAGCCTTCAGCTAAGGTTGTGGCTAACTCATATCATGCCACTACAAGCAACCATTCTACTTCATCGACATCAAGTTTTCCAGAGGACCCTTAATGACGGGATTTCCAACTCCACCGGTAACACTCGCTTCCATCCCGTAAGTTAGGGCAAAAGGAGTTTCTCCCGTGGGCTGTTTCCGCGACAGACGTTCAGAGTCATCCCAGCAGTGCTAGGTGCAACAGCCTTTTCGGGCTAATCACTTGACCACTTGATGGGCCATTCTTCCCATGATCCACTTGTTGTCTTATTAGAAGTGCCTTCCACGGCTCCATTGGTCTCGAGGTCCTGTACGGGACGACTTGTGGCGAGTAACTCCGACTCTCGACAAGCAGCCTATCGTAGCCTCCTTCAAGTGTGACCCATTATCGAAATGATCTGGGCTGGGCACCCTACATCTCGCACATTATGTTTTCTTTGATGAACTGGGCCACTTTTCTCTGGAAGTGAGGACCTTGTAGGACTTGGTCTCTACCCACTTTGTGAAGTAGTCGATGGCGCCCAACACGAACTCGTGCCCATTGCTTCCTGGGCCGGAGGCTTTCCCTATCACGCACAATGCTCCCAAAGTTGCAAACGGCTGCTGAGGTCAGTCACGCAAAGACAGTCAGCGAGAGGTGGGAGATGTTCTCTGAGGCTGGCAAACCGCCGGCATTTGTCGCAGGGTCTCGGACGTGTCGAACACAAACTGCTTCCATACGGAGATCCGGGTGAGTAACCCATTCCGAGGATCACTTGCATCGTGGCTCGCATTCATATTGAGGACCGTTAGGACCATCATGGACTTTGGCTATCAACTCTTTGGCTCTTTCTCTTGAGTAACACATAAGAGGAGTGGTCTTGGATACCGCTTCTGTATAGGTTGCCTCCTAGAATGACATAATGAGAATAACCTTTCGTGGCTTGTAAGCTTTTGGTCTCGACATCTTCTTTGGTCTACCTTCTTCGTCTCCGAAAGCCGACTCTGCGTCTTTCAGGAATCAGTAACTGACAGGCTAAGGTTCCTGATAGGCCTTGGTCCTGTGTCCACTTCACAACGTAAGGTCAAGCTTCTCCACTACCCACTCGAAGGGCTTTATGGCTTTTCCTCGGGGATCTCTACCAATGAGGCTAGGAGTAGCTGGTGGCATCTCGCGAACTGTTTCTTTTCCCTCGGCAAGCAGCTGAATGTCACTTCTATGAATCGTCTAGCAATAACTCCTCCATATGGGCATGATACCGTTGTAGACAGGGTCCACAGCTTTCCACTTGTTTGAGACTTGGTTTGATGATCGTACGAGTCTCCGTGACACTCCCCCGAGCTCCTTTGACATTTCTTTCTATAGCGCTTCCAAACCAAAGAATGCAAAGCCTGAAGCACTGGGCGACATTGTTCAAGGCAGAAAGTTCAACTTGGAGGGCTATGGGGGTATGCTCATCTTCTCGGACTGACTAACAGCATTCCTACACCATTTCCCTCTTTTGTTGAAGGCTCCATTAAAGAACAATTGCCATCTATTTTCAGCTCAATCGCAAAGATCCCTTCTTATCCTCGGAAATTGCTCCAGCCCTCTGCCTTCATTACCGGGGAAATTGGCCAGTGATCTCGACAATGCTTGACCCTTGACGCCCCTTTTCCTGGGTCACATAGCTGATGCCTGGCTCCTCGCTAAGAAGAAGGACTCACTACTCTAGACGGACTAAGAGGGAAGGCTTGTCAAAGATGTAATTAATGGGGTCCATTTTCGAGACCAAATTCATAGCAAAGGTGGGCTGTGCACATACTGCTTCAATTTGTCGACTACCTGCACTAAATCGGGCATTGTGTCTTTTCACATGTCGAGTAATCGAGCTCACCCCCCCGTAGCTTCCGGCCGACAAAGTAAACGGCATTTTCCACCTCGCAGAGTCTTTTTCTCTCTGAGCAAGCATAGTCCCAACCGCCGTGTTCAGGATGCTGAGATAGAGCAAGAGGCTTCGTCTATGTGGGGGCATAGTACCGGGGATGTACTAAGTATGCCTTGATCTCGGTCAAAGGCATCTTGGCATTCTTCGGTCCATTCTGTGTCCACATTCTTCTTCATGAGCTTGAAGATGGGCTCGCACATAGTGGTCAACCGATTGACGAAACGGCCGATGTACCGCAATTTACCCATGAAGCTCTTGACTTCGTCTGGGTTTGAGGTGGCCTCATATCCATGATGGCTTTGATCTTTCTGGGGTCAACTTCTATACCTCGCTCCGTGACCATGTACCCAAGCACTTTTCCCCTTGTCACTCCGAAGGTGCATTTGGCGTGGTTTAGTCTCATGGAATGTTGTCTCAACCTCTCAAAGAATTTTCGTAGGTCAACAAAGTGTCGCCCACCTTCT